>ML685765.1:24117949-24195265 GCA_007922175.1 Pelusios castaneus
TGTGTGTGTGTGTGTGTGTGTGTGTGTGTGTGTGTGTGTGTGTGTGTAAAACAGAGAAATAAGTGTGTGTGTGTGTGTGTGTGTGTGTGTGTGTGTGTGTGTGTGTGTGTGTGTGTGTGTGTGTGTGTAAAACAGAGAAATAAATAGGTTTTCTTTTCCTGCTCTGGTAATAACTGCAATTTTGCTTTTCTGAAAAAGTTTGAATCCCAATCGCCTAAGAGCCATTAGAGATGCCATTGGGATGCTAACTCATCATGCCTCCCCCCGCCCTCTGTCTCTCTTTTCTCCAGAGCTGAAGTAGTAATAAATGGCTCTTCATCTCCAGCTGTTGTTGACAGAAGTAATGAAAGCATTAAGCACAACATTAAACCGGCTTCGTTCAGATGGAGACACAACCAGACACTCTCTTTGAAGATCAGGTACTGGTAATTACCTATCGGACAAGAGACAGATTTGGTCCTCTCCAGTGCAGTCTGGAAAATTGCCTTTGTATATCATCTAAAGAAGTCAGAAAGAAATCAAATGTTTGTCTCCTGCTGGGCTAGACTTCATATCAGTAAGCGATCACTTGGAAACGAATTCTCAGCTCAGTCAGGTGGCCTTGTGTTAGCAGAGCGACACACACTTGAGCCTCCAGTTTTGCAGGCAACCAGCACCCAAAGCATGCAGCAGATTGACTGTGTCCTGCCACTCCTGGGGGGAAATGAAATCTGCCAACTTGGGGGTAAAATACAGTGACCCCTGCTGGCAGAGCGGAGCAGCAGTGGTAGGATTGTTAAGGGTCTCCTCTGGTGGAAAGGCAGGCATGGGAGATGCACACATGAAGGTGAGGAGCTGTTCTATAGCAAATGAGGGGTAGCAGGTGGAATGTCAAAGTGTGCCCGGCTTCTGAAGGCTGTCAGCCAGGCTGTGGAGCAGAGGAAGCAGCCATACTGTATCAGACCAGTGGTCCATCTGGGCCAGTATCCTATCTTGCAACAGTAACCCACGCCAGGTGCTTCTGAGGGAATGAACAGAACAGATAGTCATCAAGTGATCCATCCAGTCGCCCATTCCCAGCTTCTAGCAAACAGCAGTCTGCCCATGTTGGCTAATGGACATATTCTCCATGAACGTATCTAGTTCTTTTTGAACTTCATTATAGTCTTGGCCGGCACAACATCCTCTGGCAAGGAGTTCCACAGGTTGACAGTATGTTGTGTGAAAGCTGTTCATTTTAAAGCTTCTATCTATTAATTTCATTGGGTGGAATGACGACAGGCAGGAGGGGGGTGTTTTCCTGTCATAGGCCATGCCACAAGCTTTCCCTGTGTCGGTTTTTTCTCCTTTCCCAAAGGAAACAGATCTTGAAGTTCCTGGATGCAGAGAAGGACATCTCAGTGCTGAAGGGGACCCTAAAGCCCGGGGACATCATCCACTATGTCTTTGACAGGGACAGCACCATGAATGTCTCACAGAACCTCTACGAGCTGCTGCCAAGGACCTCGCCCCTGAAGGGCAAACACTTCCAGACCTGCGCCATCGTGGGCAACTCGGGGATCCTGCTGAACAGCGGCTGCGGGAGGGAGATCGATGCTCACGGCTTCGTGATCAGGTAGTGGGGGGGTCAGAGAGGCCTTCTCTCCTGTACACCCAGGCTGCTACTCGCTGCCACAAAACACAGGGGGATCCAGGGATGGGACCCTCAGGCTCCAAGCTAGGTGACCAGGCCAGAACCTTTCCCATCACTGGGGGCTGATGGTGTTCTCCCCCTTGACACTGCGTGCACCATGTAGTGCGAGGAGCCCTCTTGCCAGGATTGGCACTGAACAAGGAAGTGTTTAATACGAGTTCAAAATATTGGAAACTGTCGGTGAAGGAGCCAGGGCTGTGATGTACCCAGAGCAACTCAAAGTGGACCTTGAACCTGTCAGATGTGACTCTGGGGAGGCACAACATCATGAGTCCCCCCATCACAAGACAACAGACTACACACACCCACATGAGCACACACACGCACTCCATCCACACCACCTGTCACCCTCCCATGCCCCCTCAGATGCACTCCTTCTCCCACGCCCGCCGTTCACACCCTAACACGCGCTGTTCCCCCCCCCCCCACACACACACACAAACACGCACGTCTGCTCCTGTGCGCCGCTCACTTCCTGCAACACGCTCCATCCACACAGTTGCAGAGAAGTACTCCAACACTCTGACGACACTCACCCCCCCGCCAAACGCCCCCTGCAAACACAGCCTGTCCTGTCTCCCCTACAGGCACATACATTGAGCACCCTTTATCTTCTCCTGCTCTCACCTGCACACGTTCCCCAGGCACCCCAACTCAATCCCTCGCTCGCATGCATTACGGCACGCTCACCCCAATACTGCTATTCCAGCACACGCAACCACACACACAGATGCACCATCCCCTTTACCTCTAAAGAAACACATACAATCCTTACACAGCCCAAACATATCCCCTCCCCTCCCCTCTCTCACCTAAACACACACACACACACAAACAGAGTAGCAAAGAGAGAGAAGGAAAGTACCCTACTCCTTGATCATTTGAGCCCATGCAGATCTGTGTGCTGAAAAGCCCTGCATGTCTGCTGGTGATTTATGTCCATGCAGACATTGACTTTCAGGCAAGTCTATTATGGAGACAGCCCGATCTATCAATGGCTTACAAAGGCAGTTCTGTGTGTGACATGGGAATGGAGTTAATGGAACCTCTGCCCTCCGGATGAACACAGCCACGCCAACCTTCCCGTGTGGCAGGGTAGAGCCCTGTGCCTCTCGCTGATCTTCGGGGAATGTTCCCCCAGTGGCTGGCTCAGCCGCTTAAAATAAAACAAAGCCAGCATAGAAAGCAAAGGCTGTTGTGGTCACTGCAAAGGTTAGGCCAGCGGTCTTATAGCAGGGACAGTGACAACTCTGCACGAGGAGTTAGCATAGTAATGGCAACTGGCGGCGGGGTGATTTTTTGGAACGTCTTTGACAAACGCCCGAGTGTAGACACAGTTCAATAAAAATGCTTTGGCCATGTAACTTGTTTTTCTCAGGGAAGCAGAATAAGCTCTCCTAGCAAAAGCACTCTTTGCTGGTACAAATTGAATATACACTAGCAGGGTTTGTTGGGACAGCTAAACCTGACTAGCTACACTGACCAACCTTTTCCAATGTGCACAAGGCACCAGCAGCAGAGCTGGTGACAAAGAAAGTTGACGCCTGCATTCCTGGCCAAACATATCGCCATGTCTCTGGTTTTCGGTTCAGGCAGCATTCCCTATTAGTACAAGGACCTAGGAGTCAGGACTCCTGCACCCTCTTTGTCATTGTGTGCATTTTAGAGATCCCTTAATTGGTCTGTGCCTCAGTTTCTTCCTCTGTAAAATGGGGATAATGACAATGCCTTGCTGTAGGAATAGTTGGGAGGATTAATTCATCAGTGTACAGGGTGTGCTTTGAGACCTTCAACTGAAAGGTGTTACAGAAATGCATGCCACAGGCAGCATGGGGGTATTCTGGGGTTTTTGACATTACGTTGCCTGAAGCATGGCGGTCTTGCAGGGCCTTGTGAGGACACATCATCTGCTCACATACGTCGCTCTGCCAGCACCCAGCTCCAGTGCATAGTAAGGGTCAGAGTAGTCACCTCTCCTGCAGTCAAACAGACACAAATAAATGACTTGGATCATGGAGAGCAACACAAAATCAGTGGGAATGGGGCTGACTCTGTCCCAGCTCATTGTAAATGAAGCCCTCAGTCTCTGTGCCTCCCATCTTCTCCATCCCTAGCACATGGACTTAATCACAGAGTGAGTGCAAGCAGTTTCCAGAGCAGAAGGAATTAATTCTGTGTGTGTGTGCATATGCGTGTGCGTGCACATGTATGTGTACACATGTGTGCATGCACCCATTCTTACAGGAGACTCCATTCCAAGGCAGAGCACTTTCTGCAAGTCACAGGTCCTAAGTAGCCTGGCCTTGAGGAACCCACAATCATCCCTATCCCTGGCCTCCCCCAGCTGGTGTCATCATTGGTGCTGTGAGGTCTGCTGTTTAGCAGGGAGGAAAGAAGGAATTCGGGATAATATTACCCCACCACGGGTGTCATTCCCGTCCAGAAGGAAACACTCTCACAGGACATCACTAGCCCCTTTCCAATTATAGCAGCTCTTTGGAGGCCACAGTGCAGGAAGGTCCTTGGAGTGACTTGCCAGGTCACTAGAGATGGGTGTCCCACTGCGCACGCTCACAGCACAGCCCCCGATGCACTCTCTGAATGCAGTCAGGTTCAGCTCCAGCTGGGTGGCTCCCTGAAAGGAGCCACTTTTGACCCACTCCAATCCTCAGTCACTGTGGCCTTTCTGAGGCTCCATGACCAGCTGTTCCCTCCTCCCAGTGGAGGGTTCTGATCATGCACTTTGTGTGCATCTCTTTCCCCAGCTCCACGCACGGTCATCAGAGATGCCAGCGGACTCTGTGCACCTCACACCCTTTGACATTCAGAACTGCAGGCTTTGATTCTGATGCAATGAGACACACAAGACATGTACTGCAGAGAGGGTTTCCCTGCTCTGGAAAAATCCCTTCAGTTCAAATTTGTCATAGATATTATGTTGCCTGTTTTTCTTTTATTTAACAGTGCACGTCTGTACGAGCACACACGCACAGCAAAAATTCACACCCTGGGCCATTTATGACCAACCCCACAAAGACGTGCATACACACTGACAAACACACACATTAGCACATTCAAAAGTAAGTATACGATGTAGCTATTCACCCAGACGTGCAAGCACACATGCGTACATAAACCTGTGTACATGTGTAACCTTCGGGTGGGCTAAAATTCATTTAATTGCCCTTCTCCAGTGCCTCACAGAAATCAATCCCAATCCCTATGGGGAAAGCAGCTGGAGACCCAGGATCCAGTCTGTATGGGACTCACAGCGAAGCTTGCTCAGAGCTACACTCCCAAATTAAATACTACTACAATAAACATAACAATGAACTTTATTAACTACTAACTAAATGAACCTTATCCTAAGAAAACAAAATACAATTAACCAAGAACAATCCCTACAGAAAACCCCGCAGGAAAGATACCCAAGAGTCCCAAAGTCCAGGTGGAGTTCACCCAACTCTCAGCTACAGTCTCTGTTCCAGTGTAGAAGCTTGAGTGGCAAGAAATAGCTGTCCTCTTCTTCCTTTGCTGGAATCCTCTGTAGCATTACATGCAGGCTTTTTCTTCTCCTTTGCAACCAGTCCTCAGTCCCCTATGCATGTCTGCAAGGTCTGTTGCAAATGACTCCATTACAGGGAGAAAACATCTTGTTCACTCCTGGCTCAGCTTCTCTCCAGAAAACTGAGCACATGTTCTCCTTTCAAGGCAGCTCTAACCTGCTGTCTGCACAGACTGCTCCCATGTCATCTCACTGACCACACCACATCACACCAGGAGGACACCCTATGGAGCTTGCTCAAAATGCTACCACTCCCTGCTTCTGGAAGTTTCCAGTTGTGGGTCGCTAATCTGCCCTGCAACAGTAACCCACCCTCAGCAGGTCTCTCAGAGATAGCCTTTTCAGGCATATGGGTTACACATGCACATGTGATACCATTTCCCACGTTCCCATGGGGTACACATTCCTTTTCTGAGCGTGCTGTGCCCATAGTGGGTTTTCTGCCTTGAAACCGTAGCCTTGGCCTGAATGGCTACTCTAACATCCCAAGCTTGTGTGCTCTGACCTCACATTAGCAACCTAGCAAGATGCCTAGCGGACATTAGTCACTTGTATTCCTAGCAGAAGGGCTTTCCTCAGAGCATCCATCATGAGTCTGACCTAGGGTGATAGAGACTGAAAGGCATTGCAGGTAGACGGCTGAATAGACCCCACCAATAGGCAGGTGCCCTCATCATAGTAATGCTACCCGGCTCTTCCCAGATCTCCTGACCTCCACCTGGCGTTGCTAGCCCTACATTCAGGCAGGGAACACCGGCGAAGCCATTTGCCCAGCATCGCACAGGAAGTCAAGGGCAGAGCCAGGATTCAAAGTGAGCCATTCCTGCTCCCATCAACACCACTTTCCACAGCCTGATTGGCCCCTTTGGTGGTGGTCTCTTGAAGAGAGGGCTGAGCCCTGGAGACTGAACTCCCCTGTCCTCTCTAGAAGGGACCCTTCCCAGGCAGGATTGCACTACGTTACAATGGAGAGTTGTAAGGAAGCTTGCCCTGCCATATTACTATGCAGCCCCAGTACTGGCCATCCAGCCCCTTTCCCCAACTCGAACACCCTCCGACACACTCTGCTCGCCTTTGTCATTCCCCTTCCTTTAGGCATGCTTGGCACCCTCTCCTGTGTTGCAGGTGTAATCTGGCCCCTGTTCAGGAATACGCCTGGGACGTGGGGGTGAAGACGGACCTGGTGACTATGAATCCTTCCGTCGTCCAGCGTGCCTTTGAGGACCTAGTGAACGAGACCTGGCGAGAGAAGCTGATTCAGCGTCTCCACAGCCTTAACGGCAGCATCCTCTGGATCCCGGCATTTATGGCAAAAGGGGGCAAGGAGCGCGTGGAGTGGGTGAACGAGCTCATCCTCAAGCACCGTATCGATGTCCGCACCGCCTACCCTTCGCTGCGCCTGCTGCACGCTGTCCGAGGGTGAGAGTTCCCATCTGGTTCCCCGTGCCTCCGATGGGCCGATACACTGTGCTGGGGATGAGGCAGTTGGAAACAATGGTTCATGGAGATCTGTTCTCTCTTTGGCTGATCTATTTGCCCGTTCTCTGCAGCAGGACACGCATGTGCTGCAGGCCCAACAAAGCAGAGAGATCCTGGTATTGTTTTAGCAGCTGGTGCCTCGTGAACCTCTACAGTGAGCGTGCAGGAGCAGACCTGGGCCAAACTCGCTACTAATCTCAGTGTTTCATTCTGCAGACTACCAGGGAGGGCTCAGTGAGCAACGGATGGTCCGTAAATCAGAGCTGGGGAACCCCTGCTTTAGATCATTTGCAAGCAGGGTCAAATTAAGGCTCCTGAGAGAATGGGGCTGCCACTTTTGTGGACCCCCCAACTACTGTGGTGGTGCCCAGCCTGGGGGCGAAGTGGGGCAGGGTGGCAGGCCAGCACTCAGTGCTGGGGCCCAGCCAACATTGGAGGCCTGGGACCCACAGACCAGTCAGCCACAGAGATGAGGTTGGTCAGCAATCCAGCCAGCACTGGGGATCGAGGGCTGGTCCCTCAGACCAGCCATCTGTGGGAGTGGGGCATAGCTGTGGCCCAGCAAACTGACCCCCCCCCCCCACATGTGATGTGGCACTCTGGCTGTTGGGCACCCATTTATTTTTACGGGGCTCAAAGCAGCAGGGTCCCCTGGAGCCAGGGGCCAGCGCTACAGACTCTAAAGCCCCTTTGTTAATCCAGCCCTGTTTGAAAGTTGAGCTTCCTGTCTCTGGTGCCGTTGTAGGAAATGGTTGTTTCTAGCTCTGGAATTTGGTGAGAGAGTAAATTTATACCAGTGTCCCTGGTCCCTCAGACGGTGAATACTTCGTTGGCTTTCGGTCTGGATTTCAGACCAGCGTGACTTTCAGACCTGCAATTTGATTATGGTACTTGTTGCTATCCTGTGAGGAGTTACCTCTGCGGTCATCTTAGCTAGCGATTAATCTTCTTGCTCCTTCCCCATGCTTGTGTCTGGGACACAAGAATGGTCCTCACAGAGCTAGTCAGATCAGGAGATCAGGAAGGGGCTACAAAATCTTTCATTGATTCCAGTCTCGCCTGGTTCAGGAGTGCAGAAAAGTCGCTGCCATCTGATGGGCTGCTCCACAGTGGCCTGTGTGAAATGACTTTTGTGGTTTCAGCCCACTTCGTGGTAGATATGCATTCACCTCATAAAACCCTGTCACCATGACTGGAAACTTCACTGCTAGTCTCAAGCGACAGACCAAGGACAGGATGGGCTTTAATATCCCTTTACCCTTAAGGGGATTAAGTCTAAGTGAAGCAATGTGAGGGAAGCAGTGTGAATAGAGAGACTCGCGGGCAGGGAATCTGGTACGTCTCTCCAGTGTTAGCAATACAGACTCCTCCTTCCTTTTTACATCCCTCTTCCCATGGAAATGTTGCAAGCCAAGTAGCAGTGAAGGTGTGATGACATTCTTCTGTTTCTTGTTTTAATGTCATCAGCCAAATCTGAAGCTGAATGTCTGAGGGGCTCTATTAAACCCTGCTGAGATAAAAGGTCCCATTGGATGAACAACAGCTTCCCTAGAGCCAGGAGGGAGTTGGTATAACAGCTGAGGAGTTCATCATCTGCCATTGCAACACTTCATGGTGATATACCACCATCAGGCTGGGGCAATGTGGAGGACTTGGCAATTGTCCTGCAGGCTGGGGTGGGGTGGTCAAGCACAGCTATGAAATTCAGCACTCTTGTGTGGACTTGGCGGTGGCCTGACTGCTCCGCCAGAGAGAGCCAAGGAAAAGGCTTAAAATGAAGAGGATGTGAAGTGGTCGGTCGCGTCATTTGTACAAGGTGCTCTTTGCTATGTTGATGAGGGCCAGGTCAATGGAGCAGATTAAGAATGGATAGAATGGAGGAGGTGTAACTCTTTTGGGCCACTCAAGTGAGTGGGAGTTAGCCAGAAGGTGTATGCGTAGTGGGAGCCAGGTTTAGGGACCAAGGCCAAGGTTTATTAGGGGAGGGTTGAGGTTTCCATGTCAACCAATGAGTGAGAGTCCATGGGGTAATGGACAGTTGGCTGGGCCATGATCAGTCAGCGAGGGCTATGAGAATCTGAAAGTGGGCCAGTAACAGCTCTTTCCTTGTAGATGTTTCTTCACCTATATCCCTCTCCCCATCCTAGGATGTGAATTTGTTCACACACCTGCCTACATGAGCACCCCCCGCCCACCACCCCATCCCATCGCCCGCTTTGTGGATTCGTTTCTCCTGCCCCCTTTTCCTCCCAGAGCACAGTTGTCCCTTCCCGTCCATTCGATCCGTTCAGCTGAGCTGCGTGCCACCTTGTCCAAGATGGGGACTGTGCACTTGGGATAGCTCCTGGGTACACGCCTGAGTGCAAGCGTGTGTGTGTGAAGGGAGCAGAGGCTGGTCTTCAGCAGAAACTCAAAGGACTATTGAGCACATGAGCAGACAGTGGCCTCTGTGGGGCCCACCAACAAGGTATAGGGGGTCTTGCTGTCTGGACAAAGCACCCAATGGGATCAAAATGAATCCCTGCTTGGCTGCGCAGTGGTGTCCTTGTGACTCTTAGGCAGGAGATTCACTGTTAAGAGAAGAAGGGAAGGATCCCACAGTGCACAGAAGGCAAAATATCTAACCCAAACTTGAGCTGCTTCCAGCTGTAATTGACTTACTTTCAACCTGTCAAAATAAAATTAAGTTCCTGTAATAAGCCCTTTGAATCAACAGGCTGCTAATCCTGTGATTACAGCACTTTCCTGTGCCAGAAACTCCCCACGGGAGATGATGTGTGATAAACTGGCAAGGGCCTAGCCGTATCTCCAGCTGGGAGGGAAGCAGGGTGAAGGCGGGGCTCCACGGGGAAGTCTGGCAATGGCTCTCAGCTCCTTCACTGGCTCGCTGGCTGAATGGCTCCTTGCAGTCTGTCTAATGGGGCCCCGGCAAACCAGCAACTTGTCGAGGCGTGCTGGAGGTCTCTGGAAAACGGAACAAGCCAACTGGAGGCCTCAACAGGGGCTGAGCAATACTGTGCTTTCCCATGCATCACCCAGAACAAGCCAGACGCAAGGCTGGAGAGAGAAGCAGCCTCCAGCCTGCACAGAGCTGCCATTGGAGAAGAGGGGCTGGTGAGCCTGTGTGAACAAGGGAGCCGCGAAGAATCAACACCCAGAACCCCAGAGCTTTGGGAAGCCCCAGGCTCGGAAGTGCTATGGCATCTCTCAGTGCAATTGGGAGTGCATTTCCAGGGCATTTTTGTTCACCCTCCTTTGCTCTGGGATCGAGTTTCCTCCCAGCAGATCTTGGCGACTATTCGGGACAGGGAGCGTGATGGTGTAAAACATCTGATGGGAACCATTGGCCAGGGGAACCCACTCTAGGATGCCATGGAGGGACAGCCTTCACTCAGGCTTCTGACAAAGCTTACTGTGGGCCAGGATGCCCAGCCAAACGCCTGTCAGACCAGGAGATAGGTGCACTGCCCACACAGAGATGGTGCTCAGTAAAGCCCTGGCATTAGTGTACTGCCCAGTGTGAGGACGGCTGCCTATGAAGGCCAGAGCCTGGTGCAAAGACTTGCAAAGGGAAGCTGGCTGGCTGTTAACGGCATAGACTGCTGATCTGAAGCACCGCTCTGGCTTCCCTTTCAGCAAGGCTCAAGTCAAGTTTCTGGGTTGAAGGCTTCAGGGCCAGCGAAGTGAACAGAGCAGAGAATGGAAATGCTGTTTCATCCAGAGCCCAGTCCTGTCTGTCATGAGCTTGGC
The DNA here is from genome assembly GCA_007922175.1 of Pelusios castaneus. Taxonomy (NCBI): domain Eukaryota; kingdom Metazoa; phylum Chordata; order Testudines; family Pelomedusidae; genus Pelusios; species Pelusios castaneus. The sequence goes on from ML685765.1 coordinate 24,128,416, forward strand.
GGGGACAAGGAGAGCTGGGAGCTGGTGCTGAACAGAGCTAATTCAGTCCCAGCCACAGAGTCAGCAACAACCCACCAAGAGGATCAGCTTGAAGCTATGAAGGCAACAGCCTGACTCGCCTTACCGCTCTGGCTCTCCTACCTCTCAGCCTAGTGGTGGGAGATCAAAGATGCAAAACTGATGGTTAATTGATAACTGCAGAAGGCCACATCATGATTCCCCGTCACCCTCAGCTACACAGGGCTGGACATGGGTATGGCAGAGCTTAGCCACCAGCGGTTTGGTGAATTTCCAGGCTGACCCCAGTCACTGCACTGAGACAAGACAAAAGATTAGAGCAAACATAAAGCAAGGCTGAGACTGACCTCATTGTTAACTCTTCCACTGCTGGTGCTGATGCCTTCACTGGGTTGGGGGTCTGCACAGGAAAGCAGGAATTTAATGATCGGTCACCTGAGGAGTGTTCCGAACTGGCTGTTGGAGTAAAACATCTTTTGACTGGCAAGCTGGGCCAGCTTGTTCTGCAAGTCGCCAAGAAAGAGCAGAGAAAGAGGTATAGACTGCCTTGGAGTTACTAAAGATTCCACAGCCCCTTTTGGAAAGAGGTTAGCCAAATGTTTTTTGTTAGCCAAATTCCAGCGAGGGTGAATAAATTCAGCCACCCTCAGTTTCTCCTCCGGTTCCACCAAAGTACATTATAATTCTTCACTCCCTATTGTAAACTGTGCACTGCTAAACAGCTTCTGTCTTCCAGCCAGTGATGGCTGCATTTCAGTAGCGGCTGGACCAAGATCTCTCCCCATAGTTCATAAAGCACTTTGAGATCCTTTGGAAGGAAAGGCACTGTTGTAAATATAAAATATTCATTATTGTCGTCCACAACTATATCAGCTAAAACCACTTTCCTGTGCTTTATGCACCATGAATGCGCTTTAAGTAGGTGCCCTGAGGGCTTAGTCCTGGAGCAGGCTATTAGAAATGCCAGATGATTTGTGGAACAGGCAAGAGGGTGGCTTTATGCAGTCGAACTTGACACGCCATGCATCCTGATGGTTTGTTTGGGAAGGCAGGAGGTCAGAGTATAATCTTCTTGACATGAGGGCGAGGGGGCAGACTTTCGTAGCTGGGAAATGGAATTTCTACTTAGAAAGAAGAATAGCCCCACCTGGAAAAATGGGGGATCAACACACCTGTAGCCAGCACTCTAGGGCAGCCCTTGGGCTGTGAGGTTCCTGGAATGGAGGAGCACTTCTGAGTGCTTCCATAAAGTGCGCCTGGAGCAAGCTGCCAAGTGGCATGTGGGACTGGAAAGCAAGCTGGAAAACAAACAAGCAAACTCTTTAGTTGTGCCTGACTCCTAAGAGCGTGATCAAGCAGGTTTTGCTAGAGTACGTTTGCACAAGGCAGGAGAAAAGAATAGGGTGGCTGAATTTAACTGGCTGCCTGTGTAGAGGTTTGAGTGTCAGTGTTTTTATAGAAAATTCATGGATACAGTTCAGTCTGCCTTTTATTATCTATTCTGGCATCTTCAGTATAACCAGCAGCATGCCCTTTAGGCACTGGACATTTTCTAATTTTACTGGCTTTTTATTCAGACCCTCTATTTTAAAAAATAGATAAATCAGGGTTAGCCTTAACCTACTTGACGGGGTCTCTTTTTGGGTTCAGCGATAGAATAAAGACTACGGGGCAGGAACCATCTTTGTAGTCTCTGTTTGTACCAACCTAGCACAAAAGTAAAGAGAGGACATTTGTCCCTGTGCAAAGGAGACTCCATACAAAGTCTGTGCACTTCTGAAGTCCTCAAAATAAGACTTAAAGTGGAGTGGAAGAGGTGCCTAAGTTTTGTGCTCTCCCACCTGTAGCCTGCTGCTTTATAGGTGAGGTCTCAGCTTACAGGACAAAGTTAGAGCCAAGACGTGATGAACGGAACAGTCCGGGAGGGAGTGAAGAGGCAAAGGAAAGTAATGGAAGGGAGATATGCCCAGAGATACATACTTCCCTGAGTGCAGTGCCAGGGAAGAGCAAACAGACAGAGTTACTTTCCCTCTCTGTCCTCTACATTATGAAATTTGCACAGTTATCATGACAAAGAAGTGCGGTGCCTTTCAAAGACACAAGGAGTGAGTTGAAAGGAAAGAGCCAAATTCTGAATGAAGAGAGAGCGGCTGAGTGGCTTCATGGAGCTTCTGGCTCCTCTGTGCAGTGTAGGCCAAACTCTTTACTTTCGAGGCAAGAGAACCTGATGTGTGATAGCTCTTGTCCCCTTTTTGTCCCCTCCAGAAGAGCGTGTTCGCTATTTTCAGCTCATTTTTATGAATAAGATGGTTTAAAAGGGCCTAGAGTTACATTTATTTATTTATTTCTCCATTGTGACTTTTATCACTGGAAAACGGCAGCTGATGCTCCTATACCCTCATTTTCTTGGCTCTCCTGGGATTTCTTATACTCACTCCAGAGGCACACTTCTATCACAAGATTTTTCTGTTCAACTTGCCCAGTGGATTTAACTCTCAAGGGGCATGTGCAATTCAACCGCAATCCAGCTCTCTCTGCTATTAAAACTGACAGCTGGCAGTCCCATAATGTTGTCTGCCTATGGGGAAGTATTCTGCACAGAACTTTTCCAACAAATGCCAGACAGGCTCTCTGCTCTGAATTCGAAGTGAGTGGAGTGATGTTGAGCGGAGAGGAGTGTAAGGGAGGCTTGTGAATCCTACTGATGTTCAGGATGGTGGAATCTCCACCCTTCTCAGAGGAGACGACCATGTCCCAAACCATCATGACAGAGTGTTTTCCATCCTGGAGGCTCACACGGCATACTTTACAATACAGCTGACCTGCACAGAGACCCCTTCCTCCATGCTTGGGATACAACCACTTCTAGGGTGGAACAAACCCATGGTTGAACAGCACACAATAACGCCATGCAACATTTTAGGAGAGAAGGCGACGAGGAATAGTGCAGCCACTGGAAATTTCACTGGAAATTGATATTGTCCCGGTCACTTCTAACTGGGTGATCACAGGACCACTGGATCTTGAAGTTGCTGCCTTTTTTACTACAACCAAATATCAGTTTAACAGTCCACCATAAGGGGCTACATCCTGCCCTTACAAAGGACAGGTATGATAATCTCACAGTTATCGGTAACTATTGTGTATCTTGTATCAGAATTGTTTCAGGCAGCTTTGCCTGATGGCGTTACAGTTTCTATTGCTCCCCCAGGCCCACCTACGCTCAGCCTACCTCTGTGCAGCTGCTTATGCCTCTGGAGAATTATTTACATAAATGACACGCTGCTACCTTCTGAAGAAGGTCCAGGCTGCCAGAATAGCTCTGGGAAGAGAAGTATCAAGTTGAAAACTTTGCTCTTAACTCTCTCCTTTAATTGCTGTCTGCTTCCATAAAACATTGTAGTTAATAGTTATGGTGATTGGAGTAGCCAATTTGAAAAATAATTACTGTCTTCCTCAAGATTACCTCGCCTCCTAATTAAAATCCCAGCCCTCGCATATTAAAGGTGCGCTATTGACACAGCATCCCATGTGCGCCCAGACAACCTCATTTGGATTTGCAAAATTAATTAGTGTTTGTTTCAGTCCCCAGCTGTTCTCCCGAATTGGGAACAGCACATGCACAGGCACTGTGGATGCTGTCTAAATTGACCAGAGCGGTGAAAGAGATAAGAGAGTGATTTGTTCCTGCATAGCTCATGCAGCTGCTCTTACAAGCTGTTCATTAAACATCGCCCCATGTCCTTTCCAGACGTCACCTGAGGAACTCTTGGTTCCCACAAAATGAGGATGAGATGCATCCACAGCAGTCTAGACAGCGCCGTAGCTTGAGTGCCAAACAATCCTTGAGCTCCTTCCTTTCCACATGTCCATCTTCTTTTCTGTCTTCAGAAGGGCCCAGAGTTGGAACCTCCCTCCCTTCCAACTCATCCCTATTTTTCAGCACGAAGGCAGCAGGCACTTTTGTCTCCTGGTGCCAGCAGATTCCTAGACATTGAAAAGGGAAAATATTTTGCCCGTATGCCACCCAGAAATACTTTGGAGGGTGGGCACCGCAGCTGCTAAATGCCACCGAGTGACTGCTAAGTGGCAAAAGGGCTGGAACTATCAGTTATGGCTCAGAGCGGGAGGGAGCTGGAGCGAAGGTGTCAAAATTTAGTATCTACAATAAAGGGAAATCCAGGAGAGAGATGCAGACTTTTGTTATTGTAGTGTTACTCACAAATATTGGGCTGCTCACACAAGTTTGCTTGGGTAGGGTTGTTCCTGTTACTCGCACTGATTTTTTTATTCTTACCATGAAGACTTTTTTTAAATGGCATCAAAAATCCAAAATTACTCAGACTTTGTACACAGATACACAGAAGGAGTGTGAGGGTGTGGCCGTATCTGTCTGGCATCCAGGCTTTTCCCCCACTTCAATATCTCTGTTTCTTGGCACTTGAGCCATTTGGTTCTCCAGACAAATCGAAACTCTCCCTTTCCATGGGTGCCCAAAAGTGCAACCCAGAAATCAACACGTCAGATCTTCTCTGCTCTAGGCCGGGGCTCTACAAATAGTCATTCATCCCTTGGCTGCAGGGTTGTCTGGTTGTCTAATCTTCCCCGTCAGGAAATGCAGCTGAGATGCAAAGCCCCTCATGCCCTCCTGTGACTATGTGCTCCAACCCAGAGGTCCCATCTACTCAAACTCTGAGGGTACATCCACAAAGCGCAAAGAACCTTGGCCCAGAGAAGCTTAGACCCTGGGTCAGCCTGCTCCAGCTTTCGGGCTCAAGCCACAGGGCTGAAAATAAGAGGGTGGACGTTCCCATTTGAGCTAGAGGCTGGACTCCGAAACCTGGTGAGGGGGAAGAATCTTGGACCCAGGGCTCCAACTGGAGTAAGAATGTCTACACTGTGGCCAGATTACAGTAGCTTCCCTGCTGAATGACTTTTCCCTGCTTCTCAGTGTTAAATGGCTGTGATCATAGCCCATTTCTTTCCTTGGCTGTATTGATCTAATGGCTGGCCTCTAGGCTGCAGTGAAAAATGCCCAGACAAAGCTATTTCACGGCCACCTGTCAGATATCCCTGCGCTTCTTTACAATAGCAAAACTTATCATTTCCTTAATACATCATATGGGGCCGGGCAGGCCCAGAAGACGCAAGGGCAATGCCTCTGAGCAGGCATTCAGAGGCAACTGCACAATGCCCATCAGCACGTTTCTTTCCCTTTCATTCCCGGGACGCACCACCCTCTCTCATGCTGACTGGTGCGCGTGTGAGCCGTTCCAAGGAGCATTGTCTTCCCAAGACGTGCCTTCCTGGAAGGTCACAGCAGAGTGCCTTTCCCACTCAGATAGTCGGTGAATTTAATGTTTAGCAGCCACCCCTCACTACACTAGCCTACAGGATAGCAGGACTGGGTTCCTCTCGTGCTCTCAGGGTTCTACCCAAGTTAGCTACACGTACACACTTCTATTCACCTGCTCATGGGCATATAATTTTTCCTCCCCAGCCAGTAGAAGGTAGGCAAGTAGGTTTTATACCTGGGCTACTAAATGTTCGTGGCTCCTCGGCAAAGCTAATTTGCAGGATTGAGGCTCAGGCCCTGCACGGGATTGCAAGTGAGTGATCCTTAATACCTGCAAGGAGTCCCATGGAACTCATGGAGACTGCATGCGAGTGTCTGGGCCTGCAGTGTGGAGTGGGCCCTGAAAGAGCAAAATCGATGTTCAAAACACTGGCCAACATCCCAGCAATGGAAAAAAAAGCTGCCAAACTCTGCGCCTCATCTCCTAGAAAAACCCTATCAGCCTTCCAAAGGGACTCACCTGAAACTAGGCACTTTGAAATCCCTATTCCAAATAATCCAAGGGTGCCCACAGTGAACACACCCTATGGCAGGTGTGTCAACAGGCTCCTTGTGGGCTCTGGGGAAGTGCAAGCCGGGTGTGATCACAGGTGAGCAGCAGCTGCGGACACTACAGGCAGCTCTGTCTGCAGCCACAGATGCCAGCTGTAGAACGTGGCCAATATCAGGCGTGATTTGGTAGAGGAGGGACACACCGGGGGATGAGGTCTTCTACCATCCGCCTATCCTTAGGATGACATTCATCGCACGGTGCTCACAGCTCAGCGAGGCAGAGAGATGCTCCATGCAGTCCAACGCCAGGAGTTAGTTACATCCCATGTGAAGAGACAATAATAATGCAGTATTTTCTAGTCACAGCCCAAAACATTACCACGTTCATCCGGGCTTCTGCTATACCCTGATTCATTGCAACAGGGTGCAGCTTCCACCCACCTTCTCAGTCATCCTTCTTGAAGAGTAATATTCAACAGTGCTGTTACTCCAAAAATACTGTGGTATGTTCTACAGTTCTCAAGCTTTGCAGGTGGGCACCCCCTTATTCAAAGTCAAAAATGTTCACAACCCTCTGTACAGGTATTGGAAGAGTCACGCACCAGTGATAAACATGGGCTGCCTACATAATCTATTTTACAAAATGATCCCTCACTCTCTCAAGCCTTAGGAGACAGACCTCTCCTTGCTTTCAGACAGCCCCCTAATCTTAAAAGGATACTTACCAGCAACTACAGATCACAGAACAGAAACACTAAAGCAGGAACACAGCCCTGCAGCAGACCATGCTGCCAACTTTGCCCTCATATCTACACTGATGACACCATCACAGGGCCTAATCATGCCACCTACTTCATCAAGGGCTCGTTCACCTGCTCATCCACCAATGTGATTTATGCCATCATGTGCCGGAAATGCCCCTCTGCCTTATATATTGGACAGACAGGACAGTCTCTGCGCCAAAGAATCAATGGACACAAATCTGACATCAGAAATTGCAACACTGCAAAACCTGTAGGGGAACACTTCAACCTCCCTGCTCACTCCCTTGACGACTTGTTAATAGCTGTGTTGAAACAGATGAATAACAAATCACAGCTTCAAAGAGAGTCTGCAGAACTCGAACTTATATGCAAATTTGACTCAGTTGTCTTGGGGTTAAACAGGGACTATGGATTTTTCTTGCATTACAACAAGTGATTTGACCTCCCCCTCCTCTATGTGCTGTTCCCCAGTGTTTTGAATCCTAACACCTATTTTTATTTGCTGTTACAGCCTGACCTGATGCTATGTCATACACTCCCCTGCATTTAATTTCCTACACTCTGTAACTTTCCTATCTTCAAAGCGTCTGACGAAGTGGGATTTTCTCCCACGAAAGCTCATGCGATAAATAAATCTGTTAGTCTTTAAAAGTGCCACAGGACTCTGTTGTCTTTCTACATAATCTATGTGTAACTGTGTGTTTTGAGCCGTTGACAGTCTCCTTGACCGGTCTATACTATTGGTCTCCTCTGCTGTAAGGAAGATTATTGTAGACTGAGGACCATTTTTGGAGGAGATATTTTTTCATAAGGGACTGTAGAGCAGTAAAGCACTTAGTGACAAGTGTGAGGTAAATTCCTAGACAGCTGCTCAGTCATGAAGCAAACCCGACCACAGTTATTTCTTGGCCTGTCACATTGCTACATCAATCAGACATCCCTCTATTGAATTGGTCTCTGATGTAGCACAGGCAGAGTAAGGTTGGGGAGAATACGTGACATGAAGGCTGTGTACGTACGGCATGAATAACAGGATTTGGTTTTCTCTCCCCTTCCAGGTACTGGCTGACAAACAAAATACACATAAAACGACCAACCACTGGCTTGCTCATGTACACCCTGGCCACCCGCTTCTGCAACAGGATCGATCTCTATGGCTTCTGGCCTTTCCCCCGGGATCAGAACCAGCACCCCGTCAAATACCACTACTACGACAGCCTGAAGTACGGCTATACCTCCCAGGCCAGCCCTCACACCATGCCCTTGGAGTTCAAAGCCCTAAAGACGCTGCACCAGCAAGGAGCCTTGAAACTGACTGTCGGAGAGTGTGATGGGGCCACGTAGGATAGGCTTCTGTGGCTCATGGTCCTGCAGGGCTACATACTATGGAAGAACAGGGGAGCGGGCGAAAAGGATGTGCAATGGCTAGTAGGGTTGAGTTTCTTTGTTAACGTGCGGCACAGTGACAAAAATATATATACGTGGTGCTTAGATATATTGATCTGAGTATTATAACTGTTTGGTGTTCACCAAGGAAAGGCCAGACGAGTTGCAGGGGAGTCTAACATTGCTACCTGTGCTAAAGGCTTTGCCTTGGGCTGGTTAAGCTCAGAAGGACGTTAGCTCTGCAACAGCAAAAATGCTTGAAGGTCACCTTGGTTTTCAAGAGTACTGTAGGACGATGGGTAAATGTTAGACCATGTGTGTGATTGGTCCAAGGTGGGTAGTTAGGGTCTGTTTGGCCAAGAACCCGGGTGCTGGCACTTCCCAGTAAATAGTGGTCTTGGCTTAGTGCTAATGATGGGGATCAAGAGGGAGGGAGCCTTTGTTTGTGAGTAAACAGAGGGCCTGAGTGAATGGACAGGAACTGAGAAATGCAGCAGGACTCAACTGAGCACTGCGGTCCCTTCTCTCCAATGGGGCTACCTTACTGTCTTCGGTGAATGGCACACATCATCTTCCAGCTGGTCACCGGTTCAGATCTGTCCCACATGGTTTGGTGAGGATGCCGCAGGCAGAGCAGCCTTTTCAGAAAGGCCACTGGACTCTGGATGGAGCCCCTGAGATGCAGCATGAGACTCACCCTAGGTTGTGATGGTGACTCCAGGAGATAGCAGAGGGGACTTTCGAAGGAGACTGATTTAAACAAAATTTGCCATCAAAGGAGATACGGGGCCTTCCGGGAGACAAGGCAGGTGATAGTGAAGATCAGACTGGGCTATGCTGTGTTTATGTGTTTTGATCCCTCTTCTAAAGAACTAATAGAAAAATCAAAAACACTGGAACGTCGCAGGTCAGATGCTTCAAACCAGCATGGTCCATGCTGCGGCTTACACTGTGCTAGAGTGAATGGGACTCAGCATCTGTCAGAGCTCATGAAAACCATAAACACATTGTAATCCCTGCTTCCCAATCACTACCTGTTAAACAGCCCTTTGTCCTCCCCGCTCCAAAACTAGTAATGAGCCCAAGTCTCAGCTAAACAAAGATCAAAAGTGAGGGCTTGAAGGAACCCTGTCGAGACTAAATCATACAGGTGACATCCACATCTGGGCAAAGAATCACCACAAGGTCTGTACACCACTCAGGCCCAGCTAATCTTTATTTTGAAGATTTAGATAGGATTTAAGTGGTACATAGATATCAAGCTGGCTGTCTGTCCATGGGTGAATTTCACCCATAGTTTAAATAAATCAGTCCCTTCCCAGCATTACTATTAATACTTACAGTAAGAAAAGTGAAATGGTTCTTAAAAAAAACAAATGTGCTTTCGACTTTTGTTTGTTTTGTTAGTAAAACTAGATTGACCTAATTAGTCAATTTCACTTCCGATTTCTACCAGTTTCGATTCCAAATTCTCATTTATAAGCACAGTGCAGTTGGGTTGAGGTTAGAAAGAATGCAGAAGGCTTAAACAACAGCAACAAATGGCATTACAAAATTTTGCCTTCAATTGTGAAAGAGTTCCTGTTTGTATTTGTTTTTTTTTCTTTGTCATTGGCCCGCCTACATTGCTGGGTTAAACTACTTGAAATTCTTTCTTTGAAATCTGAGTGCCGCCTTCCATAACTTTTGAAAGGTAAAACTATATGTCATGTTTAGGAACACAAAAATTGCCATACCTGTAAGATCATCTAGCTAGTAATTAGTGTTAGGCCTGATTCAGAATAAGATGCAGGTAATCGCGTAGCAAACAATTATGGAGTAAACTTGTTGTAGAAGTTTCTGCCTAACTCAGGGTTCAGCAACCCCCCAGCACATGAGCCTGTTTCGAGCAGCACGCAGTGCCCTCTGCAGTGCTGACGAAATTCTGCTCCTGCCTCTGAAACTTTTTTGGCGGTGGCTGGGGGGTCCCTAGGCATGCCGCCAAAAGAAGCCGTTCCAGAGCTGCTTTTGGTGATGTGCCTGGGCCCCTAAACCCCAGCCCGCCAGTGAAAGAAGCATCCATGGCAGCTTTCAGCAGCAGGGGGCACTCCAGACACAGTCCCACCAAATTCTCAGGCGGCTGCTGCTTTTTTTTGGCAGAGGGGACCACCAGCAAGGGTTGAGGGTTAAAGAGGAAGGGCCTGTAGTTTGCCACTCCCCTGTCCCAATCAAAGGAAATTATATCCTTTTGAGTTATTTTTTCTGCCCACAGTTTCAGCTTTAACCTTTAGATTCATCTTGATTTTTTTGAGTATACAGCCTACCTTGTACCTTAGTTTAAAATAACGATTTGTATTTTTTGAAAGACAGGCAGAGCTTAAAAAGAAGGAAGCATCAAAAGCTAAATCTGTTTTATAATCATGAGCAGTTTTAGACAATTGATTAATGAATTGTCATTCAAACAGGCCATCCCCTGGGGCATTCATGCCCAGCTAGGAGGAAGTGGTGGCTAACGGTGAAGCCACTGGATTCTTAACCACAACTGTTTACCTTTGCAGAACGGCCTGAGGCCTGCTGGTGATTGCTGTGACCATGACTTTTTTAAAAAATAAAATAAATGGTGTGATTTTTATTTGTAAATTGATTAGAAATTCAAGAGCTGCTAAAAGGCCAGAGCTGGTACCCCTGCTGCTACGGACATAGAAATTGCACAACCCGGTTTCCTTGCGGTAGCGAGGGGGGAGCAATGATGGGAAAGTGCTTGCTTGCCTGGTTGAAAGGGCAGCGTTGCTATTATTTAAAGGTCTTCCTGTGAAATATTTTAAAACAACTGAAAAGCCTCAGGAGGTCTATCAAAGAGCATTATATAACTGGGGACTTTTTTTTAAAAAAAAGGGGTTGTTTTCCTGGTTCACATGTAACAGTTCCTGGGCTTGCTGTTTGATTGAATCAAAGCACCTGCTCAGTGTATGTAAAGCAACTCAACAGGCAGAGTAGCCCAAGGACACTGCGCCCCTGGGCTGGACCCCCGGCATTCACTGTCAAAACAAAATGCACTAAACCAGGGGTGAAATTCTGGTGCTGGTAGATGTGGTTTAAAATGGTGGTTGTCTCAACCACTGTGTCAGGACACGTTAGTGTGTCGCTGCACAGCAGTGTGTCGTGGAGAGCCAGCAGCCACCCACCAGAGCTGGAGCACAGCAGCAGCTTACTGGTAGGAGGGCTGGATTCGGGCAGGTGGGTGGTTCTGATGTGTCCTGTAGGGTCCCACATGTCACCTGCAAAAGGTTGAGAACCACTGGTTTAAAACAATGACTCTCCATTACACACTAATCACCTGCAAAAATCCTCTTTAGGATCTGCCAGTTATAAAGTCTCTGTGTGCACAAAAGCATCTGGAAAGACTCCCATGGGCTTTATCAGGTTTGGGGCAGGCCTTGAAGCCCAGTCCTAAGAAACATGACTCAGTTTGGTGCCACCTTTAGACAGGCCTCACTTGACATCTGAACAGCTGCCACCCCAGCACCAATGTGCAATGGTGGCCTAGGAGTCTCCAAACCCATCGCTGCTTTAACTGTTTTTGCCTTCCTCTATAGCCTGGGGCATGACTCACTTGCTAGTGGGGTCTCTGTATCTTGGGCCACGTCTACACTTGAAAAGTTAGGTCGACTTTATGAAGTCGACATACTAAGGTCCACTTTAAGTTGACTTAAAGTGGGCCTTATTAAGTCGACTTAACAAAAGTCGACAACTTTTCAAGAGTAGACGTGGCCCCTTTTTGGCCTTATTAAGTCGGCTTAACATTTTAAATCAACTTAAAAAGGTCCAACTAGGCACTAATCCCCATCTCTACGGGTTTAAGTCGACTTAATAAAGTCAACTTAGCGCTAGTTTGAATTAAAACAAGGTGTTATTCATTCGAACTAACTTTTCCTTAATTTGACTTAAGGAGCAGCTTAAGTCAAATTAAGGAAAGTCCAGTGTAGATGCGGTGTAAATTAAGTCGACTTAAGCCTCCATAAGTCAACTTAATTTCTAAGTGTAGATGCACCCTTGAAGTCTTTAAATCATGATTTGAGGGCTTTAATAACTCAGTCATAGGTTAGAGGTTTATTGCAGGAGTGGGGTGGGTGAGGTTTTGAGGCCTGCATTGTGCAAGAGGTCAGATTAGATGATCATATTGGCCTCAGAGTCTAGGAGTCTAAATGACTTGGCCCACTGGCACAATACACCCCAAGACTAGGGCAACGTCTTAGCCTAGAGACAAACCAATATAGTGGTAGTTTTCAAACGTTTTTCCTCAGGAGCCAGTTGAAAAAAGTTGTTTATGCCCATAACCCAATGCATTTCAAGTCTTGTGACGGTAGCAGCAGGGGGCACCGCGACCCAGTGCCTGAGGGTCTGTGACCCAGCGCTGGGTCCCAACCCATAGTTTGAAAACCATTGCACTACAGCATGTTGGCTTTTTGTTAGAGGATACAGGAGCAGCTGGGTTTTACATTTGCCTTCCCTCCTGTTTCTGTGCAGTAATGGCTGCAATTAGACGGGTGCGGTTTGGATGTCTCAGTTGAATGGGAGGAGGGGGTGTTGGTCTTAGTAAATTGCTGCTGCTGCTGCTTGGAATCGAGCGGGAAGCCATCGCACCAGATGTCACTGGGACCAACCTGCTCCAGGAGGCTGCTGCTGGGTAAATTTCTTCATGCCTAATTAAGGCTCCTCTTCCAAAGAGAATGAAACTAAAAGTTTATTGATGCTGCTCAGATGGGAATCCAGACGTGTGCGCTGCACTATGAATGTCCTTAATAACTTCCCAAATGACAGCACCAGCTTCCCCCACAGTCTGGCCTGGGCTCTCATTCTGCTCCTGGCTGTCTTTTCACTTTCCTCACTTCCTCCCAGCTCCTTGCTCGCCATCTCTGTCTGGTCCCACAGGTCGGTCAGACCCCCTTTCTCTCTGTCTCTCTCCTACCATCTTTCCCCTTGAAAAAGTACTGTAGTCATTTCAAACCTCACTACTGCTTATATAAGCATTTCCTATAGTAACCCGGAGCGGGGTAAAACTAGTGTAAAACTCAGGACTGGCCTTAGCGGTAGGCAGACACATAGGGCAGCCGATTTTAGGGGCCGCCAAATTTCCCCCAGGGGAAAGGGGCCCAGCAAAGCTGCAGACTCGGGCCCTGTCCTGCTGCGGCCAGGCTGGGGAGTTTCAAACCTCCCGCCCTGAGCATGCTGAAACAGAACGTACTCAGGGTGGGAGCAGCCTGGCTCAGGAGCAGCTCTGCCAGCCGTCCCTGCAGCTCCGTGCTAGGACATGGAATGTTCCTCGACTTGTTGCGGATAGTAATTGAACGCGTTGGGTGCGTAGCCAGGACTAACCCATTTTCAGCACCGTTCCAGAAAGCTCAGTTGAGTGTTAGTTCCAAAGTGACAACATTGTTCAGCCTTGGCTCAAGGGCATTCATTGCTGACATTGGATCTTAGTAATGAGCCAGTCTTCCAATGTGGATGGAGCTGGGGCCTATTGGGGGCAGACAAGATACGCTCACACCATGTCAGTGAACGGTGCCGGTCTCACAGAGCTGGAGAAGGAACATGAGAGTGCAGCACCAATTCAAATCCACCCCAGCTCTCCCCTGTATGCACGAGATGGGACCTTCTTCTCTCTAATCCTGCCAGTCCTTAGTGTCCAAGTGGGTGCCCCAGAAGACAGTCAGTCATGGCCAGCTGTGGTGGTGGTTTTCAGATTTTGCTCTTTGGGTTCTAGGAATTGAATTCACACCACTAAAATGTTCTGCCAAAAGACCAACACATGATGGTAACCTTGGGGTGCTAATGGCTGGGCTAGATTTGAACTTCTGCTGTAGCTGCACTTGAGCCATCCAGGCACCCTTAAAGAGGACTCTGCTGTACCATCTAACACTGCACCCCAGACTCATCACTGCAAGATGGAGAGGAGGAACATCCACTGGGCTACACGAGACTATACAGCCAGCCCATTTCATGTGATAATGTGTCAGCCCCCAAAGCAACGATTCCTTCTGGGAACTGCAAATCTAAACATGTGGGTGTGCTTTGTATCATGAGCACTAATTTAGGTACTGTTTGTCCTGCTAATTTTTTCTCTTGTTCAAAATGTTGTGCTTCCGTCATGTGTCTCTCAGACAAGGGCTGCATGGTTTTAATGTACCCCCAAGAATGCTGCTGCTGCGGTGTGGGGACCTAACCTGCAGAAAGTCCCGTTGGCACCAGGAAGAACACACCCTTCCAGCCTGTCCCCTTAGGATGTGGCAAGTTGTGTTGGGTTATGCTGCTATGGGTTTTGAATACAGAGCCACAAAGACTTTTTCCCTCTCTGTAGGTTAGTCTTTCTCTGAGGCCCATTGATCCCTATCACAGGCTGGCTGTCCCTTTAAAACAAGCGGGGCCTGTGACCTAGCAACCAAGTCATAATTAACCTTAGCTGTAGGTGTTAGGGAAGTTGAATTGTAACTGATCCCCAGCTGTGGGAAGGAAGTTTGGAAACACTATATAAACAGAGCTGAGCCCCTCAGGGAAAGCTGGTAGGCCTGAGCAGGTTGAGGCAAACCCCTCCCCTTACCACCCAAATCCACCCCCAGGATGAGCTGAGCTGAGCTGGGAGACAATGGGGAGGGGGCTAAAGAAAAAGAAAAGTAGACTGAATAGTACAGCAGTCACTCTCTAGAAAATGGAGAACAAACTAGGGATGAGGAATGGGTGCAAAGTAGGAAAAAGGTGAAAAGAGCAGAAAAGGCAGGAAGGAAAGGAACAAAGTGTAGGGTGGAATGCCCAAAACATTGCAAGTGTCAAATTGCTGGATAAGGAAATGAAGATGTTGATCCTTTGCAAATAGCTGAATGGATTAGAAAAAATGTTGGGGATGTATCAAGAGCTAGAAGATTACGGGATGGAGATTTACTGGTGGCTTGTACTTGTAAAGAAAAGGCTGAGGAACTGCTGACTAAAATTCTCAGGGAAAATAAAAGTGGATTACTAGCCACCCAAATAACTGATTGTAAAAAAGCAGGGAATAGGTGGGGGCCCACTGGAAATGATTAATAAATGTTAATTGGCAGGAGAGGAGGAGAGAACAAAATACCAGCAAGTGTCCAAATAATACTTGGGGATGGGAAGGAGCAGGATAAAGCTAGGATTACTGATGTTTTGGACTAATCCTTATATTCCACTCCCCTTGAGATGTTACAACTGCCAAAAATATGGACATGTGAGGGGTGTGTGTGTATAAATGGGAAAAATAATATGGAAGGTAAATGTGGAGAGGAGCATTTATGTGAAGTCTATGTGGAAAGAGCAGAGCTACAATGTAGCAACTGTTGGGATAAACACAGTCACTTGGGAAGGATTCATGTGGCTAAACAGGCGAGGGAGATGCAAAGAACAAGAATTCACAACAAGATATCTTATGCAGAAGTGGCTAAAAGGCATTCAAAGCGACAGCTGGGGAAGGAGGAGAAAATCAGTAAGGGGAAGGAACCATTGCTGCAATACAGTATTATAAAGGATATGATAAATATAAGAGCAGTAAGGGAAGAATATTATTTATACAGAAGGTGATATTTGTAGTATTCATGGCAGAAGTAATAAACTGCACTTCACAAAGAGGAAAGAGCACAGACAATAAAAGCTGCAGAAAAGTATTTGCATCTTAATGCAATTTTGAGTGAGGCCAATACTGCAGCTTAATAAATATGGTGCTAACAAAATTTGAAGGTCAAATGTGATGTTATATGTATACCAGAAACATGATTAATGAAAAAGTTGTCTTTTAAAGACCCAGGATGTGGTACCATTGGGTATGAAAGAGAAATAACACAGATTTTCCTTGATATTGATTTCAACATTAGTTTATAAAAAAGCTGAATTTTGAGTATGCTACTATTGAGATTCCAATGCAGAATAAAAATACTTCTTTAAGGATTTATGATGTTTACAACCCCTGTAAAGATGTGGAGAACTCAGAATTAAAAGACCTCATTAGAGAAGTAAAGAGTCTATATATTATATGTGGAGATTTGAATAGCCATAAGTTATGGGAAAGTTGGAAATCTGATACAATGGCAAATGTTTGGAAATGCATATTGATGAACACCATCTGGTGATACTAAATAATGGAGCCCAAACAAGGTTTTACTCAGTTACTGGGTTCCTTTTCCCATTTAGTAATGAGAGTTGCAACAAGCAATAGAGCTAGTAAATATAAGTGATAAATTTACTAGGAAAAGGGAATGAATAGTGATCATTTCCCTATGCTTATGTTCCAAAGCAAAGGTGATATTGAAGATACTGGAGGTAGTCCTACTTGAAATTTTAAAAGGGCTGATTGGAAGTTCTTCAGGCATGTGTGTGATGAATGCCTCAATTAATAAGTATGTAAGTGATAATATAGGGGAATTTTATGATGATATAATAAAGGGAACTGTGACAGCAGCCGAAGTATCTATTCATAAGGTAACAAATTGTCCTAAATTCAGAAATCCAATTTTGTGATACCAAGCCAGATTACAACTAAAAAAGAAATAAGGCATGTAGAAAAGCTAAACCATAGTGAAAGTAAAGATTCAATGAAATATAAATGAAAGAAGTCAATGGCACAAAAATTAAGAGGACTAAAGAAAGAGTTAGAAAGAAGTATTATGGGAAAATTAAATGCAGATATCACGGTTTCAGAGATTTTCTAGCAAGATAGGGAAATGAATAGGACCTGGGACAATAACAGTTTTGTCCCTGGTCTTATTTAAGAGGATGAAGGTAAAAATTCTAACAAAGAAAAAGCAGAAATTCTAGCAAAAGTGTCCTGGAAAATTGGTAACGATGAGAATCAAAATACTGATTTTTCAGGGAGTGGAGAAGAGAAAATTAGATCAAGAAAATTGTGATATCTTAAGAGTTGAAAAAACAAGAATGAGATACTGAATAAAAAGTCAGTATTCAGGAACTTAAGAAAAGCTATAAGCAAAAGCAAAAACACAGCCCCAGGTAAAGACAGTATTTGTAATGCAATACTTAAATACTTACCTTCAGGGAGTTTCACTGAAATTATCTTATATGGGGAAAGGAGAATGGAAACGTGGCCATAGTGTCAGTAGAGAAGATAGCCAAGTTACTTATGAGAATTGATGCTTATAAACCAATTATTATCACATCTTGTGCGGGTAAAGTTATGGAAAGAGAATGATAAATGAGAGATTAGTTGTGTAGTTGGAAAAAAAGACATCTTAAATAATGCATAAAGTGGTTTTAGGAGGGGGGAGATCCACACTTGATCATATTGTAAGATTAGAAACAGAAATACAAAAAAGTATGAGGAACAAAGCTATATAACTGGGGGGGGGGGGGGGTTTGTAGACATTGAACAAGTATATATTATGTCATGAAGGGAGAGTTTGCAGTGTAAGTTGGCCATGGTATTGTTAAAGGGAAGAATGTTGTGGTGAATAAATTTTTTTTTTGTTTGTTTTAGGTGAGAGACCCATACAGGTTTAGAGTAAAGGAAGTCGTATCAGTTTCTATAATATTGCAAGTAGTACTCCTCACTGGCGTGTTTTCTGTCCTAACTTGTTTAACATGATGATACATGATCTCCCAAAAAGTACATGGATGGAAATAGTTACTACCTTATTTGCAGATGATTGCCTACATGGGTTACGCACAAAGAATTAAAGTGAATGGGGAAATGATGAATGAAGGCCTCAAGGTCTCAGAATGAAGAGATGCTTGGGGATTTAAATTTTCCATCTTTAAAACAAAAGGGAATGTCTTCACTACAAGAAATATTGAAGAAGAGTGAAATTTATGTCTTATGAAGGGACAGATGCATTCAGTTAACCACTCAAGTTTATGAGTATCCTGTTAGTTTACTATCAAACTTTAGAGGTCCATATAAAAAGGGTTACAACAAATAAAAGGAAAGATTAATTTCTGTAGAAATATTGCTGGAGTTAATTGGGGAGCAGATGAGAGTACTAATGATGCTATGCGGAGTGAGGAATAGATCTCTCATAGATTGTGGCTATTGAGCCTTTAGTTCTGCATATAGACTGAAGCTCAAAAACTTAGAAGCAGTTCAAGCGCAAGCACTAGGAATTGCATGTGGTTCCTCTCTTATGACGTTCCTGGAGAAATGCCTATCAATTTAAGAATAAAAATATTAGAGCTGATATTTTGGGCTAAGGTCAAGGGAAACAGGGCACATAAGAAAACTCAGCAACTGAATGTTGCAAAGTAAGTGGACATTATGTAGCCTGACACAATAAACGCCATCATGCTTTTTAGGGTTAAAGTGTGGCTAGAAGAGTTAAGTGACAAGGAATGGTTAGAAGAGATTAAAATCAATAGTTATGGGACAGTAAATCATACCTGAAAAAATCATTTCTTTGGATGTGGACTTAGAATTTTATAATAAAATAAAGTCATCCTGTCTGACAGATAAAGTTTGAATTATATATGCTAAGTGAGGTCAGAGTTGCTGAATATACTCTAACTCAGTGGTTTTAAAACTTTTTTTTCTCGAGACCCAGTTGAAAAAAAATCATTTATGGCCATGACCCAACAATTACATCTTTCAGCAATGCATTCCTGTCTTTTGGCTGTGGCAGCAGGGGATTTCATGACCCAGAACCTGAGTGCCTGCGTCCCGACCCATAGTTTGAAAACCAGTGCACTAACTGATCTAAAGATGAAAGAACAGGTAGACTGGAAAAAGCCTTTTGCACCCCTGAGACTGGAGTTAAGAAATCTAAAGGACTATTTAATTTTTGTAGCCATGATGACAGTTGAATTGATTATTAATGTTAGCATAAGGGACATATGATCTATCACTGCTGTTACCTTTTCAGATGCCTTATCAGATATACTGACAATTAAAAGGAGTATCTCGGGCAGCAGAAGCGAGCTAATAAATGAAATGTTGACAATGGTTAGTATGCTTGAGTATGAACATGATACTAACATGAATTTCAGCATAGGCTGGGATACTTGGCAATGAAATGACAGATAAAGAAGAGAAAATGGAGGAAGTGCTATAAAGATTTATTTGAGTAAGCAGGAATTGAAAAGTTTAGTTAAAAAGGGAATCGAAAGAATTGCGGACCATGGAGAAAAGAGGAAGACAATTCTATGACATTTACCCCAAATAAAGGATAACGCCCTACTCCAAAGAGATAAATGGAAGAATATCGTTTGATAATTTATTTTTAAAAAAGAACAAGGAGCCCTGTGGCACTTTTAAAGACTAACAAATTAATTTATTGCGTGATCTTTTGTGGGAGAAAAATACCACTTCCTCAGATAAATAAACTTGTTACTCTTTAAAAGTGCCACAGAACTCCTTTGTTTGTTTTGCTGAACTAGACTAACACGGCCACCCCTCTGGAACTTGATAATTTATAGTTATTGAATGGACACAAAGATAACATATGGGAGGTTAAAGAACATGGGAATGCCAGGCGTGTTCCCAGAAAAGAAAGGCTCTTGATGAAGAATTTAAATGCATTAAGGTGACTGAACACATCGAAGGGTTGGGGCAGGGTGGAGGAACTAGGATAACTGAGGTTTTGTATTTGGCTGTGGATGACTTAAGACAGATTTTTTTGTGTTCGTCTGGTGGGAGACTGAGACTGGATTTCTCTGGTCAGAAGCAGAGAAGAGAAAGATGGGTCGAAGGGGCAAAGCACCCAGGCCACAGAAAGGTGGAATGGTGCCCCACTGAGAGATTGGGGAAAGATTATTTAAATTACAATATGCTAAAAAAAACCTAGTACCCGAGAAGGTGGGCACTTTATGACTCTGGCCTTGTGTATTGAAGAGGCCTGAGAGGTGGGGAGACAGATTAGGTGCTGTCCAGTGCTCTATCATTAAATCACACTCTCTGCAGCCCACTCATCAATGTGGTTGGTCTTCTTGGAACGCCTCCACTTTATCAACAAGCTAACCCAAAGAGGTGACTGCTTATTGATCTGTGTGAATGCTTATCCTGCATTCAGCACTGTTTCTTCCCAGGACACCGCCCACTTGGATCTCCCAACCTCCCACACTGCCTCTTGACTCCATAGAACTCTTCCTGTTCTTCACTTTCTCTGCCTCTCTCATTTTTCAATTTTTCTTTTCTCTCTTTATTTTATAGGGTATTTAATACTGTCTCCCTTCTCTGGACACTAGTCAGATTTATCCCATACAAACTGGCCTGTCATTGGACAGCAGGCACCTGCACAATCTTAGCTGTCACTATTTTCTCCCAGTCGATTGTGCTGTGGGTGATGGGCAGCTGCCTCCGGAAAGCCTTCAGGTGGGTATCACTCATGCTCTGATATTCTTCCATTAGCCCACCCTGGAACTGATTGTCTGCATTCTCCAGCAGTTTCACAAAGTCCTGGGCAGTCTGGGCCTCAGTGGTGACGGGTAGAGTTTCAGTCACATCCTTGTACGCTGTCAAATGGATGTTGCCGTCCTCGAAGTAGTGAGCCTGGACCATGATGGTCCCGGTCACCTGGGTGGAAGAGGGAGTCACAGCAAAAGTCCACTCTGACTTCCACAGGCCATTCCAGAAGGCAGAGGGCCTGTGCAGACGACTGGCAATGCAAGCAATGAGGATTTTCCGGATGGCTGTGTCCTTGATGAAGACACTACAAAGCCCCTCAGGATAGTGGCTGCTGACATATGCCTTCAGGCCCTCGTGGAGGGTCCTTCTCCATGACTCACCCTTCTCATCTTCCTGCAGATGAGCCTCAAACTCACTTGCCTCTCTCTTCACATGGTCAAATTTGAAGGAGACCTGTCTCTGGGGGTCAAGGAAGTGTTTTTCCTCTAGTTCGTTGTGGCGGGTTAGCAGCACCTCACACGCCTTCCTCCTGACTGGGGTAAAGTGAAGCTTGTTGTGCAGGGCACAGAGGGAGGCAGCTTCCTGGCACATCAGGCTGTCATCATCCACCAGCAGGCGTAGATCACTGAAGGCCTCATGGAATTCTTCAGGCGGAGCCTGCTTCAAGAGATGGCTCACAATCTTGACCTTCTCTTGTCTGGTCAGCTGGCGTTTCCCAATTATTTGCTCCATGGATGAGGGACTTGGGAGTACTAGATCCACCTCGCCTGAAGGGAAAGCAAAAGGAAATGACAATTAGCTTTCCAGGCAATGCATCAAGAGCATCTGAATTCTGCCCATCTGAGGGTCACATAAGCAACTTGTCACATATAATGGAGCTGGCTGCTTTCATCCTTACCCCAGGTATAACCCATGGGTCACTATATGGCCTACAATTCTAATCTCCCATCCATACTGAAGGTCTCCAACCTATAGCAAACAGCCCTGAGCTACCAAGAGTTCTCTTTCACGGTTCCGGTAGGGTCACATAAACCCACCCATTCTCAGTCAGTTTTTCACTGTGGATACCACCACATGCAGAGCGAGGGCTTAGGAAATCTCCTTACAACTGGTTCAGGTGTATCCTGAGAGCCACCCACTGGCTGAAGTTATTCCACTGGGGGAGCCCAGATTACCACATTAGTATCTGCCGCTCCGCCTTTATAGTACATATCACAACTGTATTCCTCCAGCAACTATGCCCAACAATGGAGGCAGGATGTGGACCGATGTAGCCCTGCTTCTTCAGGAGCCCCAACATTTTAACCAAAAAGTTTCCAGAACCTTCCCCTGCAAAGCGAGTAACATAAAACTATGGAGGTTCTCTGAATTCTCCGTCACCTGTATTTATTCTGCTTACTGGCAACTCCCATTGTTTTTTTTTTTCATGTGTCCCATGCAATTCTACAAAGCAGACAGTATCAGCTCTGTACGTTGCAGGTTACAAGCCAGAAACAATATAGTACAGAGCACTACTGAGTAAAGACACACCTGGGTTCACAATCATGACAAAGATTTGAACCTGTATCCAGGAAGCCTGGGTGCAGCCCTGGTTTCATGGATGTAAGGTAAAACGAGCTCCTTATTGGCTTGTATTCCTGGTACAGCCTCGCTTCCTCCATCAACCATTGTATCCGAAGACTGGCTGTAGTTCACTGGAAGCTGTATCAAGCCTCTAGATCTGTTTGGTTGCTAAACCTGTTTATTGACAGTGTACCTTCATAGGCTTTGATCAAGTGACCACATATTCTGCTTCAGTAACCATCACTGTAATCATGTGGCCTCCAATGCTTGAAACAGGACCAGGTTTCTGGCTGTTTTTGGCTGTTCCACTATTAGGTGACAATGCTGTTTTTGTGTGACTATGTTGTCAGCAGGTCTGGCTGCATTCACTCAAGGTGGTGGTGGTGGTAAATATGTGACCAACAGAAGTGAGCTTAAACTGACAGCTGAAATTTAATGTCATGCATCTGAGGTCTTTAGGTTATGTACAGCCCACACCAGTCATTCCTGAAACTCATTCCTTGCTGCTGCTCCTGCTGCCTTTTCCAGAATTACCACAACTTCAGTTAGGGGTTTCTCGTGTGGTTTGTTTGCATGACAAATGCAGCACTCCAATGCTTTATTACGCAGATAACTTGGCACTGGTACCTTGTACTATGGCTGGTCAGAAGGCCCAACAGCAAATCTGCCCTCTCTGTCCAAACATGGCAGAATCCCCCGTAATCATCTTCCCATTTCACCCCTGCCACTCCGCCTCATACAAGATGTTGTTTAGATCTTGTTTTAGCACCTTAGGAATTTCACAATGGCTACCCCACTCTAACAGCCACTTCTTGGGTGCATCTACATTGGTAACTTAGGTCGACTTAAGGACGCTTAAGTCGACCTACACAAAGCTGTGTCCACACTGGGCTTTTATTAAGTCTACTTAAACGCTTCCTTAAGTCAACTTATTAACAGCTTAAGTCGACTTAGTAACACCTCTTCTGAAGGTCGACTTAAGCCTCAAATGGACTTCTAAAGTCAACTTAAAGACAGTGTGGATGGGGAATAGCGCTAAGTCGACCTTATTAAGTCGACTTAAAGCCAGTGTGGACAGCTATGTTTACTGTGAAGTCAACTTAACAAGGTCGACTTAACTTTACAAGTGCAGACATAGCCCTTGAGCCTTCCCTATCACTCAGCTGCATGGCCGCAGTGTTGAGAGAATATCTCTGGGCCTCATCTCTCACTTGGGGTACCCTAGAACAAGGGCAAGCTTAGTAACGCTCACCGCGTGGATGATAACAGAGTGTGCTTTGACTGAGCTCCTTTCCTAGGACCACCAGACAGGAAACAGAAGCAGCTACCACCCCACCAGCTAGCAGTAACCTCCACAACACAGCACGAAGGACAATGTGGCGAGAAAGCCTCCCTTCCATAATCCATGCCCGGCACCGCAGGCTGGCAACAGTGACCCTGAGCCAAGGGCCACCCCCTCTCCACCCCGCACTGCATTACCTGCTCAGTGCTTGGTGCTGCACCTCTGGAAACAGGAGTTCAAAACAACAGGTTCCCATGGCAACGGGGAAATACCAACCTGCCTCTGTGAGGAAAACAGAATGACATCACCTGGGGATTGCTCTCTGGGAGTGAATCTGCAGGGACTGGAAATTGACCCCATCACAACCCTAACTCTGCCCCTGGAAGCTCATGTACCAGACTCGCCCAGCAGGGTTCATGGGAACTGGTTAGACCAGTGTATCCCTTGGTCCGGCTTTCTTGAGGGCAGGTACCTGGGAGCAATCTCTCTATCAGCCAGTCATTGGGGAAACGTTTCCTGGACCCTAATTTATAATACATTGTATTGGTTCATGGGCCACATGCGGCAGGCCTTACTTGGTGTCAATGGGGTAGAATTTTGGCTGATTAAGTAGATTCATAGGGATTTGATGCCCTGAGATTAAAATACTGTTCTTCTCCATGAAAACACAACTGCAAAAACCTTCACCTCTTTCTCTCCGGTGAACCCTACAGTAACAAATGCAATTCGGTCACTGGCTTTCCCAAAGAAAAGAGAACAATGTAGGAACCAGATCCTCAGCTGGTGCAAACAGACATAGCTCCACTGAATTTACACCAGTTCAGGGTTTGGCCTTATCATTTGAAATGTTTTTGAAGGAGAAGGCCCACTAGAGATAGGTACAGCCAGGGAATTGACAGGCTCTGCCATGCAGGCTCTGCTCTTTACAGACAGCCCCCTTCTATACCTGTTCTGAGTTACCCATGAATGATGCCTGCATGGCATGTATACAGCAGCAGGGTGGTTTGATTGTCTGGAGACGATCCCACTCAAGAGAGGGCTGAAATAACATGCTATGTTCCTATGTGGCCTCAGGCTGATTTGAATCCTTGGCTGCTGAGGTGAAAGGCTTGGAGCATGTCATAAACGTACAGAGCTTTTAAAATGGTACGTTCATACATGTTGCATTCAAGAAAGACTTTGATATAAGACAACAGAGTCCTGTGGCACTTTTAAAGACTAACAGATGTATTTATTTATCGCATGAGCTTTCTACAATAGACTAGCACGGCTACCCCTTTGGAATTTGATATAAGACTTCATATTAGACTTTGAGTCTAATTTCAACTACAAAAAGGAAAAATATTTTGCCTTGTAGCCTCTTGCTGTACAAGTTCCAGGTGAACTTCCTCATCTTGCTTTGCCTCTGAAAGAACCTTTGCTTATCAGACAGTTAGGGAAGAAGAAAAATAACACGTTCTATTCCTGGACTGCATGTTAGTCTTCCATATGGATACACTGCCAAAACATAAGGGCTCCATCTGTTAGGTGGGCCTGGCCAGGCCCCATGAATGGC
Organism: Pelusios castaneus; assembly: GCA_007922175.1. Classification (NCBI taxonomy): domain Eukaryota; kingdom Metazoa; phylum Chordata; order Testudines; family Pelomedusidae; genus Pelusios; species Pelusios castaneus. Next base: position 24,153,166 of record ML685765.1, read on the forward strand.
TTACAATGCTAGTACATTCATCCAGCTCTGGTATTCCTCCAAAACAGGAGGAGAGAGCCAATGATGCAAATATTGTGTAAATCTATTGAAACTAATGGCACTAAACACCAGTCATTTGTATCCCATTTGATTTTTAGAGGCACCAGCTTGGTGTATAATAATGCATTAGTTATGGGCGTAGTTGGATGTTGGATGTTCAACAGCACCCTTGAAGGAACAGAACGTTTTTTAAAAATCTAGATGTTCCCTATCAAATGATTGTGTTCTATTATTCCCCAGAAAGCAAGCTGTGCCCTTCAACTTCAATAATGTGGCATTTATGCACCATCTGTGATCAGAGTTATAGAAGCTTTCAAACACCAGTCCAGAAAGCTTCAATTGCCAATTCAAGAGGACTGCTGAGCCAAGACCTTTACAGTTAAGCCTAATGTCTAAAACAGGGGTGTCAACATGTGGCTCATGGGCCGGATGCAGCCCAGGAACCTTTTCCATCCAGCTCGTGACTGTGCTCCACAGGACCATACTCTCTCCCTAGCAGAGTGTGTGGTTTTGCATAGGGAACACTGCATGATGCCATAAGAGTGTAAGATCTTATCACATCGGGGAGCTCTGGGGATGCGAGACTGAATTCTCTAAGACCACACACACCCTAACAGAGAGAGTGGTATCATGGAGCACAGTCTTGCATACACAGCGCTCTGCAATGCTGCGAGAGTGCCCTAGTATTTCAGTTTGTGATATGTACGGCCCACTTGAAGTACATTTAAGGGAAATCTGACCCTCCATAGCAAATGAGTTTGACACCTCTGGTCTAAAACAATGGACCAGATTGCAGCCACTCTTTTCTTTAAGGCAGAGGCTACAAAGACTACAGGTTCCAGCATGAAGTGTTGCCTCTTGCAGAGATAAACAATGCATTGTGGGACATACACAGGGTGATATCTTAGCCCCCCTTGACTCAATACTCAAGCTCCAATTGATTTGAATGGAGCCTGGATTTCACCCACAGCCCATGATGACTGAGTCACAATTTTAAAGATGAGGTAGCCCTTGGAGACCCATTTTGAAAAATGTATGTTGAAGGGGGTCTTTGCATGGGCCAAATAATTGAAGCGTATGGGAGACCATCTAGCCCCTCACTAGGTGTGAAAACTATTGTCAGCCCCCGTGCAAATTCACAGCCAGCCTCTCTCAACCTAATTCATTATCCTGCACGTTAATTCTGTGGTTTGGGGAAATTACCACGGCCTGATTTCCTCCAGCACCTTTATTTCTGTCTTGAGACCAGCTGAATTGTTGAAATGACTGACTTACGGCACCATAACAAATACCTAATCACTAAGCAGGAACCATAGTCTCTCACCTGCTCCCGCTCCAGGTTTCTCTAGCTCTTTTTCCCAGTCTATTTTGGTGGGGAGGAATCAAAAGTGCTGTGGCCGGCACCTGAGCTTGCCAAGAGAAAGCTGAAAGGCACAGATTTCTTGGCTGAAAACAGCCCTAATGCTGAGAAGCGAGGCAGCTCTGAATACCCCACCATTTATTTTTGGACGAAGTCATTTTGGTAATTGGGTGTGTTAAATGGAATGCAATTAGGGATAGAGACAGGGGAGAGAAGGTGTTTTATAGGTGTTAGAACAGAAACCATTTCCTGCCTAGCAGATTTATTAACACTGTGGAGCCTTTATTGGTCTGTGAAGGAGGGGGCAAAGGAGGCTGATCAGGGGGTCTGCTCCATTTATTGATGGATTTTTAATATGAAACAGGTAATGAAAATCGTTTTATCTGTGATGTCATCATTTTTGTGGCACTCTTGAGATTGCAATTTAAAAATGCAATAAGAATTCTGGATTGGAAAGCCAAAATGTTTTTGGTTTTTTTTTAAATCTGCTGTCTGTTTTTTAAGCAAGACCATCAAAGAGGGATCATTTCTATAGCATGTTTCAAGGCATTTATTTTATATGGCGGCATAAACCCTTTCTGAGAGGTCTTCCTGTTAGAATGCACTTGGTGCACAATGGAACATAATGCAGGGTCATGTCTGCCAAGGCCCGGACAGAGACAGGTGTCACTGGGGCATCATCGTCTATGAATGTGGATACCAGCAACAAATGAAGGTTGTGCTATGTGCTGGCCAGAGTATCTGGCAATGAGATGGGTCTGAGGCAAAGGCGAATGCAATGGATAGGTCTGATGGAAAACAGGCAGCTAAGGAGGAAGTACAATTTGGGTTGGGTTGGCTTTAAAATCTGAAATAAAATGGCATTTAATGTTTGTCTGTGACCAGCTCTGCATTTAAACCATGCTCTTTTGCACCAACAGCAGATACTTCCCATACCGTAGACAGGAGTTAGAAGTTGTTACAATCCAGAGGGAAAAGAGAGGGTTTGATCGAAATCGGGAAGTTATTTAAGCTCAGAGAGGCTGTTCCACAGAGCAGAGGAAGGATCTTTGTCCATTTAGAAGAGACAAGGAGGGTTGTACAGAGTGGTGAGGAAGCCAGGTCTTTTGCAAGCTGTTATAAGATTCACGTTATTGTTGGACATGCTGGATCTCTTGTAACAGTGACTTTGTAAACCTCCCAGCAAGCTGCAGGACATAATGGCTGCTGCTCATCTGGGGACAACCCTTTTATCTTCCCCCTTCTCTAGAGATGGCCTAATACTATACAGATGGGAGTCTTTAAAATATGCGTCTGATGCATGCTATGTATGGCATATTCTGTGCTCCAGGGTCTTCTGAAAGGGCAGCTTCTTCTTGCCTATTCATCATCTTTCACCTTGCATATCCTACTATCTTTGACAATGGCACCAAGCTTCACTTGTTCTCTGAGAACTCAGAAATCTGTTTCCATTCCCTCTAAATGAATTGAATACAAGAAAAGGCAGCGTCTGGTGCATCTATACCCCACCTGAGAGGGTGTCTGGTTACTGCTCTGTGGAGTCAGGTCTTTGCTTCTTTAAAGAGGTTTGGTTTGGTTTCCCTGTGATGCTTAGACACCCCTTTGGTGACGAGAGCCATGCGTATCGAGAGAAATCGAGCTGGTTGTGCCTGCCTGTGGTTCTTCTCTCTGCCTGCAGGGGGATTTCAAAATGCTATCACGCCTGGCACCAGGGGTGCGTCTACACTGGCAACTTAGGTCGACTTAAGGAGGCTTAAGTCGACCTAAACAAAGCCACATCCACACTGGGCTTTTATTAAGTCGACTTAAGCATTTCCTTCAGTCAATTTAAGGAAAGCTTAAGTCGACCTAATAAAACCTAGTTTTAGGTTGACTTAAGCCTTAAGTCGACTTCTTATGTCGACTTAAAGCGAGTGTGGATGGGGATTAGCGCCTAAATCGACCTTATTAAGTCGACTTAAAGCACTAAGTCAACTTAATAAGGTCGCCAATGGGCTATGTCTACACTAGAAAAGTTAAGTTGACTTTAAGTCGACTTAATAAGGTCAACTTTGTCGACTCAAAGTCGACCTTATTAAGTCGACTTAACAAAGTCGACAACTTTTCTAGTGTAGACGTAGCCCAGGAGCTGTTGTGCCTCTGAGCAGCCCCTGAAGAACGAGGGGCACTAAGCTTGTAGTTTGAAAGATAAGCTTCTAAAATTTAATGAGCATCGCTGTGACAACAGAGTCCTGAGGATAAAACAACAACCCAAAAGCCCCCACTGAATACCCATCCAATTAGGACTTCCAACTGATCCTCATTATACAATCACTTCTGACATTTGATAGCGCACTTTAGATTAACACTGCCAACAAAAAAAAAATCCCTTTGAAAAGGCAGATTGACGTTTTGCAGAGAGGTGTTTTTTACTACTACTACTGTTGCCTGACCATTTTACCCTGGCGTACAGGCACAGTGACGGGATAAAAAGAAGCCACGCTCAGCAGATGACCCTCCAGCAGCCAAACTGTCTTGGAGACACAAACCTGCCTCGCTGTATGTGGGTGACCCCTGACTTTGGCTCGCCTCACTTTGGGTCCTTTCAAAAGAACATTTAATAAGATACAGAAGCTGGATTTTTTTTTTGGCTGCGCTGAATCTGAGATCGCTATGGCAACCTTTCTTCCAAAGTGATCCGAGTCAGGTAGCGACAGAAAAGATGAGTTAAAGGGCAGCCCTGCAGAGGAAGATGAGCATTGATGAAGTATTTTAACAAGTCCCAGAGGAGCTGGCATTTGAAAGCTACTGGACGGGCTCAGCCAGATCCTTGAAGGGAAAGGAAACAGAACCAGGCAGTCGGTTGGGATGTTCCTTGAAAAGAAGCCCTCAGGATCCACCACTCGCCTCCATGTGGAAATGAGTTCAATCAGCTACTCACTTGGTGGGGTGTCTTCCCTGGAGAGTCTTGCTAATTCTGGAATAGAGCATCACCCTACATTATGTAAGGAGTGCATGTAAGCTTAGGGAGGCCAGACTGCATTGGCAGCTTGCTGCCTGTGCTGGGAAACCCCTGCTTATTTATTGATGGGTGCGTGGTTGGGGAATGCTCAGTCTGGAACCCAGGCAGCCCAGCAAGCAGAGAGGTGGAGCTGTTGCTATGGCAATAAGAGGAGATTTTCAGAGGCATCTCATGTACTTAGTAGTTCAAGTCCTCCTGACTTTCAATAGGACTTGGGCTCCGAAATGCCTTGGGTATCTTGGGAAACTCGCGCTCCCGTTAGCATATGCACAGTACTTCTCACATCTAGATCTCAGTGCATAATGTATGAAAGCATTCTATCCCAAATATTCTTTTACCAATTTACCTTAGAGCAAACACTAAAAACACCTTAAACGTTTTAAAATACTTATTTACCTTATTAAATATTTACATCTTTCAAGTCAAAATTAGTTTCAACAAACAGGATCGTTATTCATTCATTTATTGACATTGATCACAGTAGCAGCTCGATGCATATTGTCATTACAGATCTCAACATCATAAATCCATCGAGGTGAAATTAAAAACTGCCGTCTTTCTGACAGAAGTAAAATCAAACAGAAAATAAATAGCAGAAATGCTCTGAAAGATAACCCAACCAAATGTCATCAGCTTGCATTGTGCAACCCTAACCCTAAGCCTAACCCTCATTTAACAGCTAGAAGAAGCTGAGGCCCAGAGGGATTTTAGCCAGAATTTCCATTCCCAAAGCTAGACACCTAAATTAATGTACAGATGCCTGAATATAGAGCCTGATTTTCAAGGGGGCGCTGCAGATGCTCTGAGAACAAAATGCTGCATAGGTGCCTGACTTCAGACAACTGAGTTTGAACATTTCAGCCTAAGTGACTTGCCCCAAATCACTCAGCAAGTTCCTGCTGATTCCGACATTGAACCCAGGCTGGTTGGTTCCCAGACCTGCACCCTACTCCCGGGGCTACGTTACTAGCAAAAGAATATTGCTCTAAAATGGCAACTAACCCTAGCAGGGTGGTGAAGAGGGGGTGAAATTCACATAACACCAGAGCAGCTGGGCTCCCCATGAATTGGAATGATCAGGGCTCAGCTTCAAGCGTGCTCTCTGATTGCAATGAGAAACGTTAACAGCCAGACTGGCCCAACAATCCACAAAATAGCTCAAATTAAAAGCACTAAACAGAGGGGCTCTGGGGCAGTCACAGATCATTGGTATGGCCAGAACAGCATCCCGCCTTCCACAGCGGCCCATACATCATGTGTCAGCCGAAGACGGTTCTTCCCCTGCTCCTAGGCATGGTGGGGAAAGCTCGTCTCGGCACACAAACAGCACTGATAGCGTTGACATCCGTGTAACCAAACCCATTGTGTGCGCTCTCAGCTGGGGCGTGCAGCAACTGTAATGTGGATTGGTATCCCAGGGCACCTTGCTCTGCTGCCAGTTTTCACAGTGGATTGTGGGATACATCCCAGGGGCCAGAGGAAAGGCTAAATTCCCATGGTACCTCCCACTGTATCCCAGAATGCACCTGTTGTCCACACCATGTCAGCACTCCTCTTTCTCTATCAGCAGGGCAGAAGATGAGAGGAAAGTTGCACATTTGTCCCTTATTAAGACTGCAATATTTGCCAGCCTCAAGCATTCAAAAACCATGAGTCTGGCCTCCCCAAAATCATAAGCGTGGCTTCAAAATCCTGAGGTTTTTTTTTAGAGTGATACTTTTTTTGGTTCTTTTTCTCATCTTTTTTTAGCCATTCAGAGTCACATTTTCAAGCCTTTTCCTACAACCACAAGGAACTTACATTTTTCTGGTCAGGTCAAAGAAAGCCAAGAGACTCACAATCACATGGATCCAGGAGCTGGGGCTTTAAGAAACACAGGCAAAGCAGTTGTTGTATATCTGAATATGCATGGGACAGCATAAAAGAAGGAGCCTCCTGCAGGCATGTAAGAGATTGTATGATTTCCTCCTCCCCCACAAACTAAATCCTCTGACACACTCCTGGTTCTGGGTCCTCACCATCAGATGCCATTCCAGCATGGGAAAGGAGAGTGCTTCTCAGGAGAAAGGCAGGTGGCTTGGGGATAAATTGCTGTCCTGAAGGTGTTGCTGTTTGTCTGGTTGCTGTTCTCTTTGCTCTATTGTTCTCATTAATGCCTGCAAACCAAATGCTCCAGGCAAACTGCAGTGATAAGCAGGGACTGGGCCTCAAGGAGGTGTCCATGAAGTGATGAGTCGGAAATGAAGGGTCAGAGCAGGGAGAAGGCAGCAGCTGACATGCGCTAATACCAGGTAGTTTCTACCTGGAGTGAAAGACGGAAAGCAAATGGTGTGAAAAGCCAAGGAGATTGCAAGGGCTGACAGGTCTTGTCAGAGCCACCTGCTACTTTCCCCAACAAGAGCCTTTTAATTGCTTCCAAGCGCCAGCCCCTCCTCCTCCGTGGACCAATGTGAAACTTTGCTCAGTTTTTCCAACACTAAGTTTTGTTTGCTGCTGTTGACTGAGTCCTGACTCCATGTTTCCAGTGAAACTGTGCCAACATGGAGCCAGTGGCCAGAACACCAACTGCACTGAGCAAAAAGAAGAGCAAAAGAAATGGATGACCACCTCAAAGAGAGCAGTGATATGTGGCTCAAGAGACCCAAAGGCTAAAGAATGTCAAGGTGATTTAAAATAACACAATATTTCAGCTGTAGGAAACTACAGATCAGAATGAAAAGAACATTCTCTGCTTGCAAAAGGGCCATGGACTTGGAGTCAAAACTCTGTTATGTAAGTGTTCTAGCTCGGCATCTCTTTTCAAAAATATGAATAAAATGAACCACTGTTCTGATTGCATAAAGGGTCAGATGGAAACTTTCTCCACAGCTAGAAACGGAAGGTGTCACCATTCCCTTTGTCATCAGAGCCTAAGTAATTTAAACTAACGACTGGGAAACTCATTGCCAATTACTCAACATTGTGAGTTGTTGAACAGTAGGCATTACACAATAACAAATAAACCACAACACCAGCAGGCTAATGTTTCACAGCTTTGCCAAAGTGGACTTGGGCCATTTATTTTGACAGCAGTCATTTTAATTATTTATTGTTTCATAACGCACAAGAAAAAATAATGAAGTCTGGTCTCATCTCACTAATAAGTAGCCTTGGCAGAATTGAATTTGTTTTATAATTTTATAATTTGGACACATCAATGTTTAAGTATTTTTTCATTTTTTTTTCTATTTTCACAATTACACAAAATTAAGTGGTTTTAAGTTATACTTTTCAATGGATTTAAATAATTTTATTATTGCCAACATTCCAATATATATTCCGATATATTATTTCAAAATATTTTCCAATTGCTTTAAATGTTCACAGTTCTGGAAAATATGGAGGCGTCCAGCAAGGGGGATGAGTCAATTATCATTTGAAAATTATTTGATTCACATAGCTTGTTTACTCTGCTGAGAAAGACAGACTATCCCTCTGGATCTGTTTGAATTGACCTTGTGTGCCACCCTTCTCTGTATGTATATGTACAATTAACATGCCACGTTTTCCATTTTAGGCATCTGAAGAAGTGGGAATGTGCCCAGGAAATCTTATGTGATAAATAAATGTGTTGGTCTTTAGAAGTGCCACAGGACTCCTTTTTCATTCTTTTGTGTGAATCTCAAACTGTCTGCATTAGCAATCACCTATAGTACATGAATTGTAAGAAAATCGGTTTCCTCCTCCAGCCCTACCATCTGTTGCCATTAGGCTGTACAGGTCTGCACTCAGACCTCCAGGGAGGTAGAAATCAAACAATAGTACTCAAAAATCTTGGACCTGCCACTCAAGGGACAGTTGTTAGCAATACAGAGCATGTGTGTGGTACCAATGCTACCCAGTAGAGGGCTGTGTAACACCTACTTTGGCCGGTAGAACTGTTCAGAAATCAGACTTTCCAGCCTACTGAAAATTCTGATATTTTAAAATTTTTCATCTTGAATCAGGACAAAAATATCAAAGTTTTGCACAGAATGGCAAGTTCCAAAAAACTTTGATTCAGGTGTTAGAAGGCTTCATTTTGGCTTGGTCTAACACTCATTTATGTCTCTCTGCGCTGATATGATGCATCGTGGGATTTGTAGTTCAGATGCCTCATGTCCCCGTTCTCCTCCACTGACCAGGTCTCCAGTTGGACTACATCTCCCAAGATACACTGTGGTTTTGTGTCTCCCATGATGCACTGTTGCGGTTCTACCGAAACAAAGAAACTATGCTGCATCGAGAAACAAAGCATTTCAATTTGAGTCAACCTAACTTGAAACAAAATACTTTGTTTTGACTTTCTTAATGGAAAGTTGAAAAATTCTAGCAAAACAGAAATTTTTCTGCAGACAATGTCAATTTTGCAAAAACTGCATTTTTTTCTATTGAAAAAAAAATTGATGGAACATTCCTGGCCATATCTATTAGCTACTCATTAAATACACATCATAATCTTAGACAGACAACTTAACATCTCTGTGTTGATGTTCTTCTATCTGTAAAATGGGGGTAGAGAAGCTTGCCTTGCTTTTCAAAGTATTTGAGATGAATGGTTGAAAAGCACTAAACAAGAGCTAGATATTATTGTTTTACAGGTAATTGAACCTGAATCTTGCAGTTCCTCTTGTGGCATTAAAGATGCTCTCTAACTGATAGCTGATTAAATCAGTGCTTATCAAAAAGAGAGTTTGTACTATAGACACAGTCATCATCACATTAGTATTAATCCGCAGGGATTCATCATTTTAAAACTGATTTTGATCGATGATCATGGAAGATCGGCTTAAGTACCCAACTCCCTGCGTTTTTAACACCTGAACAATAAGAGAGGAGACATTTACAAAATAATAAATAACCCAGGCAGAGGATAAAGCTAATCATTTTCATGTTGTTTGTTTGGGCCTGGTATTTTAACAAAATAGCTGGGCTAGATTTCACAAATATCAATAAAAAAACAAATGCAAATATAATATGGGAGTCATTAAGGTGTGGGGTCAGGGCAGAGTCTTAGTGTAATATTAGTAATTATGTAGTAATTATTCTCCCTACATTGATCGCCCTTCTATAGTTCCACGCCATGCATTAGTCTTCCCATCTTTGCCTACAGAAACTGCTACATAATGTCTGTGCTGAAAAATAGCACTGAGTTCCACCCCAGAGAGGAGGACATTTCAGCAGTCAGTAAAATGAACCCTGTACAAGTTGGGCTGATTCTCCACTGCCCTTCCCTTGTCTCATCATTTACACCAGTGCAAAAATACCAGCCCATTCGAATGGCTGCATCTGACACTCATTTTATGTCTACACTGGCAAGTTAGTTTGAATTAAGGAAGCTTAATTCAAACTAACTTAAGCCTTGGCTACACTAGGCTTTCATTAGATTGAATTAAGGACTTCCTTAATTCGAACTAATAAATTCACTTATACTTTTCGAAATAAGGGTTAATTCGAACTAGTTAGTTCGAATTAACCCAATGTGGCCATGTTAGTTCAAACTAACCAGCCCATTGAGCGCAATGCAATTGACTAATTCGAACTAAGCAAGTGGCACTTGCTTAGTTCAAACTAAAATTTGCTAGTTCGAATGTCTACACTTAGCAAAGTTAGCTCGAATTAAGTTAATTCAAACTAACTAAAATTAGTTCGAATTAGTTAGTTTGAATTAACTAATTCGAGCTAACTTTGCTAAGTGTAGACATAGACATTGTGTTCTTCTGTAAATGACTCTACAAAATTCAGGGCAGAGGGGATTCAGGCCCAAACTCTACAAAACACTTTACACTGAGTACAAAGTACACTGATTTTTACTAATCATTCAGATAACATCCGTAGAGGCAAATGGAGTTTTTACAGCTGGTTCGGCGTTATAACCGTGACAAATGCAAACTTCAAAAAGAGGTTGCGGTTCTCCTGAAGCAGCAGCACCTGAATTGAATTTAAAATGGATGCTAACTGCACAGGCCTACAACAAAACAGCACCTGTCCTGACATTAAACCATCCCAAAGCTTGGACACGGCTTTGGATTATTAACTCTCTCCTCAAAGTTACTGTAAACTTGCCCCATAACGAGATGCTCACTCTGGCCAGTGACACCTGCAGAGGCCCTAATTGGGGCCATTTCTATAGCCTCTTGAATGGATTTTTCTCCCACAAAAGCTCATGCGATAAATAAATGTGTTAGTCTGTAAAACTGCCACAGGACTCCTTGTTTGTTTTTCTTGAATGAAGAGGCTGTCCTGAAGCTGCAGAACCTGTAACTTCCTTGTAGATCTATGTGAATGGCAGATCCAGAGGATGGCCGCAGCACTGAGCTTAAATCTCAGTGTAGCAGTGAGCAGAAGCAAGGCAGCATTGCCAATTCTTACAATTTTGTTACACCTCATCCTATTGGCTGGTTTTGTTTGTTTGTTTGTTTTTTAGAACCCAGCTACTGGAGTCCCGTGATTGTACAAGAATCTCGGGTTTCTTTGAAGTAGGTGTCTAGCCCTCATGGCTGCAGAGATAAGCTTGAAAACAAAAATCCCACTTGCATTATTTTTAAAATATCTTCATTTTTAAAGCAATTCTGATCTTAGAATACAATGCTGCAGAGGAGGGTTACTGGGGAGGTGTGCTGTGCTAAGGAACTGTCGCATGATCCTGGCAGGACCCAAATGGTGAGCGTGTTACTGTCTCCTTTTCAACTCACCAGCTAGAGAGGACAGCCTCCGCTGCCCTTGTGCATCCACACACAAACCTGGGGGGAGGAGGAATACAGAATCGCAGCATGAGAAATCTGTCATTTTTCATTAGCCAGTTAAAGACATGCCAATATTCCCAGTACGCTACACCTTTAACACTGATTCCCCTCTCCCCCACTTAGGGACGTTAGCAGCAGAGTCACGGAGCATGACAATTGCTACCTTTTCCTGTAAGTCTAAATCTGGGAAATGTATGTCACTGATCTTAGAGATGGCCTAGTTTCGTAGGCCCAAATAGAAACACTTGCCCAGGCTGAGGTTTTCTAGGTCCAAATATAATGTGAAGCAAACACTTGAAAGTTCTGGCTTGCCTTTGTGATTCAAACAGATGGACTTGCCCATCTCCTTAAATAAAAGGGACACTGGACAATACAGACACTTCTGCTGTAAAGCACTGTATTCATGTCTACATTACAGTGAGACACAAACAGGATCTTGATCTACAGGGATAAGATGCAGAAAGAGTTCTAGGTGCACATGCATATTTTTCATAACAAAATAGGAGAGAGGAGTAGAACTGAAATGCTACCTTTATAGGACTTTTGTAACTAAAGCTAGCTCTTTTCTAGTCTGAGGGTAGGACAGGGCCGGTGGGTCATGGCAGCTCATGCCAATAGGTAGGGTTTCCTGCAGTGCCTTCTTGGCATCAGTGGGGTAGACCGCAGAAATCTGAGAGACATATACAACTCCCTGGCATGGGAGAGACCCAGCTCACACTTCGGACCACTTGGTGGCAGTGGAAGAGAGAACAACCCAGCTATTGGGGCAACAGCATAGAAGAGGTTGAGCATGCTGAAGCACTAGTATATGAGGCTCGTGGGGTGATGTTCTGGTTCCATTGAAGTCAATGGGAGTTTTGCCCTGGACTTGAATGGAGCCAGGATTTCATTCCAGATTTCTCAATCTCTCTCTCTCTCTTTGGAAAAGTAGAGGGTGACCAGGAGGGTTTCCTTGAAGTATGTGAAATGCAGACAGTGCTTGCTTGCTACTCAACTTTGTCCCTCTGGCACCAGCCTCACTGCTTCCTTCAGCCCATCCTCCACATCTTATCTTCGCTCCAAGCACCATGAGACCCTTGAGAAGAGAGCCAAGCCTGCCTCCTAGCTCAGAATTAGCAGGGTGCCTGAAATCACACTTGTACATTGATCATAAACTTCACTGCCCAGGAGTTAAGCAGAAAGGAGGCAAGGAGAAAGAGGAAAACATATTCTGTACCCTCAAACAGCATGACTGGAGACGCCACCTCCCTTTGTACTGAATTTTATGCAAATATTGCCAGTGCCCAGGTACCGTGGTGATGGACACACAGCTAGGCCAGGTCAATCCACCTTGTTAGATTACTATTCTAGGACCATGCTTTCATCCAAACCAGGATTTTTAAATTCTCTTCTGAGCAATTGGCTGTGCAGGATGAGGGAGCACTGTCTCAGGGAGAGGCAGCTGCAGTCAATATTATCCCTGGTTGCAGAGTTGGGTGAAATCAAAATGACATGAGTCTATGGTGACCAGTGTTTTAGGAGTGAGGATCCAAAAGGGAGAAATCACAATCACCGATGAAGCCATGCCAGCTTGTTGAGGTGGTCTCTTTGCAACACAGGACTCTGTCCTCTTTGTAGAAGTTGTAATTCGCTCCATCTTTCCTTCAGTTGAAGTTAAATGGTTCAGTTTGTTTTGGTGAAGAATGCTCTTAGTGGCTGTGTCTACACTTGAAAAGTTAGGTCAACTTTATGAAGTCAACTTAACAGAAGTGGACTTAACTTTTCAAGTGTAGATGTGGCCCCCTTTTCAACCTTAACTCAACTTAAAATGTTTTAAGTCGACTTAAAAAGGTCGACCTAGGCACTACTCCACGTCTCCACTGGCTTAAGTCAACTTAATAAAGTCGACTTAAGTGCTAGTTCAAATAAAAACCAGATGTTATTAATTCGAATGAACTTTTCCTTAATTCGACTTAAGGAGCAGCTTAAGTCGCCATAAGGAAAGGCCAGTGTAGACGTGGAGTAAATTAAGTCGACCTAAGCCTCCTTAAGTCAACTTAATTTCTAAGTGTAGATGCACCCAGTGAGCCAGTCCGGCCTAAGAGTCCAGTTCATTCTTTTTAGGGGTCACACTCGGACAGACCAGAGGTATCTTGATATTACAGCTAGCCTGAAATTCTGCACAGCTTCTCCCATGACACAGATTCGCTTTGGGGCCCATATTGGCTGTTTACGTAGGTCACTGCAGGAATCATGTCTCAACAGATCACAAAATATCAGTTTTAGCCTCTTGTCTGATACAGAAGAGGATTTTTCTCGCCTCCAATAGCTCCAGGCTGCTGCTATATCAAGTTCTTCTCAGCGACTCCACTTTTCCCAAAGTATCTGTAAACACTGGAGTGAAAAGACATGCTGCAGAACGAGCTGTGAGACATTTAGATGACCCCGTCTTGCTGATAGGGAAGGAAGCTGATCCGTTACAGTCTGTGTAGCCGACGAGGTATGTCCATGAGGTTCTGTCAGATCTTGCTAGGGAAGACCTCATTGCAGAGTCAAATTTTTTTCAGTGTTGTATTTTGGAAGTCTGGTGGTTTGCTTTCTAAGGTTCTTACCATTACTGTGCTCTCTGAGCATCTCACAGTCTTATATCTAATCACCTTCACAGCATTCCTAGTAGGTAGGAAAGCGCTATCCCTAGTTTACAAAGGGGACCAGAGAGGCTAAATGACTTGCCCAAGGTCAACCAGGAAATCTGTGACAGAGATTGGCCCTGAACCCTGCATTGCAGATGAGCGCCGGATTGCTGAACCAGCCTTCCGATGGTTGTCTGTTCACAGCCTCTCTTTAGTACAGCTGTATGAAAAAAAGACTAAATTGTGTTTGTATCCAGGCACAGAAAATATAGAACAGGGTCTTGATGTCAATGGAATAGCTCCATATTTACATCAGCAGAGCAAAGCAGGATCTGGCACATTGATTTTTAGTGCCACTCAGGCAAAAAGCGAAAAGCTATTAGTATGAGAAACAGCCAATGCATCTTAAGGACTTCTTGGCCAGAAATTACTAGAATGTTAAACCTAACATCCCCCCACATCCCATCTGCTCACTCAGCAGTCCCTCGGTCAGACTGACTACGTTCCTGGCAAATGTTCCACCAAGAAGCCCTCTTATTTCATCTGGTCACTGCTAGCAGCCAGGTCTTTTCAACCAGTACAGATGTCACTAGATCAGATTGCTGTGATTACTCAATAGATGCGACCACTGAAATACCCTGTCTTCTTATTACCCGTGCTGATAACTTGTCAGCAAGGAGTTTAACCAACAGCTACCTGTATCTTCTGTAGGTGTCATTGGTTTAATGTACTGTATGTTTATATACATGGTGGCCAGCTCTGAACTGATCTTACGTGAAAGGAGCTCTTCCTACAGTACCGGGCAGCAGTAGAAATACTAAGATTATTCCCCATATGCAGTGTTCCATCTTGATCCCAGTGAAGATTGCTTGTATCAAAATGCAGCATTTCATGCTAGGAACTGTTAGCGCAGCAGGTCTCTCCTCTGTGTTAAAGACAAGGGCAGCTTCCATTTGCTTCCTTCCATTCAAACTAAACAGAGCCTTCTATCCCTGTATGAGAGGCCAATGTATTCCTCTGCTGGTCAAAGGTCTGCTGTACCATGTTTAAATGCTCTAGCACAAATAGTATGGCCTGGCCACTAGAGGAGGACAGAGGGCCACAGTGTGTGAGAGAAATGTACACCACACCCAAGTTATTGAGTTTTATAATTGACCGCTCATGGATTTTTAAAAAATGTGTACAGCTCCTTCCCCATCCCCGTTTGCTTTCACGTTAGTGAGCTATTCTCACTCATTCCATTGCTATCCCTGGGTTAGTGTCAAGCTCCGACATGACCGTTTCATTTTGAATGGCTGGTATCACATGGCCGGATTACAAACGTACCCCTGAAATTAATAAATAATAAAGTGTTTATAAATATGCAACACAGACTATGAGTCGATTCCACAAATTCTTGGTTATGGGGGCATAAAAGTGTGCCCTGAAGCTTTTATACATATAAGATGATATGAAAATAAATTCAGATTTTCTTTATAGCCCACAAATAAAGAATGCTGAAGAATTTACGTCGGACAGTGGGTATGTTAAAAGATAACCATTTGTTTCTTTAAACATGTCCAGTAAATATGTGATTTAAAAATATTACATCTCCATGGAGGGACAACAACATTTGTCGACTTGAACAGGTCAGTAAATGGCAGCTATTTAGTGCCAACCACACGAAGTCCTTAAGTATCTGGAGTGTTACTAATTATTGTTTTATTTAAACCCAACAGGCTTTGGGTGTATTAATCCTACTACAATCAATTTGGCTTTCAACTGCAGGAGAGCAGGCTGGAATCTAGAATTAAATTATGTTGAAGTAGAATAAGGCGTTTTTTGCTTTGTTTTAAATGGAATAGCATTGGCCACAAGGAAACCCCAGCATGACATTTTTTGCAGGAGACAGTACGTTTACCACAAAACAAATGGCTTTTGGGCCCCATTGGTGATTTCAGCAAACAGTTTCAGTTGAAAAAAGAAAACTGGAACATGCCAATGTGGTGACATTTTCAAAATTACATTTTATTTTGAAAAAGTACATTCAGAAATTATTTTTGAATGTTATACTTGAGCTCAACGTTTTTTTTATTGCACTGAGGAAAATACCTTAAAAATAATCAGTCTTGGATAGATGTGGATGTTTTGGTTTGCTGGGGCTTTTTGAGGATTTTTCAGTTTGGTCAAAAAGCAAAAAATCACCAAGAAGCCACCTGGCACAGAACAAACAGGCCTGCCCTGGGCAAATGGGTGAGGTACATACAGCCTTGAGTCCTGGAATTACTACAGAGACTACGTAAGGTAACCAGATAGCAAGTGTGAAAAATCAGGAAAGGGCTTGCGGATAAACGACACCTTCATAAGAAAAAGCCCCAAATATCAGGACTGTCCCTATAAAATCAGGACATCTGGTCACCCAAAATACAGGACTCAAAATGTGGTATCTTACAGCTTGGATCAAGAGAGGGCAGCACATGCTGGGTTATGTAGCCTCAGCATTCCAGTAGCAGGACAACTGGAACACACTTGTGATCAAGTATTTGGGATACAGATAGAGCCTGGACAATTGGACATCACCTCCTGTGATTCCAGGCTAGCCATCCTGCTTCTGTTGGGGTGAGGGATTTGGTTTGGGCAGCCCTTGGAGGAAGGGGTGAATGGGGGCCATGCCGAAGGGTCCCCAGCTGGGAGCCATTATCCTGCTGGTGCTGGCATTCTAATTCACCTGGGAAGCACATGGATACTCTGTTGATCTGTTTCTTTAGCAATACATAAAACAGAGGAAAGAAAGACGAATAATTTGTGACACTACCCAAAAGGCACCACTGTGATAGATAATTGCAGGCACATGAAAACAGAAATGAAGTAGGAAAATGTCAAATGTCAACTCAGTCTAAACCTTTATGAATCCAGGGCAAACAATGAGAAATGTGGTGTCTTTAAAAAAAATTAAAGCTTTTCTTCAAGTAAATGTATCTGTCAGGGCAGCAGCTTGCTGAAGCAAAGGCCAGATACAGTACATATATTACAGGAAGCAGGGGAGTCCATGAACTCTGGGGCAAAGGGCTGTAGGGACAATGACTGAAAATGTTAAGATAGATGAAGCATTTTCCACTTGTCAACACAGTGATTATTTGGGGCTGATACAAGATTCATAGCTGTTATGAGATACACAAGCAATGTAGGTCCCTTCTTGTCTCCTCCCACTGCCCAAAGAGATGCCTGCATTTTTTCCATGAAAATTTCAGCTCAAAGATTTAAGATGGCCCAGGTTTAGGATTAGGAATTGAAAGAGAAAGTTCCATTCCTGCCTGAGGTCATAAGAAGTCCATGATCTAGACCCATCACTGTCATCTCTGTGCCATCTATAAAATGGAAGCATCACCATCATCGTTCAGCTGCAAATTACCAGGCTTCGTGCAAAATTCTAGAGGTCACAACAGCCCTTTTAGCTTTAGAAATCTATGAAGACTGATCCTGAGCAATAGGTATTTGATGAACCATAACTTTGGGACTTTGTATATCTCTTTAAATATGTAACTTCAAATTATAGCGTTACAAACACTACAGGAATGGAGATTGTTCATAATGCTGAAGTGTTCGTAACTCTGACCAAAACGTTATGGTTCTTTTAAAAGCTCACAACTGAACATTGACTTAGTACAGCTTTGAAACTTTACTACGCTGGAGACAAAAGCTGCTTTCCCTTTATTTATTTAGTAGTTTACATGTAATAATTCTTTACCGTATTTGTTTTGGGTTTATTTTGTCTGTGCTGCTGCCTGTTTGTGTACTTCCCGTTCCAAATAAGCTGTGTGGTTGACAGGTCAGTTCATAACTCTGGTGTTCATAACTCTGAGATTCTACTGAAGATAACAAAAAAGAAGACAAGTCAGAGAGGTGTTCAGATAACACAATGGTGGAGGCCATAGACTTAGACTATGTAGAAGCAAGGCTAACACAGTCAGGAACATGGACTAATGGTAGGAGGAAATGGAACCATAATAGTGGGTCACCTAGTCTATGTTCCATCAGTGGTTGAAGTTCTGAGATACTCCTCATTGATCACAGTACTCCTGCTATGTGTAAGACGCTGCCGCTTAGATTCTCAGATGCTTTGTGGTGTCTCCCCTAAGGAGGCAATAACGAAGACAGTATGCTATCAAATTGGAACAATAAGGGCATGCTTGTGTTCTGCTGCTAGAGCGATGCAGTTTAACTCCTTCAGGGTTAGCCTTCCACTACACCAGGAAAATCCTAGATATATAGGAAGGGATCTTGATAGGTCATCTAATCCAGCCCCTTGCACTGAGGCAGGACTAGATCCTCCCAGATAGGTGCTGGTCCTGGCCAAAGTTTGCAGGCTATACCTAGCAGAAGAAGTTTGGGCAATGACACAGGAGATGGGTGGTTTTCAAACTAGGGGTCACAGACCCTCACCTACTGGGTCATGGCACCCCCTGCTGCCAAAAGACTGGAATGGATTGGTGAAAGATTTAATTGTTGAATCCTGGACATAAATGATTTTTTTTTTCAACTGGGTCCCAAGGAATAAAGTTTGAAAACCATTGCAGTAGATCTTGGAGTTGGGTGAGCAGATTGTGACCCACAGCACACAAGAGTACAGCCCACACGCCTCAGATGCCATTCTAGTCCTCCAAAGTCTTCCAGCAAACAGGAAAGAAGAGACAGATCTCACGTAAAACCACCAGAAAACTACACACACAAGCAGAACAGAAAAAGCTTAGAGACCAACCTCATGATGTGTAAACAAGCAATATGAGGAGGCACTGATTATTTTTTCTTTTACTTTGTCTTTTAGCTTCATAAACGAGTGCCTCAGGAAAACTAAGTGGCAAATATAAGCAGCAAAAGCACATGCGTCAGAAACAAGCAACGTTCTCAGGCATGTTCAGCTCATTTAGTTAGCCATGATGAAGTAGTCATCACTGAGAAATGAAACCCAACTGCAGCGGGAAAGCATTCATGCTGAAAACTAAAAGGTAGAAGAGACCTCTTGTATCAATCAAGTCATTCAGTCCACTCCCCCGCCTT
The DNA here is from genome assembly GCA_007922175.1 of Pelusios castaneus. Lineage (NCBI taxonomy): Eukaryota > Metazoa > Chordata > Testudines > Pelomedusidae > Pelusios > Pelusios castaneus. Next base: position 24,171,979 of record ML685765.1, read on the forward strand.
CTCATTAGTATAGCTTTTACCTTTCCTAAGCTAGTTGAGTTTGTCTCCCAAGCTATTAGGGCTGCTAGTTTTCTCCTTAGAAACAGTTTCATATTCAGATCTCACTGTCAGGACTGACTCAAACCTTCAGTCTTCAATCTCTTTAAAGAAGGGCATCACAAATCACCGCCATCAAAATTTTGTACCTCTTGCTGTTAGCAGGAATCCCTTTTCCCTAACACCCCCAGCACTTTCCAAAGGGGTAGCCGTGTTAGTCTATTGTAGAAAGACAACAGAGAAGTGCCACAAGACTCTGTTGTCTTTCATCCCCAGCACTGTAAGAAAGAAAAGGCATCGCTGGTTTTTCCAGTTGGTTCACATTGTGTGGAGTCAGCTTCCGACATTGCAAGCCTTTTTCCAGATGCTGCAAGAGTATGTTTGCTAGTAACAGAAGCCGCAGCGATGAAATGGACGAGGCGGCAGGCCGACAGACACACTGAGAAAGGGAGATGCCCTCAGTGTGCTTGGCATTACCCACACCACGCAGTATCCTTCCAGACATCATCAGAAAAAAGATATTTTAAAACATCTGAACAAAAAGTCAAGACAAAGAGCCACTCCATCAGAAAGCTTAGTTTTTAATAATTAGTCAAAAAGTTGGTGATGTCCTTTCACATTTACCCCATTACTCCTATTTACTCCTCAGTAAGTCAGCTCCCACCTTGGTGTACAGTACCGAGCTGGGAGACTCTTTCCTAGTTTTGGGGTGCATACATAAGGGTTCCGTGAATGAGAGCAGGCATCCAACACAGTTTCTGACTTGATTTGGGAATACTGAATTCCTTTCCAGGCAACTTCTCATCAGAAGGACGGGGACAAATGAGAAGGAGAAGAGAAGCCAAAATGATTGTAGACCTGGAGTGTGTGAGGTGTGAGGAAAGATTAAAAGCTTAAAATACATAAAGCTTGTCAAAGACTCCCATGGCTGTGGCTGTCCGTGGGAAGGGAAGCCAGGCATAACACCACAAATATCTCAGGAATGCTGTGAACTGCACGAAAATATTCAAACAATTCTTGCTGCTTCCGTTACACATCTCTAGGCTTCATGCCCTGTGCCATCAGAAGTGAGTTAAACACCTTTGGAAAAATATAACAAGACAGTGCTCACTTTGATTCCCTATTAGCACCACAGCTAATTCGTCGTGGCTGCTGGCTGAAGCCCGATGGGATTTTAATAGGTTTATTATGAATCAGGATGTTTAAATACACTTTGCAGGCAGCAGGACATAATTTAGGGATGCCAACTGGACAGAGGCTGCCCTTCTCTCAAGCCCAAAATTACCTCTCTGGAACTTTATAGAGAGGTAAATATTGTCCCATGTTTGCAATAGCAATTTAACACCAGGCAAGTGTTCAAGTCCATTGACATGATCTTGAATGACCCAGGTGAAGCTGCCCCAGTTCCCTTCAGCACTCAGCCAATCCTCCGCCACCCCCAACACCCATTAGTTTATACATGTGGGTTGAGTTTTTCTAAAGGAGCCCAAGGGAATTAATTGCATTAATTCCAAAGAGAGTTGGGCACCATCCCAGGTGGCTTTGGGGAGAGAGGGAAAAAAAAAAAAAAAAAAAAAATCACACTGTTCCCCACCAGAAGGTTCACCTGATTATAGAAACGATCTTCATTGTTAGCAAAAGCCAATAGGCAAGTCAGGCAGACTGCCTCTCACTTCTTTAAACTCAGCAGTGCTGATAGGACCTGATAAATCCCAGGGCCAAACTCCCCCTGACTTCAGAGTTACCTCATACCATGAAAGGTCAGGGAAATCTAAACTGCTCCTTATTTCCTTGGCTCTCTACTTCTGCAGAACCCGATCAGTTCTTCAATAGTCGAAAGGACCCTCAGTCCCAAAAAAGGATGAGGACACTCCAGACAAGCCATGTTAGACCAAGGCCGTGCCTCCTGGAGCTCCAGATGCTCATTTTCATAAATTCTCCTCCAACAGGGTGTACAAACACGTCATGATTGTTTTTACAGCAAGAGAGTAACCTTGCCGTCTTCCTTCCCCCTTCAGCAATAAGGTAATGGAAATTTTAACCCAACCCTCTACCCACCATTGCCGTTTTTCACTTCAGGACTCAACCTGTCTAAGAACTTCCCATAACTCAGCTCATCTTCACAGTACTGCTTTATCAACTCGTAAGGGACATCACATTGCCTGTTGAGAGCCATCTCGCTCATTTCTGTAATGTGCTTTCTTGAAATGAGTGTTCCCAACTCACAGTGTGCCATCCTAGACTATGGGACGCTTGTGGTTCTTGCCACTGAGAGCTGTGTCTTTGGACCTACTCTAATCAATTTCTCCACCTTTTGCCTCTCAGCTGACACATTAAATATTGCTCAATAACAGCACCATGGAATAACCTGAATTTGCTCCATGATGAAAGGCTAAAAATAGTATATTGATATTGCATTGATGATTAATATTAACTCAAGGTTTTGCTGTGGGAATTTTCTAACATGGGCCAGCTGTGAGGCCTTTGCCAAATACTCTCTTGGTAAAGTTCAGAAGAAAGTGCAATTGTACAAGAGAATTTTCATCCACCACCTTTTATTAACTTCCAGGGGCCTTGGTGCCCTCTTTTAATACTATTTGCCACATTGTGCTGTACAGACTGCGATTCCCTCCCAACAAACCACCATCTTTAAAGTGCCATAACAGTCTGAAAAGGGACTGCAGGAATTCTATCAGGAATCCTGTCCATTCTGTGTTTTTCCCACCGCAAATATGCTCCAAATCAAGAGAGGTCAGTTTTGCTAACGGCCAGGGCTGGAAACTCCACCCAAGATCTAAAAACACAGCTGAGTTCTGCCTATTATGTTGTCACTACCAACATCAATTCATAGAATCTTAGGGTTGGAAGGGACCTCATGAGGTCATCTAGTCCAACCCCTGCTAAAAGCAGGACCGCTCCCATTAAATCATCCCAGCCAGGGTTTTGTCTAACCAGGCCTTAAATGTTTCCAAAGAGAGAGATTCCACCACCTCCCTAGGTAACCTATTCCAATGCTTCGCCACTCTCCTAGTGAGAAAGCTTTTTCCTAATATCCAACCTTGACCTCCCCAGCTGCAATATGAAACCATTGCTCCTTGTTCTGTCCTCTGTTACTACTGAGAATAGCCTAGCTCCCTCCTCTTTGGAGCACCCCTTTAAGTAGTTGAAGGTTGCTATCAAATCCCCCCTCAGTCTTCTCTTCTGCAGACTGAATAAGCCTAGTTCCTTCAGTCTCTCCTCATAAGTCATGTGCCCCAGCCCCCTAAACATTTTTGTTGCCCTCCGCTGGACTCTTTCTAATTTGTCCACATCCTTTCTGTAGTGGGGAGCCCAAAACTAGAGACAGTATTCCAGATGTGGCCTGACCAGTGTTGAATAGAGGGGAATTATCACATACCTCGATCAGCTGGCAACGCTCCTACTGATACAGCCAATATGCCATTGGCCTTTTTTGGGAACAAGAGCACACTGTTGGCTCATATCCAGCTTCCCGTCCACCATAACCCCCAGGTCCTTTTCTACAGCGCTACTACTTCTTAGCCAATTGGTCCCCAGCCTGTAGTAATGCATGGGATTTTTCCATCCTAAGTGCAGGACTTTGCACTTGTCCTTATTGAACCTCATGAGCTTTCTTTTGGCCCAATGCTCCGATTTATCTAGGTCTCCCTGAATCCTATCCCTGCCCTCCAGCATGTCTACCATTCCCCCCAGCTTGGTGTCATCCGCGAACTTACTGAGCGTGCAATCTATCCCATCATCCAGATCATTAATGAAGATGTTGAACATCCCTGGGCCACTCCACTCGTTACTGGTTGCCAACTAGACATTGAACCATTGATTCCTACCCACTGAGCTCGATGACCTAGCCAGTTTTCTATCCACCTAACGGTCCATTCATCCAACCCATACTTCCTTATCTTGCCGACAAGAATGCTGTGGGAAACCATATCAAAAGCTTTGCTAAAGTCGAGGTATACCATGTCGATAGCTATTCCCGAATCCACGAATCTAATCATCTCATCATAGAAGGCAATTTCACACCTGGAACTCAAAATTTAGACAAGGATTCATGAAGCAAAATGGAATCCACCTCATTCTTCCAGAGCTGTGTAAGCTCTGCATAGGCAACATAAAAATGCATACCATACAGCAATTAGATATGAAATTAAACACACAGGGAGTAGATCTGTTGAGTACAAAGGTGAACATTTTATTATGTCACTGTTCTGACCATTGCTACATTTTGAGGACGAACATGGAGTGACAAATAAGCCCTCTGATTTTGCAGGTGCTAAGGAGAAAGGAATTTAGAAGGCTGGGACTAAATCAGTCAAGGACCCAGAGGGATAAACTAAACTGCACTGTATGCTCATTAGAAGACAGGTAGGAGGGCCCAGAACAGGTCTGAGAAGAACCACCTACTTTGTCATGACCACAAATCAAGAAGTCCAGAACGTACTGTCATGGGCAGCCTTGGAGCAGTCACAACAGTGAGGGAGGTTAGCAACAGGGACTTGGCAGCCTTAAGCAAATTACAGAATTTACCAAAAGAGCCAAGCAAATGTCAGTACATTCCCAAACCAAAAGGGGATTTTAACATTATGAAGACAGGGAAGGCTCCAGATGGGTTAAAATCCCCAAATAAAAAGTTATTTGACATAAATATCGGCAGAACACATGAGAGAGTCAATATGTCAGGCAAAGTTCATCAGACTGGCAGTTGCTTTTTGGGAAGACCATGGAACAGAGCAGCCACGCCAGTAACCTTGATCTCTCCAGAGCTTTCAAAGAATGGCACAGAATTTACTCTCAGGCTGTGGGATTTTCATTAGCCTAGATTAGATATTGTAATGTTGGGGTTTGTTTTTTTTTTTAAATAGCCATCCCACAGTTCTGCCCTGTGCAGCATGAAGCACTGCAGATAGCGGGGGGAAACATATCTGGGTGTAATATGGAACTTGTCAGCCAGCCAGAGGGGAAATATTTCCAGTTTGGCACAGAGAAGATTCTTTGCATGAATTCTGGCTAGGGGGAGAACCAGAGTTCTCTTTCTCTTCCCATAATTTAATAGCTGCATATCAGATCTTCTGTAAAAAGATTGATTAAAAATTTATGATTGACAAGAGTTAAAGCAAGGAAAGGACACAAGATGGCACAAAATGTAGCAGCTTGCTTCCTACAAAGGGCGGGGAATTACAAAAATATATCTCTATAACCTCTAATCCAAAATTTCTGTAGTACAGTGCTTGCCTGGGTTTTCTGCTGCCCTATGGTCTTGTGTTATTTAAATATGTCTGACCAGAGCTCCATTGAAAAAATTAGTACATCTTTAGGGGGGTTAGTGCAATTGTTAAAATCAGTAGCAAGTCATCACAATTTTCCACAACAGTCAAAAAATACAAAAAAATAAAGCACCCAACACCACACACACACTGTAACATTTCAGCGGTTTCAGCCACCAGCCTTCATCGGATAGGCAAGTATTTCTTTAGGCCCTTGATAATACCATTCCAAGTCTTTCAACGTAAGACAGAGACCAGCTTTTGGAGAAGGAAGTCTTTGGGGCATCTTGGTCTGATTTTGTTTTTTCCTCCTTTTTCAAAATGTATTTAGACTAGTATGTGCTCAAAGTCTATACATAGTGCTTTATCCACCCCCTCATGTTCTGGTAACACCATAGCCTCTTCAAGCAACAGAGCAGAGTCTGCGAGGAGGAACTGGGGTCATTTTACTGTGGGAGCTGGGAAAGTAGGAGTTTAACAATGATATTTGGGCAGAGGTTCAAACACCCTGCTGCTGCGTGCTGTATAAATAACATCACGGAAGAGGCAACATTTGCTTTGGTTTCAACATTGCAGAGATGAAGCTTCCCCTTCACAGTTATGGCTCTCGACAGCTGACTGACGTCGCACAGGGAACCAGCAGTGCTCCATGGAATGGTTTTACCTGGCAGGGAAGAGAGCCAGGGAAAAGAATTAGTACTGTCAGAGAAGCTTTGTAATTAAATAGATCATAGGCAATGATGGGGATTTATATACAAGGGGGAAAACGAAAGGAAAGAACAATGCTAGCCACTTCTGATCACTACTGGCTCCTTTTAGCAGGGGTTGATTTCTCTGGTGGTTTTAGTCACCAATTTCTTTTCTGCACATGGAAATTAGAACAGTCTGAGTAACAGGCAAAGCTCAGGAATATGAATTAAGTTACTAAAAGCCCAGGAACCATGAAAGCATGTCCACAGCCACAGTGCAAAACACAGAGAGGACAGCTCTCCCGGAATGGGAACAGTTTTGAGCACCCCCAGGAAAGGATTTTTTCCTGGGGCTCCTGGTTCACCTGGGGTCCTTCTGACTATTACACACACCATTTTTTTCTTGGTGCCCTCATGTCCCTGTAACTCACCCCCAAGGCAAAGAAAAAGGGAAGAGATGCAGCTGCCTCAATGGAGTCGGAGGAGAACTCTTAGAAGCAACCGCAGCACTCATGCATACTGAGCAAGCTTCTGTGCTCAGCATTAATTTTCACAGCACATCCAGCCCAATGGGGAAAGAACACAGGCTTCAAAAATGATTTTTGGCCCTCTGGCGCTAGCAATCCACAGCAGCACCTGGCCAGGGTCCATTACCGGCAGCACTAATGCTCCAGGCAATTTGTTGCATGTATAGTAAGCGAATGAATGAGCTGCTGTGATTTTCACCCCTTCACATGAGAATAAATGATACCCTCCATTTATACAGAACCTTTCCCCACGCGGTCTACTGGGGGGAAAAAAAAGAAAAAGAAACGTAAACAGTTACAAAACCCTAGCATTCACCTAGCATCATACAGAAAAGGCCTCCAGCTTTCACTTGCGAGAAACCCATTACAGCTGCTCTCTAGAGATCAAACACCTTACTGTAACTAGCATACCGTACAACACTCCATTCAAGGCTACACATGCAATTTAAGCTCTGGCAGAGATATGTTCTGCGGAGAGAGAATAATATAATACACTGCAATATTTACAGATACGAAGGCCTCCATAACACTCAGACAGCAAGGCCTCTGCACCCTAAAATTTTGAGGCAGATCTTTTAATGTCAGGAACCCTTTTCAGGGCTCGGTAAGTCCTGGCTTCCCAATGCACTAAGCTTTTCGGCACCAAATCCTACATGCTCCCTAGGCATCAAGGTGCAGATGGTACTGGACCCCTTAATCTATGGTTTACCTACCCAGGCAAGCAGCCTTTGCTTACACTATTCCCCTCTAATTGAAGCTGGTTATACAGACAGTTGAACAAAAGCCCCCACCCCTCATGAACACCCTGCAGCACCTCATTTATGCAACTGCAACATTATCACCAAACGAAACTTTGAAAGACAGCACATTTCTAAAATGCCTCTCATTTTCAAAGCTGCTGTTAAAAGGAAAAATGAGCATGTGTGCAGTAAAACTGAAAACGGGCAGATAGTTGAAGGGAAGGTGTGGAGGGCTTTGATCAGCCCCAGGAAACAGCTTTGTAGTTTTAAGTATTTATTTAGGAGAGTCTCGGACACCTGCCCTCAAAATTCCATCTCTGGCTTTTGCGTTCTGCCTCTCCAAGTCCTTGTCCATTCCATCTCTCCTCCCCCATTATTCTATCCTGGGTTCTCACATGGCACCCATTATTGTGGTAGCTGAACACGTTGCAGTGATAGTTTTAGCTGGACAAGTTTCAGCAATGAAAATAACGAAGGGCCACGGTGCTCTACCCTAGAAGGACAGAAGGATTTGCCAAGCATCCCAACTCTGAGGTGCTCTGGGCTCCTTCACGCTATGAGATGCAATTAATACTTGTTCAGTAATTTTTTGTTAAGTGTTCTGGTGAAGCTAACATGAAATTCCCAACTGGGTTAAAAGAGAATTAATGAGCTTAATAACCCAACAATTTTAATGACCTTTGCAGAAAAAGTTTCATTTTGTTGACGTGTTCATTGACCTTTTTCCTCTAGTTACTCAGCTAGGTAATGGGGGGGGCTCCATGCTAGGGTCTGGAACCTTTGTATGTTGCCCAGCATCTCTGCTTCCTGGCTCTATACTGGCACAAGGAGTGCACAAAAAAGTTACTGAATCAAGAATTCAGTGGAACTAGTGGAAGACTATGAAACCTATGAACATTTCCACTCTCTGTGCTGGGGGGACGTGCTAAATTGGCCAAAAATTGCTCTATTTTTTTTTTCTCCAAGAAGAAGAAAAAAAGATGGTTCCAGAAAGAATGAGAACCCAGTTTTCCACTACCACGTTCACGCAATCCCACCAATGCCTCGGCCCCAGGTTCATGATAATAGGTTTCTCCATCAGCTTTATCAAGGCGGCTTTTACCTCACAAAAAAGACACTTGTCCCCTAGGAAGCCAACCAACCAATTCATTTCACACAGGCCACTGAGCTATTAATTGTGTTACTTTTGGTCATTAGCAGCGTGGGCGGGATCTGAATCAGCGATCATGAAACAAAAGGTTCTGTATTCATCATCCATCCTTTCAGACCCGTCAATCAATTCTTGAATCTTTAGCCTATTGTTTTTTTTTAAGTATACAAAAGCCACAACTCCAGATTAAAAATTCTTTCCAGGAGGCCTTCAAACATGTTATTTCCTCCGTGGTTCTGCATCTCTGCTTTATGACAGCCTTTGCGTTACACTTTTCAGACTATTGTCACACAGAAGCTGTGCTCTCGGGACTAGAGAAGTCGTTGACAGAATCACATCCCTGCTCCTGAGATTGCAGAAGAGGAATCTAACCCAATAAATGTACGCTTCTGGATGTCACTGGCAGCCACAGGCAGGATTTTGTCTGGCTGAGCTTCTGAAGAGGCTTAATTAGCCTGCTATGCAGAGGAACGGTGGTTATTGCTCATCGTTGCACAGCCCGAGGGGGTGGGTTTTCCCCAACACATCCACTGTGGCAAGATGTTAAAGATGGAGGGGAATCCCGAAGAAGCACTCTTCCAGACAGCAGCCCAGTTAACATCATCTGCCAATTCTCAATGGCATACGCAGGACTAAAAACCACTGCATATGGGAGACATAGCAGCAAACCCAGGAAAGGAACTGCATGAGAACAATCAGACAGGATGCTTCACTTCTTCCCTGCTGCTACACGGCTAAGCAGCGACTGGCTTGCAGTTAGAATGCTGATGGCATGAGCGGAGGGGGGAATGAACAATCCGAACGATGCTCCAAAATACAGACGCAAGTGAGCAAGCGAAGGAGAGATGTAAAAACAGACATCTTGCCTGCATGTTAAATACAGATGTAGTCTTCACACCCCAAAATATGAGACTAGTTAACTAGGGCTTCCGAGCATTGGGTAAATCAAGAAGAGCTGTTTTGTATTGACACAGCCCAGCTGCTGGAAGACTTAACACTAGAGCGTTGGTACTCACGTGGAGTGGTATTTCAAGCCAGCTAGTGAAATTATCCCAATTGCCTCCTTAATGAGACCGCCAGGGATTTGAAAGTTATGGTCTTGTTCTGGCACACACCAGTAACGTGTAGGGATATCAGCAATATACCTTCTGGGGACATACATCCAGACATGCCCTTCTGAATTCCTGCCTGTTAAACAAGTTCTCTCTGTCTGCATTCTGATGCTTTGTGCAGGATTTCCTGTCTATGCCAAGTGCTTTGGGATTGTTCTCATTAAAGGAAAGCAAGGTCAGAAGAATCTCCTTTTCCAGCATACTCAGTCAAGTCTATGCAGCCCAACGTCCTGGATGTGTGAGAGTTGAGGCAGCCATCAGATAGATAATGTTATGTGCTGCTCCGAAACCAGAAGGGATTTTTGGAGATTCTGGGTTAGTGGGCTACCTCAGAAAGAAGGTTAGTGATGACCAGGGATCCCAGCTTTCCATGATAAAAAATATAAAATTCTCCCAGGGAAAAAAAAATCCGTGTTTTTCCACAAATAAAACAAAACGCTGAGCTACCAGCCACCCAGGGCTGGCCACGAAAGTCTCAGCCACTGCCAGCCCCAGGTGGCTGGTGTTTCGGTTAGTATGGAGAGTCATGGTTCTACTATATATATTTCTATCTTTTCACAAAATGCAAAGACTAAATATTGTCTGTGGAAACACAAATTCCAGGTTTTTCCTGGGTAAAAGAATTTCTAGGATCCCTGGTGATGAGAGAACATTACCGGTTTCTCCTTCCTGTGTGGAATTTCACTACAGCAGAGGGCGTCACCATGACAGTGCCCTCATTGGTGAGCTGAACCACCGGCAGTCCAAACACCGAGATCACAAACATTATCAGTGCAGCACCTCTGTGTGGTGGAGATTAGTGCACTGCAGAACAGAAAGGAGAGTCCTTTGCACTGCTGAGGCAATTATAACAGCGAATCCCATCAACAATGGCGCTGCCACAGTTGAAAACCATATGGTGGCTAGCCTTGCTTGAAGCTAACCTAGTCCAAATGGTGGCATGCTCACCCACGCACCGCTGGGAGCGTTTGTGTCTGGAAAGATTGTGTCACGAGGGAATCCACTGAGTGATTAGCATGCCAAGAGTCTCCAATGCAGACCAGGCCTATGTAAGCCAGATGCTAGAGACTGCGTTAGGAGGGAGGAAGCGGCCAGAAAAGGAAATGCTCCATGGTAAGACAACCCCACAGATTAGCGGAGTAAAGCTGTAGCACTGTCATGGCTGATGCTGAATGGCATTCTCTCGTCTGTAGTCAAGTCGTTTTAAAATACAAGAAGAAAACTAAAAAAGAGAACAAGGATCTTCCAGCCCATGGAAAGCACTCATCATATGATGTTACCAGCCAGTCTTCAGCCCCCCTCATGATTACTTCCAGGATCCCGCAGCTCATTACTTCTTGCCTTCATCCGCTAATGAGCCGAAACAGCTGTCTCGTCCCTTCCCTTGTGCATCAGCCCTGAAGACAAGGCTGCAACGTCACCCGACTTATTGGTATTTCGGTGTCTGAAAGATTTTTTTGAAGGTGGGGAGAAAAATAAACTCTTCCTAAAACAGCAGTTAATGAAGCCTCATTACAAACCATATGCGCTAGCTAAATATTCAGAGCAGCCCCTTTATTTTTATAACAGCAGCAATGTGCGAGAGCTGTCACAGTATAGTTATCCAGATGCACTGTGATCTTCAGTGCCTTTATACAAGGTCAGGAAGCATTAGATCTCCATTTCGTTCTGTTCCTGGTATGCATGTCAGTTGTCATCTGTGCTGTAGGCAGCAGACAGCGGGAGGCAACTGTTCACTGAAGGAATAAGACACTAGAGATGGCACTTGCAATTCCAAGAGTAATGATGTTTTCTAACTGGAATAACTGAGGGCGGAACCAGCCAGCTTTCTGGAGATCCATCCCCCTCATTCCTTCCCTTGCTAATGAAACATGGATAAGTGGGGAAAGATTGCTTTCAGACAATGGATCCTGATGAGGAATTCTTCTTCATCATGGCAGGCATGTGCTGCAATTCCCAAGGCCAAATCCAGTTCTTAAAAAAAAAAAAAAAAAAAAAAAAAAAAAACTGCTTTGTGACTTTAGTGCTGGTGAAAAGGTAAAAACCGTTTTGGGGTATGATTTGTTGAGTGTCTATCACTAATCAGTGATCTACATAAAAGACTGCCATACCTAAATACTCACAATTCAGAGACCTGGTTACTTTTTATGATACTGAAATCCTCAGGGAACTTCTCTTCATCTCAGTTCCGCTAGCGCTGTACTACATGTCCCTGAGAGGTAAGCAATTACTCCCATTTTACATTAAGGTAAACTGAGGCAGAGAGAGGCTCACATGGCAAATCAGTAAGCAGAGCCAGAAAAAGAAATCAAAACTGTCCTCCCTGCAAAACCTCCCTAATTGCCATGTATACTAACTGTATGCAAGTGTCAGTTTAAGACCCTGAAAGTTATAAGAGGGAAAAAAAAGCACATCTTCCAGCCTTAAATAACTCAAAAGTACACACTTATATTAAAGAAGTCCTGAACACTGCTTTTTACTTTGATCCTCGTGGCCTCACTGTTACCTTGTGCATCTGTCTGTCTGCTGTATCCATCTACTGTCCCTCCTCAAATATTCAGATGGTTAGTCCCTGCCCTGCTAACTCTGAGGGATGTGTGTGCGCCCAGTTCCTAATACAATGGACTTGATCTCCAATTGCAGCCTTCAGGCAGAACTTCAACACAACTATATAACAGAGGTCTAAATCTCAGATGGTGTTTTTCCCTCCAACAATGCTGCGTCACTCATTTTAAGTATCCAAAAACCATTCTACTTCAGCAACCCTGCATGCCCCACAAAGGTTGTGTTAACAGCAAACAGGCCCTCACTGTGTTGATCTTCCAGTTTGTGCTGCAGCAGTAGCACATGACTGACATGTAGGAATGGCAAGGGCAGCTCTCTCCAAAAGACCAGCCAAAGATTAATCAAGGATCAGCACCAGTACAGATAGTCTACATGGAGCTCTGACAGCTGGTCAGAGGAAGAAGAAACTATTCTGCTTCAGGGGCTATTTATTTACAAATCTCAAAACAAGTGAGGGACCGTCATTCTTCACCAGCTCCCTATGCCTGACTAACTCTTTCAGGTAGAGGTGTATTTCCCTATTTTGGAAATTATCAAAACATAGCACCATATGTTTACATGCCCACTGAGCGCCCTTTGGAAAAAATGGGCTGCTTCCCCCATCTCAAAAACGAGGAGTGCATGGGTGGGCATTTGTGCATGGGAAAAGCACAAGTCTCTGGCAAGTTTCTAACTATGAATTGTCTGGCTTGATACAGCCCCATTGACAGCAGAGCTGTTCGTAACACAAAAAGTCATGGCTCTTGGGCTGGTTTTGTTTGGAAGAGAAACACGACTCCTGTGCGGTCACCAACTTGATGCAAATAAAAATAAGAGATTCAAAGACACCTTCACCGTAAATCAGAGAGTACGAGAGCCCACCAGCATTGAGAGGTTGCAGTAAATTCTCCAGCAGGAAAGGCAGTGAAAACTTTGGGCTGTCAAACGATCTCTAAACAAAATAATTGGTCATGATCTGGTGCTGCTGACTGGCCTGATTGGCAGTGCTGACTACTAAAGCCTGCTGTATCTGTTCTGTGACAAACGAAGGCATCTGCAAAGCAAGCTTCCCCAACACAAAGCCCTGCAAGTGCGCCTCAGAACCGGAAACGCCCAGATCAAGAGACCATTAGTGAGAGCCCATCAGCTTTTCCCTCACGTGGTCACAACAGCAGCCGTGGAGAGAACCAGCTCTAGACTGGGAGGGCCTGACCCATATAGTCCAACACATATTGTTTATGAAGAGCACCAGATGTGAGCTAGGAGCTCCACACACAAATACGAGTACAGGAAGAATGCAACTTCCCTGATCAGCTACAGTGAACGAAAGGAAGGATGAGGGATACATCCAGGGACTGAGCAGGGAAGTTCAGCACATTAACCCGGTTAGTTCTGTACCATTTTTTGGTTTGGGAACATCAAGTTCTGTTGGCATGTCACTACAGCTATGACTAAGGCTTATAGGAAGGCGCACATTTTAAGGAGGAGAGGCTGGATGCACAGCAGAGCAGCTTTCAGATGCAGGGACAGGAGAGTGGTGGAGTTTTTGTGGCTTGAAAGGATGAGCAGAAAAGGAGCTAAGCCTTCACAAGACATTGAGAGTGTGCAGGAAGAAAAACCATCTGCTAATAGAACCCAGGAGGCAGCCTATCAATACGGCCCACTCACATCAGTACCTGTATTTCACATCAAACACTGTTGAGTCTTCATCATCATCCTCGTCTTCGTTCAGAGGAGCCATTTCTACTCGCTCAGCCGGGGTTGTGATTATGTCATACTTCCGTGTCTTCTTAATCCTCTTGCCAGACCTGAAACAAAGAGAGGGGAGTTCATTCTAAAAGTGTTCCCTAGAGGAAGGGGTGCAGAGGACTGTTACCCACCCGATCTCTATATGGCTGAGACCTACCCTGATGCTAAGTCTGTGGAGCCAGCCCCCACCACTACCTGGACCCATCACTGAAGAGCTCGATTTCCTGTCAGCTGCAATCCAGGTCAGCGTCAGTCTTTTCGTTTCTGAGACACCAGCCAGATCCTTTGGTGCACAAGGCAAATGCATTGGCCCAGCAGATCAGAGCCCCCTAATGCCACGTTCAATAAGTCAGACTAGTGGCTTAATTAAGGGAGGCAGCTGACAGGTTTGCTGAGATCTTTAGATGGGAAAACCACATCAATCCTACTGACTCAATGTCTACTAAGCCAACAGGGGTTCAGAGAAGAGCTACAAGAGGAATGGACATCTGATGTAATATTTATGAGTGGATAACCCTTTTTCCCTTTTTTGGATACTAGGGGGAAGTTTTCAGACAGTCTTCAATACAACCAGTCATCTCACTTGAGCAATTTTATACTCACCACTGCGCAGGATCATGAAAAAAATCATTGGCCGTGTTTTAAAAGTTTAGGTGTAGTCAATGTCTCCCCCTTAGCATAAAGGTCACATTTCTTTTCTAGAAAGGATTCTTACACACCTATGTTCACTGCACTCTGATTAGACTCATTTTCTAATACCTACTCCCAGTAAAATAATTCTGAAATAAATAAAACCAAAATGATACAGAATGAGACTTAACTTGACACTGTGCCTTTAACTCAAAAACATCTGCATTATACAGGCTCGTTTTACCCCAGCCATTAACCCGAAGTCTTGAGCTACCTCACACTACGCAGACGCAAGCCTAGGTTTCTCTTGCTTACACTGCTTTATGCTTCAGTTGTAATGCATTTAAATAAAGAAGTTGTAATACAGCCATCGTTTGGGGGATAAGGAAAAGAAATTAAGAGCTTAGTGCAATTGCTTGCACTCTAAATTGTGTTGAATAAACCATTTCCAGAATATTCCTCCTTAAAACCTTTGGTTGGTTGGTTTGGTTTTTTTTAAATCAGACTGAAATGCTGCAAGATGAGAAGGGATAACCTCCGACTATCTGTCCAGGAGAGTCAGCAGGTCACGAAAACATTTGTGTTGATCAGAAGTCTTACCTGGACAAATCACACAGGATGGGTCGGTGTTACCATCCCTTGAAATCTTTAAATCAAGGCTGGATCTTTCTCAGATATATGTTATAGCTCAAACAGAAGATATGGGCTTGACGCAGGAATTACTGGGTGATATTCTTTGCTCTGTGTTATGCAGGTCAGAAAAGACTACCATAGTGGTCCCTTTTGGGCTTGAACTCTAGGCATGTTCAAAAAATATCTGATGTAAAATCTGTCACTGTCTTCTCAGGATAGCATAGTTTTTGGACATTGGTCCAGGACTAACTAAAGCAAGCCGCAAGGCAATTTTCCTTTCCTGAGCATTCTGAGGACTAATCTGCATAAAAAAGTCAAGAAACTTTCACGGTGCAAGCTATGCTGTACCCTATTTATGCTATATCACGCAGAGAAGAGCACAGTGTTTTGTTCTATTTCCATCTGTTAAAACAAGTCATTTCAGACCCGCCAGAGTGGAACCTTACTAGCCACGCACACCTGATAATCCTCACAAATCCTTCAGCAGTCTCGCTCCACTTTTCAGCCAAGACCTAACGGCAAAGGGATGTCGAGAGGCAAGTGATGTGTTGAGAGCTCATCTCACAAGGAAAGCTTTGCTTGTACAAAAGAACATTTACTCAGACAATATGAAGTGTCATCCTCATTAAAACTAAAATGCACGTTCCACGTGGCGAAGGAGGCACAATATGCAACTGAATTAGTAAGTGAACAGCCATGACAAAAGAGTTTGCAAAGAATCTCCCATGTGTGAGCGTGAATTAGCAAAGTTACACTGGATCACGCATTAAAAGAATACATTTTCTGTCTGCAATCAGATGTACTTTTGTTGCAAGACCTCAGTTCTCATCCCCTCCTTGAGAAAACATACTACTCTATTCTACAGAGGAAGACATCTTACAACAGCATTTTAGGCAATTATTGAAAGAACATGGTATTATTTAAGGGTAATAAATTGCAAGTGGCTGAGTAATCCTAGTTTTTTGTTTTTCTATTCAGTTACCATTTAAAGAGGATTTTCAGAGTCACCGTCAGTGTCACTAATATGACAACCACACTGGGTGGGACAGGATACCACGTCTCAGCTGTACGCAGATGGACGGAAGAACACGGTAGCCCACGACAGGAACTAGGGAATGGAAACATCTCATGAACTTTAGAGACCTGTTCCAAAGGGCCAGAACATGTTACGGCCTCATGGGTGAGAACGGGCCGTGGCTTCGTCACTCTAACACATTTCTTTTACTGCACTGGTTCTCAACCTTTTGCAGGTCGCAACACACTTGGCGGCATAGCGCGATCCTACAGCGCACACCCGCCCACCTCCCCCAGCCAAACCCAGCCATCTCCCCAGCTGTCCATGACACACTTACCACTGTGTGGTGACGCAGTAATGTGTCCTGAGGCAGTGGTTGAGAACCACTGTTTTATTGAACTAAAAAGAAAAGTGCTAGGGACAGCAGTTGAGCAGCTCCTTACACACCGATAACGGGAAATACTCCTTGCGTGGGCATTGTGCACAAGGCTTTCAGCACTGGAGACCTGGCTTCCAATGAAAAGTCACAAATGACTTAAGACATTCACGCTTAGGCCCTACACCTCAAATTGCTCCCCCTAAAGTCAGCAGGCCTGATCAAGAAGACACTGTGGACAGGATACAGATGCACGGACTGCAGAGCTGAGCAGACAGCAAGATATGGCAGTCGTAATGGGGCCACACAAGCAGAGCCATGGGGGATGTCCAAGGACTACAGTAGCAGAAGGTACCATAGCAGATCTAGGATGAAGTACAAAATTCATCACACTATGTTAGGCATGAGGTCAGACTAGATGATCGTAATAGTCCCTTCTCGTCTTAAAATCTCCCAATCAGCTTGTGCAGTATCTTCACAAACTCTAAACAACTGTGGCCAGTGCCAGTAACCCCTCATTTTGGGCCCATTATTGACCCTGTTGAAGCTAAAAAGAAATTCATTAGCTTTAACGAGAGCAGGATTAGGGAGCATAAAATGTATTTCAAACAAGGAGAATAATGGCAAGATCTACTGGACCCACTCAGGAAGATCCAGATCCTAGTGCTCATGAGTTATTGAGCCATATCAATTCTAGCCCTGGGAACCATATCTCTCTGTGGGTTAAACACATCAGACACCAACCTCCACAACAGCACACTCAACTCCATTAAGAACCAGGATGCATTGCCTGAATGTTTCAGTACAACTCAGGGAAGGAATGTTCAATACTGAAACACAGCATACGAAAAGTTGGCTCGGAGAGAGGGAGAAAGTTTATGACTCATATCAGCCTTCTGTCCGGGGCTGTTTCGGTCAAACCGTAGTCATGCGCAGCACTTCATGCTCCTTACAGAAGCATCATGTGGTGCGAGAAATGCCTAAGTCAACTCATTAGTTCATTATATACTTTAAGCCTCCAATCTATTTTAATTAACAACCCTCATGCTCAGAAATAATACTTCTCTTGACCCCACAGAGAATGACCTGAGCTTTCAATCCAGCATTAACGCTTCTCATTTGTATTTGCAACAAAAAACAATAGGCTACACCTATTCCTGTTGAAATGCCAATTAAGTTCCACTAGGAATGAATTGTGCCCAACATATTTAGCAATAATTAGCTCCCACAACATTTACAAGATCCCAAAAAATAAACCTAGGAAAATTCCAGAATCCTAAGTGACTGAATGCGAGCTTCAATACCTACGACATGTTACCGTTTTCTGTGGAACTAAGCTTCTCTGCTGACACAATCATTGAAACCATGATGTTAAACCTGAAACCATTATGATGAGACCTCTTGCATGCTTTCAGCATTCACTTTGATGTAATGAACCGACACACTACATTTTTCTAAAAACCAGCTCCTCAAGGTGGAAGACAATCACAGAGAACAGAAGTGTATGCTTGTTCAACTGCACTGTTAATAAGAGGTTTGGAGGCTGGGAAGGTTGTAAAAATTTTCAGGAACATCTGAATGACATCCTGCCATGATTCAATTAAAACGTAGTGCTTGAAAGTAGCTAAAATAAGGCTTGATTCGCATACTGCGTATAGTACCAATATCCACTTTCAAACATCTGTCCCATAAGACGAACTAATACATCTCTGCATTATCTTCATTTTATAGAAACTTAAGCTTGGAGAATTTAAGCAACTCATCTAAATTCATAAAGCAAATGAGCAAGGAAGCCAGAAATAGGGCTCTCAGACCACTACTTTACCATTAAACCACATACAACTGAAGTTGGTTTCCAGCTGGGGTCATAATTGTTTTTTGGTTTTTTTTAAACATATAATGGTCTATCAAGCAGGACAGACTGATTTTAAATCAAAGCGCTTTAAGTCATTGATTTTCATCATGATTTAAACCAGCAAGCTGGAAATCCTGATTTAAATAACTTACTTGAAATTGGGTTTTGGTTTGTTTTCATTTACAGTGTACGTCTTAGCAAGTTTTTAAAAAATAAAAGGTGCATTTTCATTGATTGGTAACCAGTAAAACATATTGATCTGCAACTAAATATAGCCTTTATACTAAGTATGGTACTGCTTCTTGCTAATCAGGGGGATACACCATATAGGCACATATTTAACTTACATATATTTAGATTCTTAATTTTTCACATTTTTTAATGTTAGAAAATGCTGAATGATACTTTTTTTATTTAACAGATGTTTTATTTTAAACTAGGGATTTGTGCAAAGCTCTGTTTGGATTGAAATTCAAATTTAGTTTTAAAAGCACAAAAATGGCCTTTTATATTTTTAATCAAATGAAACAAAATCCTTAAATGTGCTACCTATGTGAGAAAAAAAGATAAGAGTTCATCAGAATATGTTTTGCCTTTAGAACTAACTGATTTATTAAACAAAGGCAATATTATCTGTGGTTAGTGAACTGAACTCATTGTTTCTGATCACAATGCCCACCACTATTTTAGAACTAGTAGATCTCACCCTCTCACACCTAGTTTATATTCACAGACTGGAAGACGAAAACAAGCTTTCCTGCTTTTTTAATTCCCAATTGATTTCTTAACTTTGAACTAGATATTGAACTGAACGAGTTGAATAAACTGAAATAAGGAAAACATTTTCTCTGCACTTGAAGAAGAGGCAACTGCTGTCAAAAGCTGTTTTAGCATTTGAACAAACTTTGGCTCCAGGGGTATGTCTACACAAGCAATTTAGGTCGACTTAAGGACCCTTAAGTCGACCTAAATTACTCCATGTCCACACCAGACTTTCATTAAGTCGATTTAAGAAATTCGTTAAGTCGACTTAATGAAAGCTTAAGTCGACTTAATAACTACCCCTCATTAGGTCGACTTAAGCCTTAAGTCGACTTCTTAAATCGACTTAAGGGCGGTGTGGATGGGGAGTAGCCCTTAAGTAGACTTTATTAAGTCGACTTAACAAGGTGGACTTAAGTAGACTTAGTGTTGCCACTTTGTTAAGTCGACTTAATAAGCAAAGTCAACTTAACTTTTTCTAGTGTAGACATACCCCTGGTGCGTAACCAGCAACATCCACCAGTTCAGTGCTCTGACTTTCTTTAAAGCATGTCAGCAAATGTATGTATTGTATTTAATTAATTGAAGTTATTTTAATAGATTATAACACATTTAGGCCTTAACACAGGTTATGAATTTCAAATTTAATTTTAAATAGTTTTTTTAAAGAACAAACTTGTACTTAATTTAAAAAGTGATTTTAAAAAAAAATGAAATGCTTGATTTTTATTTACCCCCACTATCAACATAATCTATTTCCCTCCAGTAGCTGCAACTAGCAGTCTGAAACTGAAGAAAGCGATTTTTTTATTACTGCAATACAGAACAAATTATAAAACAATTTACACTTAAAGCCAGTCAACTCAGCCTTCTAGTGTAGGTGAGCCTTAGCTGTATTGAGCATCATTCAAGCAGACCAGAGTACTTAAATCTCTCTCCTAAAACATAGCGATGTAACCTGTTTCGTAGTAATTAATTAGGCCTGAGGTACATCTAAAAAGAAGATACACCCAAAGGTTACTCTGGTCAAACTTTTATTGTTATACAAGCAGGTAGAGTGTCTCTCAACTGACTACCTTATAAAATAGTGCTTGAATTTTACTCATTTCCACACTTTACAGCAGCTGACTGCAAACTATTGCCAGTGGCTATCTCCTGTTTCCCCACTGTGAAACGACTGTTGCAGTATGCTAATTTTTTTTTTAATGCTTGATTGATTTATCCAATGTCCCAATGGCTTTCACATCAAGCAACAAAGATAACCAAGTTTCAAAACTCTCATTTCCTTTTTGAGTGTTGTTCACCCTGACAGTTTACTTAGTCAACTGTGGGCTTTATTCACCTCTAGAATAACAGCACTGAAATCAGTGGAGATAAAGCATGGAGAGAAAGAGCTGTAAAATATGGATTCAGAAAGGCAGAATCAAAACATGGACACAAGCCTTCACTTAAGAAGCCCCAGTGACAGTTCACAACCTGGAAAGTTTCAGTGTTCAGAGTCTTGAAAACCCAACTCATGTTATTGTTTGGACTGTGATACACAGTATTTGGTGTGTTGTGAGCATATTTTGGTTTTGAGGTGGGAGAAAGGAGGTGCTTAGCGCACATGGGGTGCCCAGAAAATACTCAATCCCCCTGCTGTTAGAAGTGGTTGAGCATCCTTTCCAGGTACATCCGAGTCAGCCAGAAAAGGTTGTTGTAGCAAACTACGTGCTGCCGCTGATGAGCACACTACTTTCACGGCATCCTCAGTCTCGAGCAGCCCAGGGTAGAGGGGCCTAGAATTCAGATCTCTTACAGCACTGCTGAGCTCTAAACCACCTCGCCACTAAGTTCACTCAGATCAGAACACTTCTCAGGAGGAATCCCAGAGAGGTGCCGGTGCTAGTCTAGTTCAGCAAATAAACAAGGAGTCCTGTGGCACTTTTAAAGACTAACAAATTTATTTATCGCATGAGCTTTCATGGGTGAATCAATTTCAGCACCTAACAAAGTGGGATTCATCCATGAAAGCACATGCAATAAATACAATGTTTAGTCTTTAAAAGTGCCACAGGACTCCTTGTTTGTTCCAAGGAGGAAGAAGAGGTCATCTGTGAAAGCTGCCATAACACCTCCACTCCACCCACACACGCCCCCAAAAAACCAGTGAGTTTGAAAGAAAGCAAGGATGTAAATATCACGAGCTGGTGCCTCTGATAAAATATCTTCCTGCTAACTCACTTCACCTCAACAATCCATATCTAAGCGGATAATTTACTTGCAGGAAAGCAGTGTAATTTCATAGTGACAGTTTAATCAAATATTGGATTTCAGCAAATTCTCCTTAACACCAATCTATAACACTAGTCATTGCAAGGTTTGGGGTTGTTGTTTTTTTTTTTTAAATAGTCATGAATAAGGCTGTCATTTTGATCAAGAAAGGCTTTTCATTTGAGTAAAGGTAATCTCTTCTGCAACAGAAATGAGAACTCGCCTCCAATCTATTTTGCCAGCTGTAAACTCGAAATGGTACAAACATGCCTGTTTTTCTTGTCTTGTTTTGCAACTCAGATAAATCTTTGTTTAAACATAAGAGGCTGTGTCAGATAAACAAACAACTGCATGTAGAAGTCCCAAGCTCTATTTTCCACTGGAGCCACAGTGTTTATAAAAGGAACAGCAGGAATCTCTCACATACTTGAAATCTGCCATAAGTATAAGCAGTTGTGTACAGACTAAATGAGTCTGGCATGGGAGATGCTTGCCAGTAAAGGTGACTTTCAAAGGATTTTCTAAAGTAATTGGGCTCACATCCCCTTTGGCTTCTGTAGGATGTAAAGAGGAAACTTAAAGGACTGGGGTTTATGCTGCTTGGTTTTTTACCTTGGATAATAATTCAGGAATGTCAACTCTGTTTTCTCTTTTTACCACCTGGAGAAACTGAGGCTGGGAGGCTGAACTTGCCTGAGGCTAGTTACTGAAAGAGCTGTATTTATTCAGATTGGCTTATAATAGACTATGCTGCCTCTAATCTAACCCACACAAGTGTCTAATAGCAGTTCTGATCAGCATTAATAAATTAAGATTATAAAGACCTCAGTAACAGGGAAGAATTAGATGAGTTAGCTGGAACAGCCATATGACTGCAGAAAAGCTGTTTGTAAGTAGGCAGAAGAATAATTTATAATACACCTGTCTAACTACTTCTGTTGCCCAACTTTTTCTTTGCATAGGCAACCAACCAACCAGAACTTCCCAAAGAGCAATTTATATGACTCAGCTCTGCAGGTTGTTCTCTTTTGCATATACCTGTAAGAAAGAATTCCTGTTAACTATTGGAGGTTAGTAGTTTTCCACCATGAAGTCAGGCGTGAATAGACCAGAGCTAAAACACTCTGGGAAGCTGTTTGAGACAAGAACGTTTGTTTACTGTGTGTACACAGAGGGCCCAGCACAACTGCGCTTCTAGCTGCTACCTCCACAGAAATAATTTATGAACACTAATACGAGTTTGACTCTGGTAAATTTATTTTCTCCTGCCTCAGCAACAAGTCAACAGTAAGAGCTTTCTAATGGGATTGAGTTTGATTTGTTTGTGTTTTTCACAGCATATGATTATAGGAAGATTTCAAGCATTACAAAGTAACTGAGAGTACATGCTGGTGCCAACCCATTTTCTACAGGAGAGAAGACTGAATGCAACGTATCTGCTGGGGTTATGCTGGAGAGAGAAAAAAAATACGAGCCCACCAAACAGATGCTGACTTCTTGCATGCTACAGAGCTGTGTTCTGCCAGGGCTACCATAAACCCAACATACTGTGTATTGGGGGGGAGAGAAGGGCCTGGATCAACTATCAAATCCCCCATTCCTTCCAGTCCATCCAAACACACTGTGAAGCTAATGTGCCACCTCAGTGTTACAAGAGGCCAAATAGGTCCTGCCTATTTATTTGGGCTTTACCCTAGGGCTGAACTTTGGCCTCAGCATTAAGTAAAGATTTATCTCATCTGCACACTCCATTGAGTAACTGCACCCCAACTTCCTGCAATGCGCCACGCACATACGAAAGAGGCGCCCCTTGAAAACTTGACAGACTGAGCCTGCTGCATGCTGTACCAGAGGAAACCTACTCCCAATCAAAATCATCGCCCAAGCATGTTTTCACCTCATTTTTCTGCTTTGACTTTATTTTAAAACTGGGG
>ML685765.1:24197463-24247012 GCA_007922175.1 Pelusios castaneus
GGGGGGGGTACAGAGCAGTGCCCCCGGGGTCCAGCCCCCGCCCGGCGGTACCTGCAGACCCGCAGCAGCAGGCAGCCGACGAGGCCGGCGCTGAGGCCGCACGCCCCGATCACGGCGGCTTTGAGCGCCGACAGGTCGCGGAGCAGCGCGGGGCCAGGCGCGGGGCTGAGCTGGGTGCCGCTGTGGTTCCCCGGGGGCGGCCCCGGCCGGCTGGCGTTGGCGGCGGGCGGCGGCGCGGGGAGCTCCCGGCTGCCGCGGGCGGGCGCGGCCAGCAGCAGTAGCAGCAGGGCCGGCGGCAGCAGCAGCAGCAGCGGGGCGGCGGGGCGCATCCTTCCCGGACTCCGTGCTCCCCAGTCCGCTTGCGACACCGCTGCTGCCCCCGCCTCTCTCGGCCGGCCTGGCCCACGTGGGCGCAGCCCCACCCCGCCCTGCCTCTGCAGCGCCAGCCTGAGCGAAGGGGACGTGGGGCTGCCCCCCACCAGCCAGCCCCACGGGGAGGGGATCCGCTGTGCGCCTACAGGAGGGCTACACCGCCCAGCCAAATCATAGCTGCCCCCAAATGCGCCCCCACGAGCTGTAGCGTGCCCCATACTCCCAGTCCAGAGGGCCTGGGCTCCTAGCAGGTTAGGGGTGGACTTCGGGAGAGAGCTAATCCAGTCCCTGCTCAGAGCAGGAGTAATCCCAATTCAAACCATCCCTGCCAGGCTTTGTCCAGCTGCACCTGAAAAACCTCTAAGGATGGAGCCAGTTTCGGGGTAGCGGTGTTAGTCTGTGTACAGCAAAAAGCCATGTGGCACCTGAAAGACTCACTCATTTCTTCCGGCATAAGCTTTCGTGGGCTCCAACCCACTTCATCAGATGCCGGTGGTGGAGCCCTCGAAAGCTTATGCCCAAATAAATGTGTTAGTCTTTCAGGTGCCACAGGACTCTGAGGATGGAGAATCCATCAATTCCCTAGGTCATTGGTTTTCAAATTTAGGGTGGACCCAGCACCGGGTTGCAGACCCTCAGGCACTGGGTCACAGTACCCTCTGCTGCCAGCACCAAAAGACTGGATTGCATTGGTTAAAGATATAATTGTTGGGTCTTGGGTATAAATGATTTTCTTCAGTTGGGTCCTAAGGAAAAAAGTTCAAAAAACCACTTCCCTAGGTAACCCATTCCAGTGCTTCTAGTGGAAAAAGAGTCCTGTGGCACTTTTAAAGACTAACACATTTATTTATCACATTAGCGTATGCAAGAAAGAAATGTGTCAGTCTTTAAAAATGCTGCAGGACTCCTTGTTTGTTTTGCTGAATTAGACTAACACAGCTACCCCTTTGGAACTAGTGAAAAAGGTTTTCCTAATTTCCAACCCAGACCTCCCACACTGCAACTTGAAACCATTGCTCCTTGTCTGTCCTCTGCCACCACTGAACAGCGTCACCTCCCTAGAACCTCCTTTCAGGGCTGCTATCAAATCCTTCCAGCCCAATTCTCTTCTGATGACTACAGCCTAGTTCCCTCAATCTCGTTTCATAAGTCATGTGCTCCAGCTCCCTATTCATTTTCATTGCCTCCGCTGGACTCTTTCCAATTTCTCCACATCACACATGTTAGAACAGGTTCATGTTAGCCCTGCACCTCCAAGGAGTTAGCTGGCCGGCATTTTTAAAAGTCAGGCCCTTAGTGATTAACTCCTCTCATGTGCTTTTTTCTCTCCCAGAGGAAGAATTTTCCTTTTATTGATGCTGGGTCAGTCAGTTCCTGGCATCCTGCCACGTGACAATAGTAACACATCTGAGAAACAGCCCCTTTTCTCTGGCACTGAGCAAGGAACTTAAAGTTAAGAATAGAATGATCCTAAACTACCCAATCTCTGCTTAGACCCTTCCCCAGCCCACCGGCCTGGCCTCTTTGCACAGTTTTAAAGAAATAGTTCACAGTACTTTCCTGTCCTGTGCACCCCATGATTCTTTGAGCTCTCCTGTGCCCCCAAACACCTTTGTTCTCTTTCTAGACTCCCTCTATGTTCCCCTTTTCATGGCCTAGATTTCAAGGTTGGCAAAGGATTCACAGAGGACATTTTTTAAGAAGCCACTTGGCCAAGACTTATTCCTATTTTCTCCTTCCCAGTTGCTCTTCAAGTTCCTGCTCTGTCTCTTTCAAGGGGAGAAGAGACTAATGAAGTGGGAGGAAGATACCATCAGAGTCTGAAATGGCTACTTTTTGCTCATCCACCAAACAGCCATAGAGAAGAACAGCTGCTTGCAGAAAGGAGGTGAAAATGAAAAGGATAAAACTTCAATGGCCTGCCAAGAAAAATGAGAGATGCCTGGTAGGAGCCCAGCACATTGGCTGAAATTGGCTTCAGCATTCCCTTAATTGACTTCCCTTCCCCAAGCTGGCACATTGAACCATCTGGACCTGCTTATGGGAGGAAAGTTACTCACATGCTTAATTGTTTAGTGCCAAAGCACTTCCTGGCTGGCATGGTTAAAGGCTGTGATAGTAAAGCCTGTAATACTGATACATTCCTAAGTATCATTACTTGCTCAGAGTGGAGGTCATAATTCCTGTCCTTCAGCAATAACTGCAGTTAACATCACTGCAAGTCAATGCACAAAGAGATGATTTCCAAATATCTAGTGGTACATGCATGTGTAGGATTTTTTAAAGTCTGTTCACATTGGCTCATTCTCATTGGGAATTCAAGGGCTCAATCCTGCAAATGGTTCTGCGCGGGCAAAGCACAGCACCTATGTACTTAATGGGGCTCTGTGCAGATTCAGGAGCTAGCCTTTGAAATGTCTTCTGTTATCTTTATTATTTCAAATGTTTTGTGATTCCCCATTCACAGCAGCTGGGCACATTTCCTAAAAACCTGGGCAAGCTCAAAAAACATCCTGTTTAGAAAGCATTCTGCATTCTCTGTGCATGTCATATGTGTCAGGGTGGGGAGTGTCCAATTATCTTGTTTTGCTTTGTTTTGCCTTGGAGACATAGATCTGAAAACAGATTGGCGTAAGTGTATCCCCGTATGCCCATTTATTCAGAAAGTAACACATGGGTCAGTGTGGCCCATTGTATTTCTTAAGAACTCACATACCCCTTATTCCACTACTACTTTCTGACAAATTACAATTGTTTTTAATTAAAGTACGTGACAGCAATCCAAATATAAAACGAGGTGAGCACAGAGCTGAAACTGTGATCTATTTAAATAGGCATTGCCATGGTACAAACTTTAAATATACTTTAAAATCCTTCCTTATGTTATTAGTCTCAACACTACTTAATTTCACTTTCCAGTTCCTATATTATAAAGTTATAAGGGATCGTTGGGTTCATCAAGGCCCTTGATGAACATACCTAGGCTGACCTGCATAACACAAGCCATAGGACATCCCTGAATTAATCCCTGTACCCAACAGACTAGCAGTTATATTAGTCAAAATAAAAGATACATCAACTGTCCCTTTTCTTACGTAAGCACAAACTCAGCTAGTGCAGGGCAGAGAGGGGAATTCTTTGTATTAATGATACAATATTGCACAATTGGGTGGGGCTTTATGGGAGGCATTCACCTTCCTTGACTTATTCTGTACTAGCGTGGGGTTGTTTGGGTTTTTAACACTGAAGGGTGCTGTCTGTATCTGGGAAAGAGGGAGGGAGCTGTAACTGAAATGAAAAAGAGAGACTTTCTGTTCTTATTAGGCTTTATGATGCTGTGGGAACTTTCTAAGGTTACTGTGTCATCATGATATTAATTAAAAATGGATGTCACAGCACTGTGCCAGACGGATGTACTGATCTTTAACCCTCTGCAGTATCCCCTGGGGGAGATGGCTGAGACGCAGCCATGAAATAATGGCTGTTTTGTACACCTTCCTAGCCAATCAGGATGCTGTACAAATGCCTCCCACTCTATAATAAAGACACACTGTGTTTTTATGGGAATTTCAGTGGGATGAGGAAATATTGACGTCATGTATGTAATGGACAAAAAGGCCCTGAACTGTCTGAATTTGTCATTGTTCCATCTGCCTCTCGGTATTCTTCTTTGTAACAATGTCTCTGTTTCTGGTGTGGGGTCCCAGTTTGTCTCTCTGTAGCCAAAAAAACCACAACAGCTGGACAAGAGGTCAGAGTGGTGATACAGACTTTTCCGAAATGTTTGTGTGAGCAACCCTGTGCATGATTTATTGTTTGTAAATAGTGACCCCAGCTTGCTCCGTGAAAGCCTGCCAGCTGCTGCCTCACCTCTCTCAGATTTCCCTTTGCCTGACAGTGTTATGTTTCATGTTCCTCCGTAGGCAGGCGTGAGGGATGTTGGGGGTTTCAGCGAGACAGCCTCTGGCTGATGGCCGAAGTCCCAGGACACAGAGCACCAAACTGTATCTAATTAAAAAGGAGTGAGCCGTCCCTTGCTACGCTAAGAGCATTGTTATGTTCAAGTTTCTGTCCTGTTCCCTTAAACTACCCAGTGAAGTTAAACAACAAGCTGCCTAAAGATATAGCCTGGTCAGGGCCAGCCCAGCTGTGCCAGGGAGCTGAGTAAGACCTGAGTAAGGAGTAATGGAGTAAGACCTTTGATCTTTGCAGGCACACACCCTCTTCTGTACACAACAGCAGCTCTATTCCTGAAGTACCATGTTCATCATGTTTTCCTTCTTCAACTGACCCTTCCTGCTGAACTCTTGAGCCCAGTGGGTCTCACTGCCACACAGGGAAGGACAAGGATGTAAAAGGCTGATTGTCATCATCACAAACCACAGCATCATTCCGTAAAACAAGCCAGTAAAAGCGTCACCCAGGGGTTAGGCAGTAAATTTCTTTTAAAAATCTATATTGACTCTTTATATTATGCTTATATAGTTGAGATCAGAGCCTGTTAGTGCTAGACTCTGGATGTGCACACAGTAAGAGATAGTCTTCGGCCTGAAGAACCTACCCTAATAATCTTTGTTTATTCAGCATCCAAAATTGTGCTAGGTGTTTTACAAACCTACAGCTAAAGAGCTCGTAAGTGCTCATAAACTAAGGACTTCTACAGAGGTGGATCCAGGCCGAGTCAAGGGCGGGATCTCAGACAAGTCACAAAGGAGTGGGCGAGGAAGGACGGACCCAGCTAATGTGTCACATTGAACTTATCCCCAGTGTTTCTGGCATATGTGAGCAGTTTAGAAGGGAAAGATTAACCATACTGAACCACAGCCATTTCTGCTTTGCTATAGGGTAATGCAGGTTGGGCAGTGGAAATATCTCTGAGCCACAGGGACAGGATATTGTATGTAAGTCCTTACACAGTCTTCCATTGATACTGCTATCCTGGTACAGGACTTTGAAGGGGAACTGTCAGCTGTAAGGTTTTGTAAAAACAAATTTAATGGAAAACCACAGATTAAAGAACATTAAAAGGCTACAAAAATCACTTAAAATCCACTTGCAATTGAAGCAGGTTTCTTTCTGAAATATTCTTCTGCAGATTGGTAAGAAGATTTGTAATATAGTGCTAGGGTGATGGGCATGGATCTAGGTTTCTCTTTATCACCCATTCCTGTTGCTGCTGTCACCTCCTGTTATCTGCTACTTGATCAGTATAAAGCCTGCTGGAGATCCAGGACCTGGCCTATGATATTGACAGTACCTCTTTCACCTGTTTCCCTGTTTGCTTTTCATTGCTGCTGTTTAATTTTCACTTCTTTAAGGGCTCGTCTGCCAGCTGTTTCCATCTCCTAAAAGCTGAGGTTAAAAGCCAGTGGGAAAGATTAACACACAGTGTCACCACTGTGTTTCTCTGTTAGACAAAGCTGAGTCATGCCAGTGTGTGCAGTGTTAAATGTTTTTCAGGCAACATAAAAATAAGGTACCTTGAGATTCTCCTTGTTTGCTTTGCTATGTGGTTTTATGAAGTAGGTTTGTGTTGCTGGGACATGCTGTTGTGAGGAATGTGGGGCTGTGTGTAAGATGAAGACAGTGAAGTTGTTACCCATTTGCAGAGTGCGATTAACTCCATTTTACCTTCGTCCTTCCAATGATCTCTTGTCTTCCCAATAATCAGCTTCCATATCCAGCTGGGACTCACTCCATTGGCCTCCATTTCGCAGTTGGCTGGTTCCTTGTGGGTTTTTGTTATTTTTTCTGTGCATTCAGTGAATCTCTGCTCCAGCGGTGCCTAGAAACTCACATCACCAGGAAGGGAATTGGGTTTGGAAATGGGTCCTGGTAGGGGAGAGTTGATTCGTTTATCCAGTCAGCTCAGTCCCATATGCCCAAAGGAACACACAGGTCAGACTAACTTTTAGAAACAGAGTGTGGGGTAGGGAGGGGGCCGGGGGCAGATGTGCAGAGCTGGGCAAACGCAGAAAGCTTTCGAGTGCTGCAAGAGAATGTGCAAGAAGGGTGCTTAGCTAGTGCCTGATTCAAAGGACTCTGAAGTCAGTGGGGATCTTTCCACAGACTTCAGTGGGCATTAGATCAGACCCTCCTGCTGTCGGGAGGGGGGAGCAGAATTCCATGAGTTCACGCTCTTTGGATGGATAATATGTGGTTGAATTTCTCACTCAGTAATTCTGCTACTTGTTTTGACAAAGCAGAAATAAGAAGATCCTCTCCGTCTGTGGCCTCCTTTAAGTATGTTAGTTGGTGCCTGCAGGCCCTGTGTTTAGTCTCTAAGGTCTCCCTTCTGCAAAGCAATAGGATGCTATTCTGTGCCAGCATGTTGGATAAGGCAAAGGAACTGTTCCAATTCCAATTTAATTTGATCTTATTCCTTCATTAGGAGAGGTTGGGTTCTTTCCCTGTTTGTTCCACAGAAACCTCAAGTGACTGAATGTTAGGAGAAATAGTATCTAAGCCCTCCTCCATTTTTGTTATGAACCGTCACAAGGTATTTATTGCAATATCTTGCTCACTGAACATCTAAAAAGCCAAACCAACCTACGCTATCTTTATTTTACAGATGGAGAACTAAGAGATGAAGTAACTTTGCCAAGGTCACACAAGCAGTCTGTGGTGATGTAGAAATTAAACTGGGGTCTCCTGAACTGGTTCCCTAACCACTAGGTGAACCTTTCAACTCTGGGTGGTGTGGGGAATAAGTTTTGGTCCTTTGCTGGGAATACACTTGCTAGTACCAGAATGGCCTTTTTATATTCTTTCCCATTTCCCTCTTACAGATCAGCAACTGAGGGAGGGGAGAGTGTTTTCATTTCAGAAGGCCTTTTATTGATTATTTTTTATTTCATGTTCTGAATGTATTAAGTCTTTTAAAACTGTATTGTATTATAAACTGCTTAGGAAATCTTTATAGAGTGGTGCCAGATAAATAAACTAAAAATACAGTCCCTGCATTTTAAATTGACTTTACAATTTTAGCTCTTTATTTACAGGATGCTGGGCAATTTGGAGGTGAGTGCATTTGAAATGAGGAGTCATTAATACAGGACAGCTTTGGAAAGCTCCCTTATTTTATGTGGTTGCTGAGATATTTTTCTCATGGCTGATTTGCTGCTATTTCAAATACCATTTGCCTAAT
This sequence comes from Pelusios castaneus, assembly GCA_007922175.1. NCBI lineage: Eukaryota > Metazoa > Chordata > Testudines > Pelomedusidae > Pelusios > Pelusios castaneus. The sequence goes on from ML685765.1 coordinate 24,204,983, forward strand.
TTGGAAAGTGTTCCTGAGTCCTGTTCTGGAATTTGTGATTTCGCAATTGTCATTGATGACATCACACTGTCTGTTCCGAAGGGAACAGTAATAAATAAGAGCTAAAGGCAATCTGAAATAAACATCTTGTCTGACTGATCTGTCTCCATCTCAGTAGTGTTATTTGGGCTCAACTTATCAAAACGGATGAAGAGCAAATAGTTGCTTATTTTGAATTTTAACTAATAAAGGACATTCCCTGTTCTAACAGAGCACAGGGCCTCTATCTTGTCTTCAGTGAGCAAGGGGTTAATCCAAGTTTAATTTCCCCCTTAGAGGTGTTTAAGGGGATGGGCTATAAATTGACTGCTTTGGAGACAGGAAGGGAAAATGCCATTGGGTAGGGAGAGAGGTATGCTCGTGAGACCATATGAAAAGTTTCTGGTTTCCTTTCTGAGGATTGCTTGCTTTGCTTTCTTGTGATAAATGCTAACTAACCCATAAGGAAAAAGGCCTTGCTGATTACAGGGTTATTTTCCCCCCTCTGCTGAGCTGTTCTACCAGCTTACACCTGTTCAGCATCATTTGAAAAGCCTTAGGTCCCCTAACCATGACGTTTTCTGTAAAGCACCACACACACTCTGAGGCTATACAAAGAAGTTAAATAATAACATAATTACATATGGGATCACTTCTGAGAATGGGAAGTTTCCATATTGATGGGAAGCTGGCACATCCTGTACAGGACGAGCAACACCATTTGAGTACACTGAACACTGTTATCTGATTTGTAACAGCACATACGAGCTAATCCTGCCCACTGCTCCATGCCTGCCGATGGCTCCCTCGCAGCACCACTGGGACAGTGCTGTTGCCCAGAATGGGGCAGGAGTTGGAGCAGGCTGTGCAGAGAGTGGACAGAGGATCCGTAGCTGGCAGAATCCCCAGAGTCAGAGGAGGGTGAATCCACACAGTGCTACTTCTGCCGTTGAGCTCCATGCTCTGCGGGTGGATTTCTTCCTCTCGATTCTCCTTTTGCACACCAGCCCAATGCCCTGAATGATGGGTGCTGGTTGGACGATTTGGTTCTCACTGTGTAGAAGCACTTTTCATGTTCAGAAGGCTTTGCAGATCTTAACTAATCAATCCTCAGAAGCGGATTGTGAGCTAGGGCATCATTATGATCCGCTTCTAAAAGTGGGGAAAAGAGGTTCACTGATGTTCAATGAATACGCATTTCTGTGCAGCAAACAGTAATCAGGGCAAAAGTCCAGTGAAGTCCTTACAAAGGCTTTCCTGCAAAAGGAATACATCTGTTCAAAGAGCAATATTCCAGTGCAACAGGAAATAAAGTGCAATCGATCTGTTGTGAGACCGGTTTTCTTAAAGGAGGATCTGGCCAAACTCCACATTCCTAATACAGGTACAAATTCAAAGAATGAGCATATCCAAGGGACCATATCAGTTGCCATCACACTGACTTCAGAGGCTTGACCAGAGACCATACTGAAAATTTGGAGGTTAATCCCCTTTCCAGTTACATACAGCAAGACCTTCAACTAATAGCCAAGTAAGAGTCCAACCATCCCAAGTGACTGATTGCTCATATGTGACCAGGATTTTTGGTGCGCTAGGCCAACTCTGATTTTGGCGCCTCCGCTCCACATGTTATAAGGAATAAATATTAATATATATTTTTAAAATAGAGAAAAAATCACTTCCATGTAATTTGGCACCCCTTAAAGTCTGGTGCCCTAGGCGACCGCCTAGTTCACCTATATGGTTGGGTCGTCCCCGTATGTGACCTGAGGTCCACTATGAGATCTTATTGCTAACCTGGGGGCAATGGCCCAGATCCTCAAAGGTAATTAGACCCCTAATTTCCTAACTGAAATGAATGGAAGCTATGAGTCTAGGTACCTGTTGTGTCCAGAGGTGGTAAGGCAATGCAGCGGTCACGGAGGTCACACATTACACGGGAGACGGCTGAGCTGGTGCATTTATTGTTGCGTGGATTCTGCAGTGTAAGCATGGACAGACTCAAAGTTCCCCGGCGAGGGGCAGCAGTTAGGCCTGGGTCACCTTCCTGCTTACAACCGCGGCCCAAGACGCCCTGATTGGCCCCGACCAGTTAGCTCCTCTGCGGCTTGGCTAATCCTGAGACTAAGGCCCCTGTGGTGTGTGTGCGTGGTAAGTGGCAATCCGCCCCAGGTACCTCTGCGGCTTTCCTGGGTTTGGCGTACGGACTGCAACTTGACCCTGTCCCAGGCCTAGTTATATACCCCATGGGCTTGTGCTGTTGTCTCCGACAATGTGTGTCTAACAGTCTGGGGCGTTATCTTACCTGATATGGCCGGCCTGGCACAACTTTCGTCATTACAGTAACACAGGCAGTTGGCCTCGGTGTTCCTCGGGTGTCCGCCCATGTCCAGCACAACGAAGCTGAATCATCACTACAACCCACAAACCAAAAGATACACAGAATAAGCCCCCAACGCGCCCATTGCTATTTCAGCGGTGTGTCCTGGCGTTGTCTGATCGGCAGGAGAGGCTTTGCTCCTGAGTTCTGAAGTCGCCGCTGTTCCACTGAACAATAGTGATAGGTCCAGTGGGATCCAACTTATCAGGTTAAGACAACGTGAATGACTCGGGACTCATCGTTGGCCGCTTCTGCTTCCATTCCTGCAAAGCATGCTCAGATTTACTTAGCGGTGTTCGTGACTGTCTGGACCCCTCAGTCAGCACCTTTTGAGGATCTGGGTCATTCAATGACCTTTGCAATGAACTAGTACAATCTGCAACTCCTGATAGACTTGAAGGAGTTTGATCCTTCAGACATTCCAAGTTAACATAGTATTTTGATATTATTGTTTAAGAAAGAAAGAAAGAAAGAAAGAAAGAAAGAAAGAAAGAAAGAAAGAAAGAAAGAGGACTGCAACACTTCTTTCTTTCTAAGTCAGTGTTGCAATCTAAGTCTGTGATAAGATAGAATGGCAGATTTCCCTTCAATAAAGGTCAGTAGGAGCATTAAAATTTAGGTACAAAGAGATTCCCTCTTTGACAAGTTCCTGCAATGTTGTTCTATGTAAACAATGTCACAGTCGAGCATAAAAAATAGGCAAAGGGAGGACACCAATAAAGCACAAATCTTTGTTTAGTCTGGATAACAATAATTTAAGAACACAAAAGCCGATTATGGCTTTCCTTCCCTCTGCTTCTGTGGCTATTCATGCAGTAAGTACAGTCTGGCCTGGTTAAGTGCCACCTGAATGAAACTGACAAATAGTTCACGTCATCCTTTAGATAACTTGCAGATCGTGTCCTTAGACTGTTTTTCTTCATCTCAGCTACATAGAATAAACTAACCAGCACTGTAGCTGCTAATCTTGCAGCCTCAGATGGCTTGAGGGCTTATTGATGATGGTATAGTGACTGCCAAGAAGCAGGACTCTATCCAGAATTATAAGTGACCTGGATATGAAGAGCAGAATTGTACTTCGACTCTTTTATTGGACAGACTCTTGGATTAGCTGAACAAACTGGTTATGCCTGATCTGCTGCCACGTCATCTTCTGTTGTCCCATGAGCTAAACAAGGTCAGGGCAAAGCAGTGTTTTGAATGGCACAACAGCTCTGTGCTGTTGGCTGCGCTTTTCTGACTCCATTGGTGGCTCTCTTCCTTCTGAGTCAGTCTCTGCTTCAGGATATATTAGTTAGGGGGCTCTGGTTTTTTGTCTGAGAATTATCAGACAGCGAGATAAACACAATGTGCTGGTAAAGAGTCAACACAGCTTTTGTAAAGGGAAATCATGCCTCGCCAATCTAGTAGAATTCTGTAAGGGGGTCAACAAACATGTTAACAAGCACGATCCCTGGATATAGTGTACTTGGACTTTCAGAAAGCCTTTGACAAGATCCACCACCAAAGGCTCATAAGTCAGGCCTTGACAAATCTATGTTTCTGGTCGCCGTGGCAACCAGTTTTAGTATGCTGTCACCTCACTCCCCTGTAGAAATGTAATGGAGGTGTGCCCTCTGGGGACTAAAAGTAAAATTGCTGGCGCCTAGCTGTGAGCCAATTTTGTCTACCCCTGTTGTAAGCAGTCATAGGTCTATTGGTCTGACCCGGTATGGCCATTCTTAAGTGCTATGTAAGAGCTAGATAATATTATTACAAACAGAAACCTGCTAGCATTTCATCCCACAGCTAGCAGGAACCCCAGCACTAACTGGGCATAGAGTGGGACAAGGAGGCCTGTGACAGGAACTTGGCCATCAGGGTTCTCCCCTCTAACAGTAGTAGCTTGTTGTTTAACCCTTTGTTAACTGAACAATGTGTACAGATGCCACCCCAGCAGTTGCATCTCTATAATGTACTGACATGGAGTGCCTCCAAACCGCCTGGAACAACACTCCAGGTGCATTTTCCCCCATATACAGGACCTGTTGACACTCAGGAAGTTAAACCCTTAAGCTAATGAGCTCCGAGGGCTCATCTACAGATTTGTCCCAATGTCAGCCATTTTTGGACAGACACCAGCATAATTGCACAAGTGCCCACCCCTAGGATAGGGAAGGGAAAGTGCCACGAGACACAATCTGTACCTGTGGATCTCATTGCAGCAAAAAGAGGCCTGCATTGTGGTTGTGATTTTTCATTTAAAGTAGGCAGAGGGGGATTTGTCTGCTTTTACATTAGAAATACCAAGTCTTCCTGATCCATTTGTTGCTGGACATCTTTAAGGATGACTGAAGATCTAGTGGTATTATGACATCACCAGAATCAAGGGACTAAAAAGTGAATGACTAGGAAAGGATTTTTAGTTCGATGGCTTAAAAATCATTGTTAGCTTCTATTTAACGCAAACACTTGGCAAACACTTGGGAGAAAAATTTGCTTTGTGGAAGATTCAAGTCTCCTATCAACCCTTGACTAAGCTCTAAGAAAACTTCCACTTCCATTCAAAAGCTGTGCAGCAAAAATAAGGGAAACAAGTCTTGATATTCCTAATATAGCAAACAGTCTTTTTTTTTCCTTACTAAACTTTCAGGCTTTCATTACCCACTATAAAAATGAGGGGCACGGACATGTCCTTCTACTCTGTAGGTCACTTTTAAAACAGCTACATAAATGTCGCTTTTCTCTATACAAATTGCCACTTAAGCCATCCTTTGATAGCTGCAGTCTCTGCCTACTACTTATTTTTGTTGTCTGAAATGCCAGTTAAAATATTTTCAGCATCAAACCCAGTAGAGCCGACAATTTTCAGAAGGAAGCACTTCAAATAAGATTTGCTCTAAAGAGCTTGCCTGCCTGGCACTAAACACCTGCTGTCATCGCACCTAGCATCCCACAGGCAAGATGGTTTTGAGGCACTGCACTGATAACAGATTTATTGCAGCTGGAGCATTTGAGATGAAAGATGGTTAGTCCATAAGACTTTATGGTTCTTTTCCTTCCCTTCTCCCCAAAAACATTTGAGGGTGATTTTAATGCTCGTGAAAGGGAAAGACTAATAGTACGCCTTAGAGCCAAGCATAAAGCAAGCTTCCTTCTCACCGCTTTGCTACTACATCTCAGTCCCAATCTTTAGCATCCGGCTGATCTGGGTTGCCAGATCTGCCCATACTTTTCAATCCTGACCTTCAGTATCCCTTGCTGTTCCTAGCATGAGCCCGTCATACGATTTAGCAGTTTCTCATACCTGATCTGCAGCCCCTCTACAATCCTGTCCTCAGTTCAGCATGCAGCTCTGTTTGATGTGCCCCAATTTCACAATGCCGGATTCTCAGTTAGGCCTGGTGGGTTTTATTTATTTATGAAATAGATGGCCTGGTCGAAGTGCTACAGGACTTCACTGTTACATTCTTTCTGCATGACTCTGATGCATATCTCTTCTACTTCAGAATGACCACAGACCTATGCACTGCACTTTCTGAGGATTATCCCCCACCACGGGATCTTAATGAAATCATGTTCAAAGCCTATAGGCAACAGGGGATATGGGACTTTCCATCAGCCCTTTCCTGCGATGAATCTCATGGAGTTATTTTCAGCCTATGCTTCCAGTCCACTTAGGTTTCCTTTGTATTATTTGCTGTTTTCCCTGGTGTTTGTGATTCCTTTCAACTGAGTATCGCTATTTCTAATTTGAATCCATCTGATTTTAACTTCTACCTATTGGTTCCTTATGTGCCTTTCTTTGCTAGATTAAAGAGTCCGTTAGTACCAGGTATTTTCTCCATCTAAAGGCCCTTATATGTTTGTACATGTTCCATCTAATGCTTTCCCCTATCCCACCTTTGCCTTAGCCCAGCCCACTGGGCTATCTAGGTTCACCCCTGCAGCCGTCCACACACTGCAATGTATGGACACAGGGACTCATTTGCCTGGAGTAGCTTGCAATATCAGGGCCTACTTTTCTCATTCTGTCCAAAACTGGCAGTCGAGTTATCTGGTGATATTAATTCCCTCTAAATCGCTGATGTGCCTATCACCCGATGCTTGCTGATTTTTCATCTCTTCATATTTGAACCATTATTAGTCGGTCGAAGACTTATGTAAGGTTCAGTATTATTTTCATGCCAGTGGACCTGATTCTCTACTCACTTCAATGAGTGTAAATCCAGAGTAACCCCACTGACGTGAATGGAGTTACACTGATGGAAGATAGGGAGAAGCAACAGGGGAATTGGTCCCAGTCCCTTTTGAGCAGATCAGGCAGAAATAGCATCACAAACAATAGCTCTAATCAGTCATGTGCCTCCAGCCATTCTCCACTGACTTCAGATCCCTTCTCCTAGAGGACAAGAAACCAGCTAATCAAAAAATGCCATTACCTAATTCTGTTCTCCACTATGAGGCCCATAATAAATGACAAAGGACCTGCTAGAATAGATCACCATTGACGCTGAGGATGCTGATTGACTAGCAGCTCTTAGTTTACTACATCCAATGTCTAATTGCAGAGGATTCAGTCAAACACTGAGGTCCATGCTCAGTAACTCCCAATAACTCCAACAGGAATTTTCATGAGTACAATGTACCCAGGTACAATGGGGCAAAGGCTGAGCCCCCTGGCACTTGGCAAAGGGGTGCCCTCCCTGCCACTGTGGACCAGTCCCAGGTCCACCTAGCCCCTACAAGTCAACCTAGGCGTCCAGTGTGGATGCTCTAGGTCGACTTTGTAGGGTCCCCTCAAAGTTGACTTAAAATTTAAGTGTGGACATGCTAAGTCGACTTAAATTAACAAGTGTAGACATAGCCTTAGTTTATTACATCCAATGTCTAATTGCAGAGGGTCAGTCAAACACTGAGGTCTGTGCTCAGTAACTCCCAATAACTCCAACAGGGATTTTCATGAGTAGAAAACTTCTCTGGATTTGGGAATACGGGCTGGTGTAACACAACAGCACTTCATTGATCTACACTGATTGACACCAGATGAGAATTAGGCCTGTTAAGTGGATATAGAGTACTTCTTCACCCAGAGGTTGCCTTACCTCCTTACCAGTCATAACTAGCATGTTCTAGGCTGGTGTAACCCTTAAATTCCAATCAACAAGAAGCTATGCTTTTGTGACTCTCCCACGGACCATAAGAAACCAATCCAAATACCAAGCAACTTCTGTGAAACCAGTCTTTACTACATTGACTGCTTGGAGTTGGAACAACTTCCACTTGGAGACCTGATCTGGCAGAACAAAGAGAAACCAAAGAGCAAGCATCATCAGAACTGGGCTCTTAGGTGCCCACATCACAGCAAGGACACTTGATGGACCTAACACAAATTCTCTTCACAAGTTAACAGAACCAGATGAATACACCTCACCGCTACCTGTAATACTGTGTAAAACAGAGGATGCATCTGGTCTCCCTGGCCCCAAGCTCATCAACGAATTGGAGCCACAGAATCTCCTCAACTGCTGTCTGGATCGTTTCATAATGTATCCATTACATCAACAGCACGTATCCATTTGGGCCTTGAACCATCACTTTCTGTGCCTGTATTTGACTTGCTTGATGGAGAACTGTCTAGTGTAAGTCAAACAAATGATCATAAAAGCAGAGAAGGCTGAAAGCACTTGGATGAAAGGCAACATGAGACCTGCGCTGGGTTCCATGCTCTGCAACGGACACAAGGGTCCACATTTGCAGACTTGGGCGTCTACAGTTAAGCATCTAAATCTATATTTCGGTGCTTACTGCCAAACACCCTTGTTTGAACATTGGCGCCACAGTGGGTTATTTGCTGGTAACTGAGTCAACCTGCATGATGCGTTGTGTCTCACGGTGTAAATGTCTACGTGATGGGGTGCTTGGAACCTGGCAGGCAGAGACAGGTGTCTGAGTCCACACTGCAGAGAATACAGCCAGACAGTTAGAAACACAGGATCTCCCCGTGGGAAATGGAGCTCTTTACCTTCACATACAGAGATGAAAGGAAACGAAAGCAGCTACTAACAACGCTGGGAATGAAGGGAGGAAGGGAGAGGATGAGTCAAGCAAGATGGCTGACCTGAGTCCAGCATTGGGCAGCTGCTGACGAGTACCGGGATGGTGGCCCAAGGGGGGAGTCCTAGCCTAAGTTTGCAGCTAAGCAAGTTGCTTCCATCAAGTGATTTGGAGAACAAATGTGCTATAGTAGTCAGGCCAGGGTTGCTGAATTCCTCACGCTCCACATAGCTCGGATAGTTCTCTAACATCCTCCTCCTCCTGCTCTCCCTCTCTTTCCAGGGCATGAAACCCAGAGTTTACTTTCCAAAGGGCTGCAGGCTTTGTCCAGAGTAGCTGCCTCCCTCCCATGGTGGGGGTCTCCAGCAGTCTGTAGAGGGGGTTAGCTCCCCGGGAAGTGTGAATGGTTCCTGAGAGCTAACCTACTGCCTGGGTGAGGATGGTGAGGTCAGCTGATAGGACAAGATAGCCAACCCTCCTCCGGGTAATCCCTGGCTAGACGGCTGGGAGTTTCAGGCAGCTCCAGCATGGTTTCCTTTTTGGGAAGCCGAGTTTCAGAGCAGGCATTGCCCCTTCTGTCTGGACTAGCCATGATGACAAAGCCACAAGCTGAAACCAGGGGAGCCCCACACTTGCCTGACGGGTCATCCTCTCAGGACAACCTGGGCAGGTGTGTGTCCCCATCCTCCAGCTAAAGCAGTGGTGGCTAGTGCCAGACTGCAGTGACTTTGTGACTCTGGCTACAAAAACTACCAGCGCTCAATAATGAAACTCCTGGCATGTAAAGCCGGGGGATTTTCCTCCTTTCCTGGTGCAAGTTGTTCCTGAGGTAGACTGGGAAACTGAGGCAGGGAGCTGGCATTTCAGGTGCTCAGACCACTTGACCCTTCTCCTCTTGATTGCTGTAGAGTTTAGCATGGTCACTGATACACATTTCTTGAAGGGAGCTTCTGAGGATTTCGGTGTTTCTCCCCACATGCACCTCCCTAGATCTCGCTGTCTGGAACTGGGAGATACAAAGTGCACTGGGGACGTCTGGAATTCTCCTCAACAGCAGAAAGAAACAATGATTTCTGCCCTCAGATAAAGCAGCCAGCGTCACTGCTCAGGGGTGGCAGGATCCAAATCATTAGACTTATTAAGGGCATTAACATTCTGCTAGCACAAAGACACCTTCCTGAGCATAAGGCCCTGAAAATTACCACCTTAGCTGCCTGCCAGGAGCTGCTCTGGTCCTTCCAAAGCAGCAGGAACATCAACACAGCTCTTGCTTTCTGGTTTCTTGTCGGACAAACTCCCTTAATAAGTTCCCTAATGCAATATGCATAGGAAAGTTGTGTATTAATGGGGGGGGGAGGTGAGGAATTAGATGGGGAGGGGATTAAACATCCTCGCAGGCTCAAGAGCCTCTTCCTATGCAAATTAAATACAGAATCAAAGAACATTTGCCACATACACAAATGCAGGAAGCTGCTGCCCTGCACAGAGCTGCTGGGAAACTGTTTGTGGCTCAATAGACCTTTTTCCCTTCCTGACTCCACAGTGAGCCGCGGCTGTGTGTGCACACATTGACCCCAGAGCTGTGCTGGGGTTCCTGCTCTTCATCAGGCCTTCTGTTTCCTCTCCAGGGCTTCCGCTGAGTGGGAAACTGGTCATGACCTGGGAAGTGAGAGGACGTTGTCAAAGCAATGAGATCTGGGTCCTTCCAGTTGTTTTTTCAGCTGCTATCAGGCCCCCAAATGCTTGATTGTATCTTTGGTCATGTTTACATGGCCGTCAAGAGGTGGCGTTGCAAAACCGTATGCCATTTCTGAATGAGCTTTGATCCAGTCCATGCCATGCTGATACCTCCTGATGGCAGTGTAGATGTACTTTAGTGATATTTTCAACATTACTTTTCTCAGCGCCGGCTATGAAAAAACAGTGCCTACATCCACTCTGGCTGGTAAATGTGTCCATTGCTGTCTCAGGACCTCCCCTAGGTGTAATAGGTCCAAAGGGGAATATGGACTTTGCACCCTGGATTAGCCAAACTAGTCTATGACCATGTGGGCCCCATACCTTCCTCCCTGTGGGATCGCTGCCCACAGGAGTGCAGAGTGCTCCTATGCATTCACCCTCTCAGGCTTTCTCTCCTCTGCAAAGTGGCTCTTTAGTCCTGGGGAAGGTGCCTCACTGAGCAAAGCCCTGCAGCCACATCATGGGAACAGCACAGGCAGCCTCTGTTAAAAGAACAGCTAAGGTTGAGCAAACTGAATCTGATAAAATGGGATGGGCCCTCTGCACTTTCCAAACTTTTAGCCGAAGTCTGAAGCTTTACAGAGGTTAGTTAGCTGGTCCGCTCTGCTGCACTTCCAAGTTCCAGATGTCTCTCGGTGGTGGCAAAAGACTGTGAGAGAGTTGCACATTACACTAACCTCCATGGAACCATCTGACCCCAGCCTGTTCATCAGCTATAGTACATCCCAATCCGATTGCCATATCGCTGGGCAAGAGATACAGCTCCTCAACCCAACCATGCCCCAACTCCTCAGGAAAACTACAGATTTCAGAACGATCCCCTCACTAACAAAGATAATTAGGGAGATAGTATTTCACCACATGCCTGCACTATAGTGGAGGCTAATCTAGGGTGTTTCTCTTCTGCTTTTGTGCTTCTCAAACTTCTCTCCTTGACAACTCTTTAGCTTCAGCATAGGGTGTTCCGTGTTAGAGCTGTTAAAAACCGCTGCTCTGGAAAGAGCTTTCCTGGTCAAATATGTTGGCTCAGCAGCACCATCTTCTGTTCCCGCCTTTTAACAGCCTTTGATGACAATCTTTTTGGAAAAAGACAACAGAGTCCTGTGGCACTTTTAAAGACTAACAGATTTATTTATCGCATGAGCTTTCGTGAGAGAAAATCCCACTTCGTCAGACGCTTTGAAGATGGGAAAGTTACAGAGTGGGAGGAAATTAAATGCAGGGGCGTGTATGACATAGGATCAGGTCAGGCTGTAACAGCAAATCAAAATAGATGTTAGGATTCAAACACTGGGGAACAAAAGATTTGTTTGTGTGTGTGTGTTGGTTAGTTTAGAGCAAGAGAACATTCTGAATAAGACTGAGGGCAGTGTTATCCGTACGGAGAGAACCTGAGCCGCAAAACAGATAATATACAACAAAGGAGGCTTGTGAACAGATCTATTTAGACCAGAAGAAGCATGTATGGTAAAAACAGATGCCGGGGGGTGGGCCTCCTACATTCTACTCCTCTCTCTGCCACCAGCTCACTGGGTGACCTTGGCATCAAATCCAAAGTGGCCTCTCATTTTGCATGCCTTTATCTTTGGCTGCTCTTCTTTGCTTAGTTGGGGGTCAGATTTTTAGGGGGGCTGAGCACCCACAGGTTCCCATTGGCTTCAGGTGGAATTGCAGGAGCTCAGCCCCTTGGGAAGCCAAGTCCCTGGGGGTAGAAAGTTCTATACTCAAAATCAGGGGCTGCTTTGGAAAATCTGCTCCTCACCTGTTCTGTGCCTCACTTCCCCATCTTCGGGGGTTTGGGAAGACAAATTCATTGGTGTTTGTACACTCCTCTGAAAGTCTCTGAGGGCGGATGCTACATAAGTCCAAAGGATCCTTATTTCCAGCCTGAACCAACAGAGCGATCTGGGCAATGGGACCAGAGACACTCTGGGAAATAAGGGAGAAGTGACAGGCAACAAACACCAGAGTTGGAGGAGGGAGGTAAAGCAAGACAGCTGTCCTTAGGATTTCTGCCTATGGGCTTGACGTGGTCGAGACAGACCACTGAGGCCCTGAAGATACCAATACATAAACACCAGTAACAAGTCATGAGAAATGTACTAGAAAAGAGAGTTATTAGGAACTGAAGGAACGATTGATAGATCTAGGTCCCCAAGCACATGGGAGCTAGTATAGGGGTTTGCAGTGCTAAGCAAGATCCAGATCAGATCAAGATGGTGATGACCATGATGTCTCCTCTGAGCTCTCCTCCTTGGACCTTCTCACCAGCCAGTTCTCCCACAACTCCAAAACCCATCCTTCTTCCCTACAGTGTGTGCCCCATGGCACTGGGTGCCTGTGTGGGAAGAGTTAAATCTGTAATACTTATGGTGGTGAACTCTGGACCGTCTTCCTCTGCCTTCTTCGCCCACAGAGTCTTCTCTAATGTCATGTCCATTATTATTATTATTTAGTATTTGTATTACTGTCATGGCTAGGCCCCTTACTAGTAGATCAGGAACCCATTGAACTAGTTGATCAGGAACCCATTGAGCTGTGTAGAGCTCAACACAGCTCTACTGTGTTGAGTAGAAACACAGAACAAAAAAATGTTCCTTGCCCCCAAAGAGCTTGCAAGGTCTCTTGCCTTTGTATTTACAGAGTAGTCGTGTTGTAATTGTATGTAATTAACTTTAGAGTATTTGGAGATAGCTTTAGAATAAAAGAGACTATATATTAGCCAATTCTGAAATCATTTCCACAAGGAGAATTCAATGAAGCCATTCCCCAACCACACAGATCCATCCAGCATCCATAGGGAACCCCATTGGTGTCACCATTTCACCAATAACTCTATATTCCTTTCATTATACTTGTGTGTATGATCTCTATATTTGTCCCTTATCCTACTTCTGTGGGGGTGCTGTGAGGGTTAATTAAATATTCTGAGCAAAGGGCTCAGACCCTTGCATAACAAGTGCTACACACGAGCAAAGTGTTCTTACAAAAAAAGCAATGAACCCTTTAAACCAAAAGAAAGGCTGCTGTCTAGCATGAGACACGCCATGGCAAGGTTCCCATGTATCAAGGCAATCATCTTCTCTTCAATACACATCCCATGGGAGCGCAAGAAATACTTGGAAACCAGCCACAGCTTTCACACCAGCTGCTGATGAATCTTTGTCAGGCTCAAGTTCATTTCAGTCATGGGAAGGAGAGAAATAACCTGATTTGCCGTGGCAGGCTCTTGGCAGTTCAGGGGGCCCTGGGCACCTACGAAGCAATAATTAATGAATGAATGCACAGCATTTAGAAATATCCCAGCACTTTGCATTTTCCACACACTGTACAGCCATTACCTGGCTGTGTTTAGGTACAGATTCTCTTCTTTCATGTTTTGTATGTGCATGTGGCTTTTTTTAAAGATCCAAATAAATCCCAATTTAATTTCCAGGGTGTTCAAACAAGCTGATAGAGCGGAATAAAATAGATGCAGTGAGGAAGTAAGAGAATCTCTTTGTTACTGCGGCACTGATCACATCACACCACGAGAGGGCAGAACACTGTATCATCTTGGGCCTTCTCCAGCTGTGGTCTAGGGATACTTAAATAATTGAATGCGCATGCAATCAATATCTTGCACTGGTGAAAGTGATGACACAGTGCCCTGTATGTGTCATCATTTAAACCCATGCAAATTAGCTTTGAGCTGTGCTGTCTGAATGGCAGCCTTCCATGTCCACTTTGCACCGGCATAAATGGATTGCAAGAGGGGCAGGGCAATGCAGAATATGGCCCAAGAAAACCAGAGGAAAGGAGAAGCACTGAATCATCAGGGAAAGCTGCTTGAGAAAGAAATAGGTTTGAAAGCTGATTTAGAAGAGCAGAAGGAGGCAGGCCCACAGATGCACAAACAATCCCCCTTTTCTGCCTCTGCAAACCCCACACTCTAAAGGTCCTTTCGACACTGACACACGGCCACAGGCAGTCAGAGCATGACGGGCTGCAATGAAAAAGAGGAGCGTGTTACAGGGATCTCTTTGGCCTATAAACATGTAGTGGGGCTCAGCACCCAGGTCCTCAAATGATATTTAGGTGCCTAACTCCCCCTGATCTCAGTGGGAATTAGGCATCTAATTATGGTTGAGGATCTGGGCCCAGGACTTTAATGTCCTTAGTGCACCTTTCCCAGCCCAGATATGGCTAAGTGTGTCCTGAGCCTCAGAACCTAGCTCCTGGGGATCCATAGGTCTTAGTAATAGCAACTCTTTCTCTTCTGTGACATCTCCCATCTGAGGGTTGCAAAGAGGGAAGAATCAGCACCACCCCCCATTACAGACGGGGAAACCGAGGCAAAACATGGGGCAGAGATGTGCCCAAGATCACACAGTGAGCTCCTTGCAAAACATATTTTGGCAAAACTGTACAAGGGACTTTCGAGAAAGCAAAAACCACCACCGATCTGGACCCCCCACTTGTCCGAGTGCTGGCCCCTCCAAGCCAAGCTCTTTGGCAGGGTGCTGTCTCCAGGGGAAACTTTGATTGCTTTTGCCTGGGCTAGATCCATTCTGTTGGCTACAAAGAGGATTTTGCTTTCCAGGGGTGATCCTCTGGACCATCATTAAAAACAGCAGATGTGGGAATCATCCAACCCACAATAATAACGCAGGTGACAGATCCACTTTCAGCCCAGAACTTTGGCCTCTGCAGCATATTAGTCTTGTGCACACCTGTGTGTGTCTAACACCCACCTGACGTGCAGTCTGTTTAGACGTTTGGTTCTCAATTGTCTCCTTTCTCTCCCCGGTCAGCACATTCAGACAGACTCCGAGGAGTCTCTAACAGTTAAATGTTGCAGACCTGCTAATGACTTTCAGAGAGCAGGAGAGACAATTGCTTGTCATGTCCAATCAACAAGGAAAAACCCATCCAGGGAAGTGGACTGTGGCTAAAAGGGAAAGAAAATAAAAGAAGCTAGATGATTGTGGCAGCTCAAGCGGAAGGAAAGCATTGCAGAGTGAGGACAGCTAGCAAGGGCCTGCAGTGGGAAGTGGCTATATTGAGAATGTTTGGCACCTCATTAGCACAGCTGGCAGGGGAGTCGTGTTTATAATTTGAACAGAGGCAAGATCTCATACGATTGTCCTTTATTTAAAAAAAAAAAAAAACCCACTTAAAATGATGAATGCCAATTTTTAAGAAGGGTCTTGCACATCTGCTGCTATGGGATCCTCTTGGATGGAATCTCTTTTGGCCACCTAAAAGTGATGTGTCCTGAGAGGATTCGAACTATCGAACCAAGAAGCCAGTTTCCTGCAGGAGTACAGGAAACAAATCAGTGCTGGAGTGTGAGGAGAAGAGATGGTAAAGTGGACACGCGCACCAGGAGAGAGCCAGTGGTTCTAATACAGGATGGAGAACCCGGCCTCCTGTGTTCCATTTCTGGCTCTGCTTCTGACTTGCTGAGTAATGCCAGGAAGAAAGTCACCTCTTCCTCAGTTTACCTGTCTGCAAAATGGCTATAATAACGCTACAGCATTGGTTCACCCCAGAATGTGATCTGCCCAGACAATCGTGAGCTCACGTGGCAGAGGCTGAAGTCCACCAGCAGTCCTTCCCCTCCTTTCCTCCTCTCCCACCTCCCTGAATAATGGAGTAGGCCAGCTTAATCACACCTCCTATCCCAAGACTATTCCCACTGCTCAGCCCCTGTGGAGTCCCTCTCTCTGCTTCTGGGAAGGAAGGGGAAGGAGGGGAAGCTTCAAGGGTCCAGAGCTGCAGTGCAGGGTCTTCTCCTTCCTTCTTCCCCACCAATCAGCTGTGGCCCCTCTCCTGAGTGTAGTAGAACAGACAGGGTGTCAGTGGTGGTCCCTCCAGGCATCCAGGCCGATGGAGAGGGCTGGTTCTATCATGCCACCTCCCTCAATTCCTTTGCACTTTTTCAGCTGAAGACAGGATTCCTCTTCATTTACTGTCCTAAACTTTTGCCTAGCGTCACTGTGCATAAGCAATCCTTGTAGAATGGGGTTGGGGTGTACAGGGTACAAAGCAACACAGTCCCCTGTCCACTACCCAAAGAAGAGGGGAGGCTCCCTTTCTTTTCCTGATTTAGGCAAATAGCATTTTCCTCACAGACAATGCAGTGACAGCTCCGTTCTCCTCCCGTTTCAATAGAATTAACCCATTCCTTTGGCAAGGGACTGCTCCTGACAGATGCTGTTCCTCAGTGCAGGGGCTCAGCACTTTGCAGGATCAGGCTCACGTCAGCATGGAAAGTGCTATAAATACAGACTAATAAATGACAATAAACATAAAGCCCCACTCGTTTGTTGACATTTCTTTACGGAGGTTTCACAAAAACACAAAGGGCTTCCTTTTTTTGATGCGGCGTAGCCTCATTGGTGGTAACCGCAACCGTCCAGCATTCAGACAACTCATCGGAGTGGCTGGCATGCCATTAAAAATGCTGGACTAACGTCGTCGCCAGCTGAAAGACAATGGTGACCTCTCTGCCAGCTTTTAATAGCATGACATCCCCTTGTCTAACAGCCAGGCACTCTTGTGTTATGCTGGGGGCGGTGTGCTTGCATCATGAATTGAATTCAAAATACTTGAAGGGCACAAGGGACAGATGGCCTGACTAACACTAGATGGCAGCAGCCCATCTCCTTCAGGATCCTTCCTCCTGCAGAGTGCAGTTGGCGCTATATGCCAACGGTTTCCACAGGAACAGGCTCTGATGTGCGTCATCGAAAAGGCAGGAAAGGAAAAGAGAAAGATGGTCCCCCAAAAGGGGAAGGAAGAAGAATTTGTGCCTTTGTTAAGGGCAGGCAGATAGGTAAATGTTAACAGGCATTAAAGGTTGGCCCGAAGAATCTGTCCCAGGGATGTGAAGGGGAGACATTTCTCCCCCACGCCCGCTGACTGTAAATATTCTCATGCCCTCTCCCAGCACAGCACATCTCATGATCTTTGAAAAGAGCAAGTTCCACAAGACGAGAGCTGACTGTGATAAGTGGCAGAGGAAAGATTAGAAGGGAGATGGTTGTCAATTTTAAAGCCTTAAGTGAAAGACTATTGACAAGTGTAATGCATTATGACAGGGCATGCCCAGAAATTTAACTCTGACCTCTTTTGAAGGAGCACATTTTGCCAGGCCCCTGCTTGTCCCCTGATCAGTTTAATGTCTGATTTACATTTTGGATGGAAGGACGTCAGCCTGCTCTTTCTGGCTGACGGAATAAGTATTTTCAATCTCTCTCCTCTATGATCTATAAGCTAGAATCCATGAGAATTCAGGTTTATTTTCTTTACATTTTCTGCCTCATTTTATTCTGTCCTCTCAAGAAGCAGTAGCATTTTAATTCTCTCTTGGGCATTCACACTCTTAGCAAGTATGACACATGAACCACCTCCTCCTGTGATTTCTTAATTAATTATTAATTATTATTACTTTTCCTTGGGACAGAGGAGTATATATTTAACCCAGTGGCAGGAACTAACTCCCCGAGCATTGAAATGGGCTTGTAAATCCACTGTGTGTGTCACATGCTTGTGTTTCCTGACTGTTGTGTGTGTCAGTTTTTGTTACTGCATATATGTGGCCTATATATATTATGTCACTGGGGACTGTGGTGATTGTTGCAATAGAAAGCATAGCTAGACAGCTCTTTCTGTAACTTCATCGCAGGGTAGAATGGATTTATGTCTGCTCAAGAAGGAATTCTGAGCACTTTTCAGGATTTCTTTACATTTCTACTTTATCAAGATGTTCTAAGGAACCAAAGGATTTATGTATTGAGAAGGGAATTGTTTAACTCAGAATAGACTGCAGTGACCTTGGTCTTAGCCCCTGACAAAATATCTCTGTGTTTATACAACAGGGAAGACAGGATACACACTTTTAGAACTCAGGATTTTAATCTTAAGGCTGAGGCTCATGAGAAAAACAAGAAAATAAAGGCTTACGCATTTCCTTTCATTACCTGGCCTTGGAGAGTCAGTGCATATTCTCCTCCGTGTCTGCCCAAAATTTCCATTCACAGCAACAGGTGTTTGGAAGAGATCTATGTCTTAGAGAGTTACACAAACCAGACTGTTACAAATTCCTCTCACTGAACGAGGGGACAATACATTTTCCATGGGACTCTGAATTGTGCGTGTGTAAACCAGCACTTGTGTACACAGACTGAGCTGTTTCACAACCTCCATGTGTGTACAAATCCGAGGCCAGGCTTCAAGTATCTGCCTGGTGACAAACTCCCTACTCTGAACGTCTTGTCGTTCTCTCTTGGAACGGTAGAACTGTTCACAGGAGCTGGAACAGATGGGCATCAGAAACAATAGAACAATTAAGGACTGTAACTATGTATACATTTACTGCAAATGCTTTCATGAGCTGTGATGAGCTGCGACGTTCAGGGATGGAGCCGAACTCCCCAAAGGGAGCCAGTGTGTTCAGAGCTGCAAATTGACTGTAGCGCTATCTCTGATATTTACATCTGTTCTCCCTCCAGAGGTTGGTTGTTTACCAACAAGCATCAATCGCCGCAACCAAAGGTAGAAAATACTTCTTTTAATCCACACTCGGCTAATGGCAGTTCATTGCAGGAACCTGAGCAGCCAAACGGCCAGTGCTGTTCTTGGTAAAATTGGGCAAATGCCTGCCCTTGTGGTTTGAGCTGTGCTGGGGAGAGGGGAAACAGAGTGGGGCCCACCTGGCATTATTGACAAGAGCTATAGTGCCTGCAGAGGGAAGGATGAATCAGGTTTCATACGAGCTCTCCAGCTGGGGCTGTGTCCACATCCTAGCTACCCTTGAGGATGAAGGGCACTGGCCAGAATCCTAGATGCAGCCCTTCCAGTGCTAGATTGGAATTTTTCCAAACTGCTGCCTGAGTGTTGGCGTGGAAATACTACCTACAGCATCTGCCTGCAATAGGACACCCCAGAGCAGAGGACAGGTTGACTGGTAAGAAAGGAGATGTGAGTTAGAACGATACTGTAAGAGGTGTCATTCAGTGGAGCTGAAACTAAGCAGTATCAGCAAATGAGACAGAGCTGGTCCATGTCTCTCTGGTTCCACAAAAACTCTACTCTAGCGGCACCCACCCCACCTAGTCTCCTCAATGGTCTCCAACCTTTTGCCAGCAGATGGCGCAACAGTCATAGGTTTCAATGGCAACTGCCCTTCAGAAGTAGATGGCAATCTACTTGTTGGGGACCACTGAATTAGAGGTACCGTTATAAGCAAAACTCCTGTTGGTTGAGCATCCCCTGAGGGCGGTGTGCTGCCTCTAGTCTAGGAGCTTCTGAAATGTGTCTTTGCAAGACCATTAACAGACACCACCTGCCAGGGACAGCAATCACCTTTTTGGGGGTTGTCTCATCTTTATGATACTGATTATTTTGATACCAGAGACCCAGTCATCTCCTTGGGATCCCTCCCAGGTGGCAGTTAGGCTGAGAGGCTCACCCACTGGCACCTTTTCGTCTTTGCCTCTTGTGCAACCGTGGTTCAGTGTGGGTCCATGCCACCGCCACTGAGGGTTAAAAAACCAAATCCTCAAGGAATTTTAGTTGAATGCACACTAACTGATTTTTTGGCTGCAGGATTTGGGCTGTTGTCCTTCCCCCCTTTTAAATTAATATTAAAAGAATCCCCCCCCCTCCCCAAACAGATGTATTTTATCAAAGATTTCTTAAACCAGTGTTGGCTCTCAGTCTCAGATCATATATACTTCAGCCAGGAGTGGATTTTTATAGCCTATTTAAAAGAGCACTGGAAGAGCAGGGGGAAAGGAGCTTTAATGGAAGACCTGACACAACTTCACCTGCATGGCAACGAAGCTAAAGACGTACACAGGCGTTGGAGAGTTGACTAGGGAGATTATGTGTAATTAATCTCTGAGCCGGCTTGATGCAAAGACTCTTCAGAAATAACCACTTATCCTAAAAATAAACACACAGAGCCCAAGCTTCATCCCACTGAACTCTTACAGGCTTCAGTGGGAACACCAGTTAGGGCCCAAGGCATTGCTCATCTAGGGCGGTACTGTGGGAGCAGAGGTATTCATTACACTGGGTGTGGTGGAAAGGGTTGGGCATCATTTATTAATACCGAACATCTGGTGCATGCGATGCACAGAAGAGGAGTGAGCAGAAACTGGCCCAGCTTGCGTAGCAATTCTTTTTGCCAGAGGGACTAATGATAGTTTATCAGTTATCCCATGTCTTGTTCAATAGACAGAGCTATTGGCTGCCCCATGCCACCCCTGAATTTAATGTGTGACAATTTTCTGGGGTTTCTCCATGGGTTACTATGAGTATCCCTTTATGATCTTCAGAGAAATGCCCATTTAAGTCTGTGTGAAAGGAAATGCTATTCACAGGACAGGAAACAAAGGCTGGATGTTTTAGTCCATAATGCTTTGGTTTTTAAAAAAGTTATGGCCACATTTCTTGTGGTAGTTATATTTCCTTTTTCTGCATTTGTTCCACATGGCAACATGCCATAAGATGAGCCACATGAATTCTAGTCCAAGAGGCAAATCTACAGCAGTTCCACACAGTGAATTTGGGTCAAAATTTACAGTTAGATGTCAGGTGCACAGATCCCAGAAAATCTCTTATTGCATGTAATGCTTCAGTTTTAATCACAATACTTTGGCATTTAACGATACAGAAAACCAGTCATTTGTAGTTACCTAATAGTACTTCACACATTTATTAATTAAACTACACAAACCTCTGATACTAACAATATTGTTAGTTTCATTTTAACGATGCAGAAACCTCAGTCAACTTCTGAGAGGACCTGGACTCCTTAATAGTTCGGGGTAAAAAACAGTAAAAATCAGCAGTGTATTATCTTTCATTTTGAGTTTCAAGATTTATTCAAAGCCCAAGATCCCAAGTGTAACCCAGGGGATGCTGACTCCTGAAACAACAAATTGGTTTGCACAAATGTCCAGCGCATTCCTAAGGAACCAAGGCTCGGTCTCCTGTGACCTTGCCTTCCAGGCAGCTTTGGAAACCTGCCTAGCCAAGGGTTCATTCCCTTTTGAGGAGAAAATGTTTTGTTCTCATTCCAAATCAATGTAAAAATCCTTTGCAAAATAGACTTACCTTTCTCCCATCATGAGCCTCATTTTGTAGGAGGAATTTACGTTTAGATCCTCCTACATCCTGGGTAGTAATAACCAGCGAGGGGGGGACATGTTAGATCTAGCTATGGCAGCTTCCAGGTGTTATCAGGCGCCATACATCTAAGGATACAGGGTTCAGAGAACAGTGAGTAGCTAAGGCTGAGGCTTTGAAAGCTATCCACACTCCTATGAAAATAATGTCTGATGTTTGAAAAATCAGACTGTGGTAGTATACTAGGAAAGCTAATGAAACCGAGACACCTTTTTGTTCAATCCCCTATGTCTGTGTATTTACTAAACATTATGTCTTTTGCGGTCTGCTTCCCTCCTCATGGCCTTGGAACGCCAATAGAAAATTCCAGCAACCACCTACAGCTACATGCAAAGTATGGTCCCTCTCTTCTGGCTGAGGAAGGGATGATTCCTTTTCGAACAGACTGGGGTAGCCTGAGCGCATCCCACTCAGACACCAATCTGCATTAAACATTACTGCCTCACTGTGAAGATCAGACTCAGTCTCTCAGAATGATTTGCTACCAGCTGGAGGGCACATTTGTAGGGTCTTTTAGAGAACCCTGATAACAGGACTTCTGTACTGTAAGATGGTATGATTCCTCGTTAGAAGACTTATTACAAATCAACATCCTTTGCATTTGGCATGAGATGCCTCATCTTCCGAGTTTCCAGAGGATCACTAAAACAACCAGGCAGCAACCGCTGTTACCGTATAGCTTTGTTTAGAAGTCACGGCTTCGAATTCTGTTTCCCCTTACACCTTTTAACATCGAGGGCAGGTCCAGTATGAGGCCTGCTGCTATTAAACGTAATTACTTTCCCCTGTGCATTTTACGTGAAGGGCAGCTTCAAAACAAAGGAGGCTTCTGTTTTAAAAAGAGCGAGAGGAAAGAGAACAATTAGACAGAAAGGGTGGCTACTGCAATGCAAACTCCCCTATCTCAGAGCTAGGGCTTTATTTTCCTTCCTTGATATGATGAAGTGCAGAACTTTTGGGTTAGAATTTATATCGATAGTGAGACAAACAAAGGGAAAAGGCCAGAAGCAGACCCATTGAAAAAAAGACACTTGAAAGTAGAGGCCGCGAAGCATGGCAGCTTTCTACTAAAGAATGTTAGTTAGCTCAACCGCTGTGTCGGGACACATTAATGTGTCACCACAGAGCGGTGAGTGTGTCGCCGACAGCCGGGGAGATGGTTGGATTTGGCCTGGAGGGAGGGAGTGAGTGTGTCCTGTAGAGTCGCAATATGGTGCCCAAGTGTGTCACAACTCACAAAAGGTTGAGAACCACTGAGTTAGCCAATCAGATGACAGTACAGCCTACGCCACACCTGCACAGAACAAGAAAACAGATGCTGGCAAGAGCATTGATGAAATCTTGTAATCTTCATGCATCTGACGACGTGGGTTGGAGCCCATGAAAGCTTATGCCCAAAGAAATTTGTTCATCTTTAAGATGCCACAGGACTCTCGTTTTATATGTAATCTCTGATGTTCTTTCCAATAAGCACACTGGGTATGGGTGGAAAAGTTTTTTCCCAATGTCACAAGATAAGACACCCAACGATAGTTGGTTGGAAATATACACAAAGACTTGAAATCCAAGGAGTTCAGCATCAAAGAAGATAAAGACTAGGAAGCACCCAGAAATTATTTATTAGTTAATTAATTTATTACATATTAATGTGCAATTGGTCGAGGAACTGATTCAGAAATGCACAAAGAGCTTTATTTGTGAAAAAAACAATGCAGCCTTTTTATCTGTTTGCCGGTTACATTATGAGAATGGCTTCTGTTAAACTGCATGCTGAAGGGGTCCAGTCCAAATGAGAAGGTCTGCCAGTCTGTAAAGCCTGTTTTTCATGTAGATGGTTGTTTAATTCTGTAATAAAAATTGATTTTGTAGCAGCCTCCTATCAGTACTCTGTGTGTATGGTTATTTAGACGTACCGTTGGAGATGAACAGACACAGGACAATCTTGACAAAGCAGTTTCTATGCGAGAAAAATGGAAAAACAGAGGCAAAAATTTAATTTTTTTTTAAAAAGCTATTATCCAATACATCATTTCTAATGGCTGGTAAAGCTGCTCTGTTGTTTCTTTTAGGTATCCTTTCTTGCTATGGGTTGAACATTCCAAGATTTAGCCTGCAGTTATCTGAATGCTGAGCCTGCCAAAAGCTAGAGAGATTTTCCCCCCCCTTTTGGCTTCAATTCCTGGTTAATTTTAACTGCGTCACTTGAAGGGGAGCCATGTTGGAACTTGCATCAAAAGCAGCTTTATAAAGGCAGCCTCTAATTTGTTCACGTCCTGCTTTTGGAAGCTTATCTGCCCCACCAATTTTGCTCAATGCCTAATATTTTTTACTAACAAAGTTACTGGAAAAATCATATCAATAATATCTCCCTCTGTTATGTATTTCATACTAATGACGCACTGCAGATTTTCTTATAGGACAGCCTTAGCATACATAGTGCTAGAAAGCAATCGCTGGAGAAGCTTCCTCCATGAAAAGGAGAACTTGCCCTTTAAGAAAAACCTTGCAGTAATTTTCCATTACCCTGCACAGTCTTGTCTACGTGGCAGGAATTGTTTGTAAGGCAGATGCATCATGGGTGAAGCTCAAGCACTGATCTTTTCGCTGTTGCCTGGCTACGGCCCTTGGTATGCAGGCAACATGCCAGGCTCCTGGGAAGCACCTTTGTTTTCAAGAAGGGATTTGAATTCTGTTTTCATTCTGAAGGCAGAGGACAAATGATGCTGCCCTGAAGCTTCCCAAATAACTGAAGTGTAACAAGCAGCAAGAATTACTCAATACTGGGAATAAAAATCTATCAGCTGTGATGATTTTTCATGTCTTAAAACAAAGAAATATTTGAGCATATCGATATTCTTTTATCCGCGTGCCATTAGACTAATCAAAATGGTTCCTCCTGCAGGCTAGCAGCTTGAACCATCAACGAACCATGTTGAACAAAATCTCCTGGATTTCTTCCATTGCTACTGGCTTTGTTTAATAAACAAGGATTAAATTTCGAGTTCTATAGCTTCATAAACAGGTTAAATTTTAGATAATAGTTGGAAGCAAGGGGCCTGATTCTCTGTTTCTGTGCATCTTGTGTAGATGTTTACGAAGTAAAATGGTGTAAAATGCTACCGTTGGTACTTGTGAGATCATGGAAAATCGGGCTCTCGTGTTTTCTCTGTTCCCTATTACTAGACTTCTAGTATACACACGGCACTGTGGAAAAAGACATTTTCTTAACTCCCGCAGACCTGCATTCCATCTCTGGAGTGTCCTTTTTTTTCCTTGTCAGAAGCCTGACACGTCCATCATTACCCCTGTGTTATACTCCTCAATTAACACCCTGCATTGCATCTGCCCGGCAGTGAGGGTATTTCCCTGTGCAGCCAACCAACGCCACCCTTAATTGGACCTATGGTGCTAACTGTGGAGCAACAGGGGACCGCCCCATTGGGTGACCTTGCTGCTTCAGCAATCCCAGCTCTCTTTGCTGTGATCTACACTTATATTTAGATCAAGCTAGCTAGTCACTATGGGGAGAGAATATTTCACACCCCCTGTGCATCTTAATTAAGCAGACTTCACCCCGTGTAGATGCAGCTAGGTCAGTGGAAGAATCCTTCTGTCAACCCAATTACCACTGCTTAAGGAAGTGGATTACCTACATCAATGTCAGAAATACCTACATTAGAAGACTACAGCGATCTGCCCTTAGTGTCTGTCCACACTAGGGGGAAACAAGGGTGTATGTTTAAAACATGTTAGCTAACATATGATCCTAAAATACACAGGACAGGTTGTAGTTTTATCACATATTGGTTGGTCATCGTAAACACTAGGATCCCCACTACAGTTCATACATTCGTACATTTCAAAGCCAGAAGGGATCATTATAATCATTTAGTTTGATCTCCTGCATAAAACAGGCCAGAGCATTTAACCCAGTGATTTCTGCATGAGCTCACAATTTCTGTTTGAGCTAAAGTGTATATTTTAGAAAGACATCCTGCCTTCATTTAAAGATTTCAAATGATGGGGAACCCACTCCATCTCCCTAGATAAGTGGTTCCAATATTAATTACCCTGAATGTTAGATATTTGCACCTTATTCACCTTACGTTGTGTCTCGTTCAACTCATTTAGACATAGCACCTGTTAAAAATACATGTCCTATCTACGGTAGGATTTTAATACATGTTACCTGTGGTCTGTTTACATCGAGCTTTAAAAAATGCCAGAGAGTGACCAGGGGAGGCAAAATTTGGTCCCAAGACCTCACCTCCCTCTATATGCTGTTTTCCACTGTTTGAATCTAAACAACTGCTTTGATTTGCTGTAACAGTCTGACCAGATCCTATGACTTACACTTCCTTGCATTTATTTTGCTCCCATTCTGTAAGTTCCCCATCTTCAAGCGTCTAAAGAAGTGGGATTTTCTCCCATGAAAGCTCATGCAATAAATACATTTGTTAGTCTTTAAAAGTGCCACTGGACTCCTGGTTTGTTTTGCTGAACTAGACTAACACGGCTACCTCTTTGGAATATGGTTAAAAGTGCCATTCTTCTTCTCATTAGATGGTCATATATATATGGTCATTATATGATCATATGACAGCTGAGCTCTTTAAACTCTTAATTACCCATACATAAAGCCAAGGTCCCATGTTCATGAAGGAGAGGCACATTATGAAGTAAAGTTGTCACAGTTCCATTTCTATAGCATAACAACCACTCAGCTTGCACCATAACTCACATGGCCTTGTTCTGTGTAATGGAAGGCTGATATTCAGGTCTAACAGGAAATGATTTTACTTTTGTTTCTGGGCAGCTAAGAGACTGGGGATGAGTTAGTGCCGTATCTGTGAAGTGCAACCTGATATAGCACAGGACGTCTTAAGATTGTTTGCTTTTATAACTCCAGTGTTTTGAAAGGTAACATGAATTCCAACTGCTGATACCTGCCTGCACTCTTAACTTCACCTAAATGAAGCAGTTTTTTGGTGGTAATTTCCTCCTTATTTTTAAAAAAGAGTCCTAAGGTCCACTGAAGAGGATCCATGTTCCTGCAGGCCCAGCAACGTCCATGATGTCCAGTGGACTTTAGGAGGTTCATGTATGCAAAGTTTCCTAACAGTCCCTACCCTTCACCTTGTGAAGCAGTGTCTCTGTGCTGTAGACCTCTCTCTGTGTGTCCTCAGGGATCAGGGCTTTTCTCCTGTAGAGCCCAAAAGGTTTTCATGGGTGCTACTCTCTTCCAAGAGTGATATTCCTATTTAAAATCTTAACAAATTCCAAATATAAAAACAGAATAGTCTTTGAAGACTGATTTTTTCTAGGGTTTCTCTCTCTTAATCTTCAGTCTCTTAATGGTCGCACAGTAAAAGGATTCTGGTTCTTTTTCAAATCACTTACAGTTTCAACTTCCTTTATTCTCACCATTTCCTGTTGTAATCCCAAGACTGCAGTCACTCCTACTGCTGCACCAGTACACACCCAGCCTCCTCTCAATAATTATATCCCTGGCTCACCCCACCCGCTTTCCCAAATCCTGAAGGGCTACAGAGAAAGATCAGTTATGGAGAAGCTTCATGGCCTTTACTGTGGAACACTTTATTCTCTGTGTGGGAGTCCCAAATCCTCTGAAGAGGCCTTCTTTGCTGCAAGTAAGCAAAACAAGCTGCAAGCAGGACCCTCTCAAGTCACAGAGCTGGGGATAGGAGAATATGTCATTAAAAATGCTGTCCCTCCTCCAGGAACCTATTGTCTTTTCAGGAGGTGCTTGTGCAGATCTGAGTGTCCCCAGCTCAGTGTAGGGTTACATGTAAGAACTCAGGAACACTACTTTTTTGGGGGATGCACATGAAGACCTAGCCAGGGCTATTTCTTCCAGTTTAACCTGTTTTCCACTAGTTGCCCTATCTCTGTTTTTACATTTTAGGTGGGAAGGCAAGATATAAGCCTTCCTAGGCGCTACAGTGTTTAGTGACAGCTTTGCCTAGATGGCTGGACTGGCTCTGTAGGCTGTAGCAAGCAGATTTCTCAAAAAAAAACAAAAAAAAACCCCAACACACCAACTCCAATATTCTCCTTTTTCTTAGGGACTGGCAAAATGAATATTCTGATCCAACACTACTGGCCAGTAGACAGTGAGGTCCAGGAGTGTGCTCTCAGCTTCGCTTGCAAATATTCTATACAGCTCACAGCCTCCTCATTAGTCTGTTCCTGAATGCTGCTCTACCTGGTTGCTGTGTAAAGCCATAATAGCAAGAATTTTTAAGTCTTCTGCAAAAACCTAGTCACAGTAAGGACTTTACCCTGCTTCCATTGACATCAACAAGATTGGAATGAAGCCCTAACAAAGCTGAGAGGAATAAAGAGGAGGAAAAGTAGATAGAAAGATGGAAGGAATGGGGTGAGAGGAGAGAAAAGGGCAGAAGAGGGAAGTAGGATGCAATAACATAAAAAAGCTAAACAAACAAGGAGTCTGGTGGCACTTATAAAGACTAAAAACTGTATTTATTGCATAAAAAAGCTGTTTGAGTATAAACAGTCAAAACCTACAGGCAAAATTTTCACACTTGGTTGACTAAAGTTAGGCATCTAAATCCCCATATAAGCACCTAAATCTTGGTTTTCAAGATACCAGCTACCCCAAAATTCATGTTGATTTCCGTGGAAGTTCTGGGTATTCAGCACCTATGAAAACCAGGTCATTTTCATTTACAGGCCTAAACATGGTTTTAGACACCTACTTTTCAGTTTCCAAATTTGAAAATTTGGCTTATAAATTTGGCTTATAAGAATGAAAATAGAATCTATTTTGTAGTCAGAAACCAGTTTTTCATACTACTGCAATTTGGCAACTAGATACTCTGATCATGTGGGCTCTGTAGCTACCTACAAGAGAGATTTACTTTTTTAAAATGTCCGCTAGGCTCTCCCATATAATTATTATTTATATTTATTCCACAGGAATCATTTGAGTCAGGTAGGCTGCACAGTCATTCCCAAGTGAACACGGTGTCTTGTTACAAAATGTTCTGGGATTAAAAATCTGATCTGAACACTTGATAAATATCTGAGCGCTGAGATTGCAGGAAGAAAAATCAACTAAAATCCCAGGGATTAAGGTCATGCACAAAGTGGTGAAATCTGTTTCCAGGTAGTAGTGCTTGCAGGGTATAATCAGTTGCAGCTCCCTTTGTAAGGAGGTGGAAGGGATGCTTTAGGAATTGACCAGATTCTGTCAATTTCAGTTTGTTGCAAAAACAAACACAAGGTGGTTAAAAAGCAGGGATTTCTGGGGAAAGAGGCAAGGAGTGGGTGGAGTCTAAATCTAAGCAAAACAAGAGTCTTGTGGCACTTTTAAAGACTAACAAATTTATTTATCACATGAGCTTTCGTGGGAGAAAATCCCACTTCATCAGATGCATGAAGATGGAGAACTTAAATGCAGGGAAGTGTAAGTCAAAGATCAGGTCAAACTGTTTCAGAAAATCAAAGCAGTTGTTTAAATTCGAAGTGTGGAACAGCATATTAGAAGGAAGGGAGATAGAGAGAAAATAAAAATAAAATAAATCTAAGCAGGCAGACAGTTGGAGGGAGAGGAAATTCACCATGGGTCCTTTTTCCTGAATTTGAGTCACAGAATTATCTGTCTCACAAAGGGCACTTTTTCCGTTTATTTATATGTATTGCAGTGGTGCTCAGAGGCTGCAGTGAAGATTGAGATATTATTGTACTAGGTATCCCAAGAAGTTGAGACCTAAGTAGTAAAAAGATGTAATATGATGCTATAACAAATTTGTAGGGCAGCAGAGAAGCACTTAAATCCCACATAAATTCGCTCTGGGTGCATTCATCCAAAGGGCTATGTTCCCCTGGGCTCCAACTCCTTCCGTAGCAGCTCAGCTCAGCTGACTTAGTGGCTACACTACCCTTGATCTTGGGCTGTGGCTTTACATGGGGGAGCAGAAGGTACACAGAAACAATAAAGAAGTAAACTCCACAGTGAACAACTCTTATATCTGTGATGATACCGGACAGCCTGCTAACTAGAATGCTTTTTTGTTTTCTTTCTGAGCTGCCCTTCGTCAGACTAACAACCTGAAATTTACTAATTCTTTTCACATAGGCCGGTGAACAATCATCAAATGGGAATGAATTTCAGCTCGTGATGGAGGCTGCATGCAAATGGGTGGGGTAAAATGAGGAAGAAACTGTACCCCATCATTATTGACAACAAGCTACGCTGTGTTTTTAACAGTGAATCACCTGCATACATTACCTTGTGAAATAATCTGCATCCATAACAATTCCATTCTGAGGAAGACATGTTAATCTCTTCCATCCTGCACCAAGTCCTTTAATTAGGGCATTTGTTGCTGTCTGCTTGCATGTCCCAAGGGAACCTGACGTTGTTTGTGAAAACCTGATTGGTCTGAGAAGGAGGTGGAGAAATGCAGTTCTTTGCAAAGGATATATTTAGTGAGTGCAGCTGTGGGAGGCTGCGGAAACAAGAGAGCTCTTGTACTGCTAGAGTTCTGCTTGGCTCATAAACCTAAATAATATGTCTTCTTAGCTCTATGATTTTACTATGTTTTTTCTTAACACTATGTTTTTCCCTTCCACAGTTCTGGGGTTAAATTGAAACTTACGGTTAATGCAGCCACAGTTTTTCCCTGGGAACAAATACTGCGGGAACGGCTCTGCCATCTCTTAACACCCTCACATACACTATAGCTAGCCAGCAATGTGGAATAGGGCACGGTGGCTCTATCTTCACCACACCCCTCTCTGCCTTTTTTGGAGAGGCTAATACTGTTAGCGGTGTTAGCCTCACCAAGGGCCTGATTCCTGTTTATCTGCACCCTGTGTAGTCATTTACACCAGTGCAACATGAGTATAAAAACACACGTAAAACCCTACCCGCTCAGAACGGTCCCTTTACTCTGCATCGGTGTAGATGGCCGTGCAAAGCAATGGTGAATTGGGCCCCAAGGTGCTATCTTCTACAGTCATGTTATGATTGCCCTGGCAGAGGGATGTTTCCTTGTACCTTCGTCCCTAAGCTTGTACACCCATGCAGCGACCCACACCATTTAGGCCTAATGGGGCCCTAACGGTTTATGGCAAACAGCTGGTGCTGTGGAGTGCAGTTAAGAACTTGTGACCGTATTCATCTAGATTTACATCTAAGTAGTGCAGATCATGAAAACTGGTGCAGGGATGTCTATGCTACGCCTTCCTGCCCTGGCTCAGCCCCAGGCGATACGCAGTCTACGTCCACACACTACGTAGCTCTGCCAGCATAGCTATGTCAATCAGGGGTGTAAAGAGGTGTGATTGCAGACGGACGTAGATGTAACAGCAAAAGTCTATAGTGGAGAGGCAGCTATACCAGAAAATCTTATTTACCAGTACAGCTGGTATCATTTGCGATTTTACTGTGTCTACACTAGGAACAGTGTGGCAGGGTTTGCCAATATAGTATACTACTGCTGTATCTATAGAGAGATAGGAGCTCCTAGTGTAGACATTCAGCCTCAGAGGGAAGAAACTGAGCCATCTTTCCCTTTATCTCAGTTTATTACCTGTGCAGGAGACCAACTTAAAGTTATGGTTGGGTCTCCATAGCCGTCCTGCCAGTGAGGGCTGCTAAGGGCACACGCTGAATCAGCACAAACCAGAGTTATCACCTCCCTGTCCATTATTAACCACATTCTGAGCCGCAGTACCTCACAGCTCCCAGCGGAGGGGAATTTGTAGTTAACTGCCTTCCACTAACCCCTACTGGCAGGCTTTTTGTTGCAGGGGATCTCCAGAAGCCACAACTCTATGGGTGCGTCTACATTGGCAACTTAGGTCGACTTAAGGACACTTAAGTTGACCTACACAAAGCCGTGTCCACACTGGGCTTTTATTAAGTTGATTTAAGCACTTCCTTAAGTCATCTTAATAACAGCTTAAGTTGACTTAATAACACCACCCCTGAAGGTCGACTTAAGCCTTAAGTCGACTTCTTAAATCGACTTAAAGCCAGTGTGGACGGCTATGTCTACTGCTAAGTCGACTTAACAAGGTCGACTTAAGTTGACTTAAAATGTAGCCACTCCGTTAAGTCGACTTAACTTTACAAGTGTAGACATAGCCTGTGGTAGCAGAAGCTGGCATAGATCCCGAGATGAATCTAACTCTAGATCTAAAATGCTACCGTTTATCAGCTCTGGATGCAGCTTTCCAAACACCTTTGTATAATAACTTGTTGTTTGCTTGTTCTTTACAAAATACTTCCTTATCAGTTGATGGTTTTAATTCCAATATTAAAAGTAGATTAAACAAAGCAGCAGAATAGAAAAATATTGGACAAGCTAGATGAGCTATGTGGTCTTTTCTGTCCCTAATTTCCTTGATTCTGTGCCCAGGACTCAAGTTTTTCTGCAGTTGGAACAGTTACTTTCAGAACTAATTGGCTCAGAGAGCTCCAGTCTTTTGCAATGAATAATTGGCACTGTATATAAAAACAGTTTCTCTTCCCCTCCCCCGTCATTATAAAAACATGTACTGGAGTGAGAAACCAAATATTACATGGTACAGTATGCAGAAGCCCTTAGTATTACAGCAGAGTACATTACACAAAAGTCCTTTTATATCTGGCAACTAGAGGTAGAAAATTCTAGAAGGGAAGGTCTCAATGATACTGACTGACTCAGCAGATTTATTTCCCAATTGATCACGGTACTTGTCATTTGAATCTGATTTTTGCATACCATTGTTTAGAACAGCACTACACACACCCATTTACCATGCTCCTGATTAATTGAAAATCACGGGTTGCGAAACTATTCAGGATGTTTCCAAACTACTGAAACCTCTGATCTGAAGACTAGTCGGCTTGCAAAAAGGAGAGCTTACGGCCATGTCTGCATTTTGCAGGATGTATGCAGTCTCTCAAAAGCTTCCTGTTAAGAGTCCCTGCCGGAGCTAAATGTAAAGAGAAACTATGAAGTGAAAAGCTAAGCACAGGAAAAAAGAGTTGAAGTTGGAGAGGATTAGATACATTACATTTCTAGTCCCATTATATTTCTAGGAGACTGCAGATGCAGTAGCCATTTTGTGAGGCAAGGTTGATATACACAGCAGAAGAGACGCATGTTGTGTTCATGGAATGTTTAGTTTTAGACATTTATTCTTAGTTTTAACCATTAGACATCTTAATTGTTTCTGCACATTCTTTGAGGTCTTTACTGGCTTTCATCCTTGAAAGCTTCACTTATTGAGCAAGGCTTTGATAGTGATCAAGGAGCAATGGTTTCAAATTACCGCTGGGGAGGTCAAGGTTGGATATTAGGAAAAACTTTCTCACTAGGAGGGTGGTGAAGCATTGGAATGGGCTATCTAGGGAGGTGGCAGAATCTTCATCTTTGGAGATTTTTAAGGTTCGGTTAGACAAAACCCTGGCTGGGATAATTTAGGGGGGAGTGGTCCTGCTTTTTAGCAGGGGGTTGGACTAGATGACCTCATGAGGTCCCTTCCAACCCTATTATTCTATGATTCTATGATTCTAAGGCATGGTAAACACTGTAGGAGGGTGTATTGTCGCATTTGATTTCATTTCTGTTTGGTTATTTTCTGGTTTTGCAGTGAGGGAATGCTGCTGTTTTTATTTTTCAGGTAACTATATATGTTGAACTTATGACAATGATGCCTAGAACCCAGAATAGGAAGCTTTAAAAAGTCTTTATTATTATTAATATTAATCAGATTTCCTCCTTCCAGTATAGAGAGTATTCCTTAGCTTAGCCATTTTGTTCTTCATTCCCTTTTGTGTCATCTGGCCTGCATGAAATATTGCTGGTTAATTTCTCCACCAACTCTCAAGCTGACTGTGCTTCCTTTTCACTACTGCTATCTGTTAAGAGTAATTCTGAGGTAGTTATTCCCTCATCACCTGCTATAGGAAGACAAATTCAAAGATATTACATTGCCACAAAAACAAACAGAGTCCTGTGGCCCTTTTAAAGACTAACAGATTTATTTATCCCATGAGCTTTCGTGGGAGAAAATCCCACTTCTTGATTGCTCCCTCTACATGCTGCTGGTCCAGTGGACCTCTACATCAAATTTAACCCTGATATAAACAGGTGCAAATTGCACCTACTACCCAGGTCCACAGCCTCTCCCATGAAATCCTACTTCTCCTTTACATCTTTTGTTGTTTGTTCTTGTAATATTGACATTATAACATTTCTGATTTTTATTGTGTTTTCCATATTTAAACCACTTTACCAATATTTAACATGTGTCCTCTTCACTCTCTTAATCACCTTATTACCTACCAGGTTACATTCTATTAATATCATTTGAGCTGGCTTTTCATTTTTAAAGCAATCATCTTCAATTCAACCTCTTTTTTGGCTCTAACTTTTCATAATGCTAACTGAACCTCCTGAATACAGCACTCTTCCCATGTTGGAGAAGCTCTAGTCTTGGATATACTATATGAGTATCCGATATGCCATTCAGCAACACCGTTCTGTAGTTAACTCCTGGTATTTAAGGGGTGGTGATGGGGCAGGGGAATGTCTCTTTAAAAGTCCCAGTGCAACATTTTTGTTTGTGTTGATTTCAAATCATTCATGTTTGACCTTATCCTACAAAGGCAAACACATGGACACATACATTTTTTTTAGATGCTTTTACTTCATATTCTGGGGCCAGAGTGTTCAACTATAGGCTATAATAATGAGCAACTTTTGTTACAAGAAAGCTGTAGGTAAAGCAAAATAAAATGCATCTTTTCATTTATACTAACAGGTATTTCATAGTCCTACATTTTTACCTCTCGGTAACCAACATCGGACTTCTTTGAAAAGTTTTAATGCCAAATATCAGGGGCAGGACAAGAAGACACTCTTTGGCTAGGTCTACACTGGCAAATTAAGTTGACTTAAGGAGCCTTAAGTCGACTTAAACAAAGTCGCGTCCACACCAGGGTTTCATTAAGTCGACTTAAGAAATTCCTTACTAAGAACCGCAGGGTAGGTTGACTTAAGCCTGCTTAGGTCAACCTAACCCTTCTTTAGGTCGACCTAACCCCCGTGTGAACGTTTAAGTCCACGTCCATGGACACTACTTTAAGTCGACTTAATAAGATCGATTTTAAGTCAACTTAAAGTCGACCTTATTAAGTCGACTTAACAAAGTCGACCTAACTTTTTGTAGTGTAGACATAGCCTTTAATTTCAAAACATCCTGAAAAATCTGTGCCCCTTATTAATGAATCTATGTAAGGAAACTGCCATCACTTTATCATAATTCTACAGGGGTGTTGGCAAGTATCCCAATATGTTGAGTTCTCTGCTCATATGGGTGGTGAGTGAAGTCTCTCTTCTCTAGGAAAGGCTCCAGCTGTATGAACAAACAGAGCTGTAATTCAGCGAGAGACTCCCCAGCCTCCCCAAAGAGAAGTGCTGGTAGGCCTCATTAGGCCAGAAGATGAGTTTGTGGGTGATCTTGCCACTCTAGGAGAGCCAAAGGACTTCCCTTGGGATGTGTCAAGAATCCCAGCTTGTTTGAAATCTATAATGAGTCTATCTTTCCACCTGTGCAAGTGAGGGCAGATTTTGGCCCATAAGGCCAAATTCCTCTCTGATATAATTCCTCTGACTCCATCCCAGTTTGACTTCAACGAATTACACCAGGAATGAATTCAGTCCAACAAACTAAGTTCTATTCTCATTTTCCATATACCAGTGTAAATCTGCAGGAATTCCATTATAGTTCATTAGGAAAATGTATACCTAAGAATTTAGAAAAAAGATTCTCAATTCACTAGAAAAATTAATTGTTCTCAATTATAATCTCTTTTATAAAGGTCATTAATTCCAAAATATTCAAAAATATCATTTTCTGCAGATTTCTGTAGAGAATTATGAGTTCTATTCTTTCCAATCTTTCACCTCCAATGAATGTGATATCTTGGCAGACAGATAGAACAATATTTTTACACTGAAACTCTACACTGGGCATGGTTCTCTAATCCTTGCCAAGTACTCTTTGGACTCTAGATAAAATGATGAACCTCTCCCAGTTTAGCACAACACTGCTGTGGCTACACAAAAGGTATTTACAGATACAAGTGGGGGCTGATAAAAGACCATGCTTGCAGATGCTTCCTTTCTGAACATGGGAAAGCCTTAGCAATGTGTTCAGTCTTCCCACATTTTCAATCCTGCAAACTCCTAAAGGCAACAAACTTCAACACTAAATAAAATCAAAAGCATTTAATACAAGTCATAGTCTTCACTTTTTGCAAGCTGTAGCTCAGAGATATTAATAGAGTTTCTGGGAAACTGCCTATCAATTTATACATCATTAAAATTGATATCAGTAGCATGCAAGCAAACTTGTAGCAATTTTGTCACATGTAAGGAGCCGTAGTACCTAGATATAACTTTTACTATCTTATGTCTAGATCACTAGATACTGTGAAGAAGGGTGAACCAAAATTTGTCCTACCATCACCCTCTCCTTTTATATCTTTGCAAGGTCAATGCAATTTTTGTGTTTTCTCAAAAATTAAACAAAATATTTTAAGTTTAATATGCACGTATGTACAATCTACTACTAAAAAGCAGAATATTGCATATTTGTAATAGAGGTAAAAGCTTTTTGGGTAATGAAATGGATTTGCCATTCAAAATTCTAGGGGCTTTTTATAAAAGGCAATTTCAACAGATAAAACAAACTTTGTTTTAAATTTAGGTTGTTTCAAAATCGTAAGACTTTATCCAATAAGAGCTAGGGTTTCTATACTAAATTCTGTGCACCCTGCAGTCAGCAGTGCTTTTACTGTTGAAAAAATGCAGGATCAGCACATAGGAGAGTATTATTATTATTTATGGTTTTTAAGATAGCAAAGAGGTATCTAATATGAATGTGGTGGCCTTCAGCAATATCACCAAACTTTACATTTTTAGGGCTTTTAAAAACACTAGGTTTAATCTTGCAAAAAATCACATACATAAGTGAACAAGGAGTCCTGTGGCACTTCTAAAGACTAACACATTTATTTATCACATAAGCTTTTGTGGGCACAATCCCACTTCAGGTGGTGGACTATCTAATTTCTAACAATCACTCAGACAAGAACCATGATCTGGAAATTTTAGGCACAGGTTTCTAGGTATGGCATACTTAACAAGCTATGTTCAGAGAATGGGCCACAGTACACAGTAGGAGAGTTCAAATGAGTCAGCATCACATGGGAATTTGAGCACAAGACATCTCCCCTGGGTATCCACAAAGCAATGGGAAAGCAAAGCAAGTAATAAAGACAGCAAGGAGACTTATGAGAAAGGAAAAATAGACAGAAAGAGAACCCTACTGTGATAGTGGACCATCACAATACATCCCCCGGGGACTTGATAGTAGCCCAGCATCAGAACTGATGGGCCATTGAACCAAGACTCTTCTTCCCGTGATGCAGCCCAGTCACAGAATGATGGATATTACACATAAGCAATTAAGAAAATACCAGGCTAAGCAGACAGCTTGCTATAACAAATGAGCCAAATGAGCACAGGTGAGCAAGTGAGAGTCCAACCAGTGAACAGCTACACAAAGCAACGGTAAAAGGCAACCGTCCAAGCATCACTGGGATATAGATCCTGTGAAGTAGCTACAGACTCAATACAGCCGTAGAGACAAAACTAAAGATACCTATGTAATAGTGGCCAACATTTAGCATACTCAGACAGATGGAGCCAAGACCAGGACCAGGAGGACTTAGAAAGAACTTCAAGCATCAACTGGCCTAATGTAAGAGTAAAAGAAACAGGAAGCCACACCCAACAGAATGAAGGCAGCTGTAGGGTGGCAGTAACTATTTGTTTGTCCGCCTCCTTCCCCTCAGCAATAACCCCAGTGATAACCCAAACAAGACACTGGAGACTGGTTCAAAGACCAGCATCCTTGAAGGACTTATGAGGCCTAAGAGACCATGACGGCCTGACAGTAAAGCCCTATGTCCCCAGCAGGTCAGCAAACACCGACACAAAAAATACAACAACTACAAAAAATTAAAAGGAAAGATGTAACAATCTGCTTAGAAGGTGGGGGAAAGAGCACCATTCAGAAGGGAAGAATTTGGAGAGGATACCAGGAAGCCAGTCTGTTTGCATGGCTTGAATGCTGACTAGTTGCAGCTTATCTGGAGATATCCCTTCTAATTAAGAACCAGTGTAGTTTTAAAAACATAGACTTCTCTCATGTTATTACTCAGCATGCAGTACATGAAACAAAGATCATATGCAAATGGAACAAGTTAGAGCAGCCCCCAGGATGCTGTAACCTGTACCAGAGATTCAAGGAGCTAACAATAATAACAATTAATAATAAATGTTATTTCCTTGCTTAATTTTAGGGTTTCTGCTTTTCAATCTAACCTAAAAACAATGTATCGTATATCAACGGGATTTTTTTAATAATTGATTTTTAAAGTTAACTCTGAAAGAATAGCAACACATACTTTAAGGAAGTTTCAGTTGATTTTAGGTCCCATTCTTACTACCCACAGAAAGTTACATCCTGTATCACTTCCTGTTCATATTCTCTATAGTTCAGCTTTTGTCACATGTAACAGTAATGTGGTATGTGGCTTTTTATGGTTGCAGCGTAGAAATGTAAGCTTTTGTGAATTTTTAAAATGTGTGTGCTTACTTCAGTTGTTCAAATTTTCTGCATGCTATCACAATTTAAATACATCTGTAATAAAGTTTTCTAGGAAGATACAAAAAAACCCCAAATAAATACTAGAAATGACAGAGACTAGAAAAATATGAACCTTAGGATTCCTCCCCTTAGCCTGAGTGAGATGTTGCAGTCCTCAAGCCTGGCTACAAATAAATATGTAAATAAAACTCTTTTCTATGTTTGTCTGATTGTTTTAGTCTGGATGCTTTCTGGCCTGTTGTCTTTTCTCTTCTTTTCCTTTTCTACTCTTGTTCCACTAAGGAGCAAACATTTAGGTCCCTACCCTGCAAACTCTTGCAGATATGAACTATATGCACAGGAGTAGTTCCATTGAGTCCAGTGGGACTAGGGTTTGCAGGATTTGGGTCTTGGTTTACAAAATCATAGAGCAGACTTTTTGCCAACTGTGCTTACCAGACAGCCGGCTTTCTACACATCTATCTGTAAAGAACAGTCCTGCTATATTCTCCCACAAAGAAGCATTAATGTCCATTTTTCTATCCCACTTAGGGAACACATCTGACTCTCTTTCACCCAGTGCATTCACTCTCCCATTCCTCTTCCAGAAAGAATCCATCTTGTTTCCCTATCATCCTGAGGAGCTGCTCATTCAGTCTGCTCAGAAGGAAATACTCTTCTCAGATCAAAACCCTTCATCCTCAAGGACCTGTTAATGAAAAGTGAGCTGACATCGTCCCAGCCACTCAGATTCCTCCTGCTCCCCAGTTTCAGGATATTTTAAGAATCACTGAATATTAGCATTGGAAGGAACCCCAGGAGGTCATCTAGTCCAAACATCTGCTCAAAGCAGGACCAGCCCCCAACTTAGTCATCCGAGCCAGGGCTTTGTCCAGCTAGGCCTTAAAAACCTCTAAGGATGGAGATTCCACCACCTCCCTCTGAAACCCATTGCAGGGTTCACCACCCTCCTAGTGAAATTTCTTTTCCCAATATCTAATCTAGAACTCTCCCTGTGCAACTTGCTCCTTGGTCTGTCATCTGCCATCACTGAGAACAGCCTAGCTTCAGGACTCTGCACTTGTCTTTGTTGAAACTCATCAGATTTCTTTTGGCCCAATCCTCTACTTTATCTACTTTGTCTAGCTAGGTTGTGGTTGGCAACTTTTGGGTGGGGAATGCCATGTTTTCCCTCCTCCTCGATGGCAACAGCGGCAGCAGAGGGGGCAGTGTCTGTGGGTCCATTTCCTGCTATAGCAGTGGCATATCTGAGGAGTGCTGACCAGGCCCTCCTCTGAGCAGTGATCCCCCACTGACATACCCGGCGGCCACCCCTCTCCCATGTGGGCTCAACAGTGCCCTGGCTGGAGCTGGCACAACACAGGCAGGGGCGGGAAGAGTGGCCTCTGCAGGCTCCTGGCCAGGGCAAGTGGTGTGCAGACCTGGATCCTCAGCCCCCTGGCCCCATTTCAGTCCCCTCACTGCACGCATTAGGGAACTGTGGGGATCCCAGGCATGCAAGGGCCAAGCAGTCTTCCCTGCCTCTTTGCACCAGCTCTGGCCAGTCTGCACCCCCATTTAGTAAAAGGCCCACAATTTCCCTGACCACCTTCTTGTTGCTAACACAGAAGGTGAGATGGCAAAATTTGCAGATTATACAAAACTACTCAAAATAGTTAAATCCAAAGCAGACTGCAAAGAATTACAAAGCAATCTCACAAAACGGAGTGACTAGGCAACAAAATGGCAGATGAAATTCAAGGTTGATGTGGTGCACCATGGATTTATAAAGAGGTAATATTATTTTTTCTTTCTTATTATCCATCCCTTTCTTAATGATTCCCAACATTCTGTTAGCTTTTTTAACTGCTGTTGCACATTGAGTGGATGTTTTCAGAGAACTATCCGAAGTGACTTCAAGATCTCTCTGAGTGATAACAGATAAATTAAACCCCATCATTTTATAATAAAGGTATTTCTTTACACAATGCACAGTCAACCTGTGGAACTCTTCACTAGAGGATGTTGTGAAGGCCAAGATTATAACAGGGTACAAAAAAGAACTAGATAAGTGCATGGAGGAAAGTCCATCAATGGCTATTAGCCAGATGGGCTAAGATGCTCTTCAGTGTCTATATCCAGAATATGGAAATGGGCAACAGGGGATGAATCACTTGATGGTTACTTGTTCTGTTTATTCTTTCTGAAGCACCTGGCATTGGCCACTGTTGGATGACAGGAGACTGAGCTAGATGGTCAATTGCTTTAACCCAGTATCGCCGTTCTTATGTTCTAAAGAAAAAATCCTGGAAGTCAAATGAACTTGGCAGCTAAAGTACACACATGCTCATTACAGCATGCTTCTATATTTTCTGTGGCTATCTGGTAGAAAGGAACATCATGACTGATACAGTGGGGCAGATAGCAGTACAGTAACCCATTTGAGGGGAGATATCAGTGGACAGGATAACTGAACACAGATGTGAGTACTGTCGAATGTGTGGATGCATATGTTGAAGGAGATATAGCTGCACACAGGTGTAGTGGGAGT
The DNA here is from genome assembly GCA_007922175.1 of Pelusios castaneus. Taxonomy (NCBI): domain Eukaryota; kingdom Metazoa; phylum Chordata; order Testudines; family Pelomedusidae; genus Pelusios; species Pelusios castaneus. Next base: position 24,245,590 of record ML685765.1, read on the forward strand.
GCAAAGGAAAAGATGAATATGGTGTATGCATGGAATATGGCCAATGGAGGAATGGCTAGTTGAATAGGTAGGTGTGTATGTGAGGAGCAGAGGGGAAGACAAATCTCAATGGAAGGCCAGGATTTAGGCCTCCATTGTTAGAACTTAAAGCCCAGCTGGTGGATTACCCACTTGACTATTGTTGTTTTGTCTTCCAGGAAGGCAGAAGCATAGGACGGGAGATTTAAAAAACAAAAACCCATAAGGACATAGAAGAGGAATTTATAAGGAAAGTGATCTGGAGGCAGCAGAACTGGGAGGGTTGTGAGACCAGAAGGCATCATTGCGCTCTTCTAGTCCGACTTGCTTAACACTTAGCCAGCAGCACGAGGCCATGTCACTGGCGCTGGCCGGGGTCTGGGGTGATGCCCACGCTGCTGGAGTGGGAAGTGGTTCAGATGGCATTGGCTGGGGTAGAGGGCAATGCCTGAGGCGTGAGGTGATCCCAGTGGCACTAATTGGGGTAGAGGCGATGCCTGGGGTGAGGCACAAGGTGGTTCCAATGGCCCTGGCAGTGCTTAATTTTATACCAGGCCTTGCTAAGGTTGAGCCCCAGCACCTGTAGGCTTGGCAGTTCATAGGCCTGGCACCTCTGGGCTGGCTGCATCATTTATAAAAGTAAAATAATTGCTTGAACCCCAGCCCCTCCTTCACTACAAATTAAGCACTGGGGTACTGGCCAGGTTAGGCAACGATTCCTGGGCCAACTGGGGAGATGGTTTCAGTGGCATTGACGGGTAGGGAGAGTGGCTGGGCAGCAGAGTGAGGTGATTTTGTGGCAGTGGTCAGGTTGGTGGGATGGCAGTGCTGGGCTGTGAGGTGGTTTTGGTGGCACTGGTGTGTAGGGGTGGTGGCTGGGGGGTGAGGTGGTTACAATGTCACTGGGAGGTCGGGGCGATAGCTGGGTGTGGGGGGTGAGGTGGTTACGGTGCCACTGGGAGGTCAGCGCGATGGCTGGTGTGTTAGGTGGTTATGGTGGCGGAGGTTGGGGGGATGGCTGGGTAGTGGTGTGAGGTGGTTATGGTGGCACTGGGAGGTCAGGGCAATGACTGGGTGGTGGACGTGGTGTGAGGTGGTTTCGGTGGCACTGGGAGGTCAAGGTGATGGCTGGGTGGTGGGTGTGATTTCAGTGGCACTGGGAGGTCGGGGCGATGGCTGGGCAGTAGACGTGGTTTCGGTGGCACTGGGAGGTCAGGGAGATGGGTGGGCAGTGGATGTGATTTCGGTGGCACTGGGAGGTCAGGGCGATGGCTGGGCGGTGGACGTGGTTTCGGTGGCACTGGGAGGTCGGGGCGATGGACGTGGTTTCGGTGGCACTGGGAGGTCGGGACGATGGCTGGGCGGTGGACGTGGTTTCGGTGGCACTGGGAGGTCGGGGCGATGG
>ML685765.1:24247022-24365302 GCA_007922175.1 Pelusios castaneus
TGGGCGGTGGACGTGGTTTCGGTGGCACTGGGAGGTCGGGGCGATGGCTGGGCGGTGGACGTGGTTTCGGTGGCACTGGGAGGTCAGGGCGATGGCTGGGTGGTGGACGTGGTTTCGGTGGCACTGGGAGGTCGGGGCGATGGCTGGGTGGTGGACGTGGTTTTGGTGGCACTGGCAGGTCGGGGCGATGGACGTGGTGTGAGGTGGTTTTGTGGCACTGCCCGAGTAGAGGCGGTGGCAGAGGCGGGCCACGCCCACTTTTTGGTGGCAGGGACTCTGCTTTCAGCACTGAGCGCAGCTGTCCAGGCGCCGACCAATCAAATTTCACTTGCTCAATCGCGTCCCCCTACCCCGGATTCGGAGAGAGCCGCTGGAGGACCCGCGCAAGACCGTGGGTGATGGGAGGGGGAGCGAGAGACGGAGCGGAGCCAATAGGAAGCGGCGGAGCCGCTTGCCCTACTGTGCTGCGACCGTTGAGGCAGCGGACGTTGGAGCGGGTGGAAAGAGCAGCGAAGAAGCTAGACCAATAGAAAGCAGCGGCTGAGTTGCGCGCGGGCCCGGGCTGGGAGGAGGAGCGCTGCCAATGGAAGCGGCGCGCGCTGGGCCCGCGGGGGGGGGGGGGAGCCGCGCGGCCAGTGGCGAGGAGCCGTTGGCGCAGGCGCAGACGGCAGGAAGGAAGGGGGGCTGACTGAGTTAGGCAGGGGGTAGAGGCGCAGGCCCGGCCCCTTCCCCGCCGCAGTGAGTACGGCTCTGGCGGCCATGTTGTGCGGGGGGAGGGGAGGAAGGAGAAGACGGAGGGAGAGAGACACTTTCTCTCACACACGGCACAAGATGGCCGGGGAGGCAGCCGCAGCCGGGCTGTCTCAAGCGGGGGTTCGGCCGCCGGCTTCGGGGAGAGGTGCCTGGGCGCCGGCCTCGCGGGCCGCTTCGGGCCCGGCCCTCCCGGGCGGCGGGGAGACGGAGAGCGGCCAGCCGCGCGGGACTGCGGAGGCTGATGGCGGCGAGGCTCGCTCGGTCGGCGGGTGGGTGCGCAGGGCGAGGCGCGGCGCGGCGCTCGGGGGCCGCCGCATGGCCGGTGAGTGAGCGGCGCGGCCCCGCCGCCCCCCTTTGTCCTTGGAGGGAAAACAACACGTCCTTGGAGCAGGGTGGGGGAGGGGAGCGCCGCAGCCCCTCGGCTGCTCTCCCGGGCACCGAGCCTCGCCTCGCGCCCGCTCCCCTCCTGCAGCGCTGAGGGGTTCCCGGCCCCCCGCGGCAGCCTTGCGGGGGAGGGGCGCCCCCCGGTTCGACTCTGTCGCGGCGTGGCCGGGGGGCGTTCGCGGTTCCCAGCCCCGCTGCCGCACTGGAGGGAACGGGGGGCGGAGGCGGGGCTGCTGCCCCTCCAGCCCCACGTCCCGGGACAGCGTTTCAAAGAGCATCGCCTGCTCCTGGCTGCTGCTGGCAAGGGGATCGGTCTCCCGGCTCGGTGAGAACAAAGGCGCCATGTCTGCTGCTGCTAAAAAATAAAACTTGGGTTTTTTGGTTTTTTTTTTTCCGTGGGGTGTTGGCTTTTAACTCTTCCCCAGCCACCCAGGGCGGCAGAAGAGAGAGAGAGCCTCAGGGCTTCACCCATCCGTTTGAAATGTCGCTTTCTTGGGAAAAAAAGAAGAGTTTGGGGAGAGAACTTTCAACAGAAGTCTGGGGTTTAAAGGCGGTGCGGGCTTGGGGTTCAAATGCACGGCAGGAACTCAGGAATCTTGTGAAAAGAGCCAACTCGACGCTTTAAAGTTTAAAAAAATACTGCAGTGGGGAGTTAGGCAGCTGTGCGGGAGGAAAATCAATTGGTTAAAACGCATACATGTTAAAGTGACTAACCGTGGCACTGAGAAAAACGTAGTTACCAAAAAAAAAAAAAAAAAAGCGTTTGCCAAGGTGTCATATTTTGTCTTTAAATGTCTACGTTTCTCTGCAGGCTGCAGTTACCGATCTTGGCAGAGCATTTTAATCTTCAAGAAAAACTCTTTTAATGATTTAGAACTTGGGTGATAAGTGCTGTCAAATACTCCTTGAAAAGGCAAAAGTTTAAATGGAGCATTTGGTATTTGCTTCATATTGCCTGGCATATTGAATGATTACTCCTTTTTTTTTTTTTTTTTTTTTCAAAAAATAGGCAAATACCAAATCTGTAAAAAGTTATTGTAGAATATTACAAGGCAAATAAAGTTGCTAACCTTGAATTAAGTGGAGAGAGTGTGTAGCCATATTTGTTGCAGTTTATCTAGTGTTGAGTCATAGAAAAGGATTTTAAAGTCTTTGTGCTGTTTTTTTCAAATATGATAATTGACAGGTAAATCTACAATTTCATATATCTCTTATAAATGTGAATTGTGTATTATGAGGATGAAAGCTGGCATTTTAAGAAATTTTAAAAAAAGTTTTAAAATATTGTGTTAATTTTGAACGCAAGTTTATGTATCTTCATTTTAGATTTGGATTGTAATGGTTTTATAACTTCTGTTATATCTCTGCAGTACTGAATAGGCTGTGACACAGTTTGCTGAAAAGAAAATTCTAGTTTTAGGTGGATGTCTGCTGTATTTTTAGCACATTAGTAAATGTTTTAGTGGTTTTTAGTGTTTTTTTTTTTTTTTTTTTTTAAATAAAGCTTCAGTGGTTTGTTTCCTGCCACTGCTCTTTCAGCTTCAGTAATGGCTTTGAAAAAAATTTCCTCCTATTTTTTAAATAGTATTCTTTTTAAACTTGAAAGGGTTTGCATTCCATTTTTATTAAGTTACTGGGAATTGAATTTACATTTAGGAGTCATCAGTGTGTAATGCTGTGTATGAATTTAAAATAGTGATTCTTCATAGAATTATCTGTGAAGCTTTTACTAGGCTATGGAGTATTAAATGATTGTCTACTAGTACCTGTTAAATATGCCAAGCCTTTTGACGGAAAGGAAGGAGAAACTTGGCTAAATGTGAATGTGGTCGTTACAGTGTTAAAGAGCAATGTTTGGGGACTGATTAAAGGTTAAAGATGCTGCAAGTTTTAAAACTGTACTCTAAGGGGAAAAGCTGATATCTCACTTGCAGAGATCAAATAACTTGTAGATAATATTCACAGAAGACGGTGACAGGAGCCATTTTAACATCATGGTTTGCTGTTAGTGGGTTTTATTTAACTTTGCATTGCTTAATTTTTAAGTGCTTTTGTGTTTTATGGAGAAAAGGGAAAGACTGAGGGGAAAAATCGCACTTTCCTACTTATCACCTACTTTATGAAATACATGTTAAAATCTTGATTTCATCTTTATGGCTATTGGTATTGTAGTTGTAAAAATAAAAATAGGAGGAGGACAGGCAGGTTACCTCTTCTCAAGCAAAAAATATGGATAGTGCATGTGATGTTTTATAATCCCACCTCATCACCAGTGGCATCTCTTGAGATTTAAAAACACCCAATATTTTTGTTACCAGCGATTACAAAAACATGTATGGCCAATGCTTTCTTAATTTAGTCTTAACTCAATATTCTCTTAAAATTTGCCATTCTTTATATGTTTTTACAAGTAATTGTTTACAACTTATTTAAAGTAAAATATTAACACTTGTTTTGTTTTGTTTTTTTTAAAGCTAGAACTCCATAAATGTTTATCCACTTGCTGGCTGACTGGCTTCCAGGAGGATTGTACAGACCTAATATCTTTAGGTAAGAATGGGTTGTTCTAACTTTTACGTAGCATCATTACCACCTTCAGTTACTTTCTTGTTCTTGGGAGCGTATGTTTCATTGTCTACTGCTGTGCTTTACTAGGAAAGATAAAAATGATAATTTTTTACAAGTTTTTTTCTTTAAACTGAGTAAGGTAAACTACAAAACTATTTGGATTTTAAAAGGTATGCTTTAATGTAGGTAGTGGGAGCAAAAATGCCTCTTTTTAAAATTTCTTGTAAGGTTTGTTATGATAGGTATACTGTCAAATCTAATTTTGTTTTGATAGCTTAAAAGCTGAATTAATCTATATCAATCTTGAATTAATTTTAGGGGGGAAGCTCATTACTTTATTTCCAAAACTTCATATTTTGTTTACCTATTTGCCTAAATTAAAAAAATGTACTGAATTTTATAATTCATTTGAATTCTGTATACTAATGTTAAATAAAAACAAGTTCAGCTAGGCATATTGTACATTTTAACCATGGCATAAAAATGAATAACCAACATACACTAATGTACAAGAGGTGTCTTGGGTAAGGGGCCTATCTGTTCTATGGAAAGCCTGAACATTAAGGTTCTTTAAAGAATTTATTTAATTGTTTCTAATTTTGTACCACAATGTTACTCTCCATGCACTTGTTTTATGTGTCAGATGAGGACTTCAATGCACTGTCACTAGAAACTTAAGTTTAAAGGAATATACAAATTAATTTAGATAGTCTTATGGCTGAAGTCAAGGTGCAATCTCTTAAATAGCTTTTGATCTTTTAAAGAAACTTTTTTGTTCTTTTTATTTTTTTAAAGGATTACACCTGGCTACTGTTTCTCGATTCCAGTGGCTAATCTGTTAAACGTGGAATAAAAGGAAACATTCAAAATTCTATAGCGTTCGTATCAGGTACGTAATATTAGTGATTCTGTTAACCTCTTAAAATTCACATTTCCAGCAAATAAGCATTAAACTTATGCCATGGCATTTGTTTAAGGCATTAAAGGGTACTTAGTATAGTAATGAATGGTGTCTTGCTCAGGCTTTTCATTAAAATTTGTCAGTATGTACTAAATACAATTCATAATATTAATGTATTCTCTAAATACAATCCTTTCTCATGTTTGTGGGACAGTCCATTCAGTAAAAGGAGATGGATTTGTTTGTACCATCTAAAATGTATTGCATAGTAACATAGTTTATAAAAGTAAAGAACAAAAACCCAGGACAGATGTTCCTATGTTTCTACATATGCAGCAGCGTGTGTGTAAGTCTAAAAATATAAAGTTAATGAATTAGACTGCAGAAATACATTGTCCCTAAATTTATTAGTTCAAGATCATATTTCAAGTGTTTTCTGTTTGGACTTTAATACACTTCATTTAAAAAAAAAAAAAATAGGGGTTTTATTCTCTCAAATCCTATTTCTTTAAAAAAAAAAGAACCTAAAGCAATGTTAGTAGTGTCAAATATCTTATTTCTAGAACATTAGTAGACTTATTTTCAATTATCTTTGAATTTGAGACATCTCTTCAGCTTAGGTTTTTAGATTAATAAAGGGTAACATGATTTAAATTTAATTCAAAGTTGTTTATTTTATTTGGTGTTTGTATTAATGGGTTTCTTCCCACAGGTAACCATACTAATGTACAAATTCAGGTCATTAAAGCTTTAGATCATCTTGATGAAGAGATTTAAATAAATTAAAAGTACTAAAATGAATCTTAATGAATTGTATATGTTAAAGATACACAAAATGCTGTTTTAAATAAAACTAAATAGCAAAAATCAACATCATTGTTGTAAGATCTACCACCACGTAGTGTATAGATGTCCATTCTGGCTTGGATGTAAACTTTAGCCTGTTCTAGCTAATTGCTTTAACTATTCAGTTACAAATATATAACTTTTCAAGTGCTGCTTCTTGTTGCAGTTGAAAGTAAGTCTCCATTTTAGTCATATTATTGCCAGAATGACAGATTAGTCAAACTAATTTATATAGAGAATCGGACATGTAGCTTACGACAGAAAAAATGCAGCAAATCACAATTTTGAATGATGATGCTGTGTAAAATTAACATATCATAATTACATGATTGACTTATAATATCATATAATCATATTATATAATATGAAACTTGATAATTAGAAGACCTTATTAGAAACGATCTGGCATCTTTGGAATGATGCATGTAACTTCTAAAGTCTGCTGGAACAGAATGCTATAAAATCCAGATCTATCAAAAAAATCTACTAATGATAAAGCCAAGACAGGCATATAATTGTAGCAGAACAGTACACTCCATCCTGGTGGTAATCTTGGGTAGTAATGATGATGATGATCTATGAAATTCATGATTTTTATTCCTTCAATCAAGACTTTTTAAGATCCAAAGTTGTCATGGATAACCTGTTCATAAATCCAAATATACATTAGAATGACCCAATTTGTCTAACACAAACACTTTTGTAAGGCATTTGAAAAAGAATACTTTGATTTTAATGACCTTGAAGTCTTCCTGTACCCCTATGGCATTCTTTGTACTGAATATATTGTGAAAACCATTGTCTACAATGTTCTCTAGTAATTTTGACTGCTCTTGATAGCCTCAGTCTTTTGTCTTTCTAATTCAAATATTACATCTTCTGATCTACCCTATGGCAGCTGTTCTTTAAGTAACTTGCATAGACATCAGTCAACACCACTAGGAAATCAAGGAAAGATCTGACTTCAGATACCCAGGAACATATTAATGTGTCATGGAATCTGTAAAACAGTCAATTAATGCTTTGGAATCACTGTTCTTCTATGGCATTTGACCAGACAATATGATATGTTTAAAAAATGAGCCTCACCTGGACTGCACTGCAGCAGAGTAAAGAGACCATGTGTTCAACATACAAGACTCTTAGAGCTTGCTACTAGTAGGTGCCATTCCTTAGGGAGAGGAGCCATTGTTTATGGAGCAGAGTATTCTGTCTCATGCTGCCAATTGTGTAACTTGTACAATGAGAGGTTAGTGCAAAGCAGCTTCATGAGGCTAGCTGGAAATTTCAAATACTTTAATTTGGGATTTGGGGCAGAGGTGAAGGTTTTTTTATTACTCTTGCTGTGAAATTACAGCTGTTAGTCTCATTGAAATATCTTATTTTTTAAATTAAGCTATAAATGGGAGATGTAAATACTATTTGACTTAAATTCCTATTTACTAGTGACCAGTTTCTTAAATTTGGTACTTGGCATAAGCCTTCAGCATTTTAGGGATGGATTTTTGGTTTATTAATTGGTGTTTTTCTATGGTTATGAGCTAATTTAATTATTTTTGGTATATCTGAGTGTCAGTATGATAACACTTAGAGTTGGAAATTGCAAGTATAATGAGCATATATTTGTACAGTAGTGAAAAATAATCACTAGTGACTAACATGCAAGAAATACAATTGATTTATTGCCATCCCACTACTACTTTCTTTTTTTTTGCTGAGAATATCCCTTTTTAGTTCATACAGTAGGTACTTTTGATAGTTGTTTGCTTACCAAATAATAGCTTCTTTTTCCAAAATTTTACTGACTTGAAAAGAACATTCACATTCTCAAATCTGCTTTCTTTGTATTTTAACTGTGATGTGTTTGACTGGACCATTGTAACTTGGGTAGAGCCAAATAACTTTTGCCCAGTCAAGTTGTCAATGAAAATAACCAGATGTTTAAACTAGCAAAAAATGGTCTTTGAACCCAGATAATAGATGCCTTGATACTATGATACATTATTAGAAGTGTCTAAGGTTGGACTTCCAAGTTCGATCTTTCACTATAGCTTTTTGTTGCCTTTCATAAAGTCTCTAGTGCTGGATGCTTTATTTGAAGAGGGAGGTAATAGACGCACACTTTAAATTGGACGAATAATTATCTTTATATTTTATATGACACAAACGTTGAGGTTGCTTTGCAGAGGAACCTCTCATCAGCTGATTGAATGAGAAATTGAATACACTGAGTAAAATAAATGCTGTTGAACTCCATATGCCACTGGATCTAATAGCAACTGTTGGATCACATTTCAGCCATATAAACTGCATATGTGTTGTACTTGGGTAAATTGACAGTCTCATGCTGGTTTCTAGTCAGGTTTGGTGGATACCCAGGTGTGTGGGGAAAAAAACGTGTTATGAACAATATGATAATTATGTTGGAACTAGTTCTATTGAAACATGTTAAACTGGAGATCAGATGCAGGAAGGGTAATGTTAAATAAAGAGAGTAACTTGAAGGAAAGCCAGGTGAAGTAAAATTTCAGTCTAGAAATCTGTACACCTAATATTAAATCTGTTGTGGAAATTTATGAATACATTCACATCAAAGGATGCATTTCTCTGGAAAGTAGATTTTGAAGGGGATGGAAGACTTCTTTGGCTTACTGCTATTAGAAGGAGAATTTTTTTCATAATTTGAAAGGGATGATTTAGAATAAGGTTAACATGAAGTTAACTTCTTGTTAATCTTAAAATGACTCAGGTCATTTAGGAGCCTAAATTCTGTTGACTTTCAGTGTTCTTTAGTTTCTTAAATGTGTTTGAAAATTTTTATTAATGTATTTTTAAACAAGTTCTTTGTCATGGGGGAGATCTAGTGTTCAGGCAGTATACGTATCAGTTGTTGGCTCCGCTGAGAAGCATAACTTATTTAAAGTTCTCTATAGTTGTCTAATCACAAAAAGTAAGAGCTTTTGTTATTTGCTTTCTGGATGCTTTACAGGTGGTTGTAAGTGGAACCATTTACTTTCTTGTCTCTATTGGAAGTGTATTGATATTCTGATATCTCTATATATGGGCTGTTAGTAGGTTCTTACTGAAGTACTCATTTCTGAAGCTGATAACATATACTGGTCAATAGGTATAGAGTTGCTATCCTATTGTAACGGCCTTACAAGGAAGACCGGCTGCATGGGAAAATGTGATTAATACCTGTACTGTATTCAACTGCAATATTAGTTCTTTGGTGATTAGCAAATTGTTCAATTTATTGCTGTTTAGAAAGTGAATGAGGTGGAAGAAGTAGACTGAAAGCATCAGGGCATTTCACACAAGACTCCATTTCAGATTCCACTGATGCCTGGTTAGTCTTCCCGTTTACTTGGTTTCCAAAAGTGCTAGGTGCAGACTCTTCTCAAATCGCAGCTGTGATGTGTCACTGAGGATTAATGCATTCGTGGTGCAGAGGGTAGTTCTAAAATGTGGGATAGCACCTCTACTGGCCCAAGTTGTCCAGTAGTCCTTTGAGTTGCAAATTATGATCAGCAGAGCATGTCTTTTCTGACAGGTGCTATATGCTTTTTGGTCATCTTTCATTGGGTACAGAGACCCACATCCACATGGGATTGTGGTGGCAGCTTTATGCAATGCTGAAGCTGGCACTTCCTGGTATTTATAATAAAAATCAATAAGAAGTCATGCTTTATTGATTTTTCAGTATGTTTGTTAATGTGTGTTTTCTCCTACAGATATATTGGAGGATTGATCTACACAGTATTTACATAATACCTGACATTGATTGAAGTACTGGTAAGTTATTTTTCCTAATACACTTACCACTTACATGTGATTTAAAATATGATTTATGGCTATAATGTTTAATTTGCTGAAGATTTTTATTGAAAATGTCCTTAAACTTGACTGATTTGAAGCATCTTTTAAAAATTGGTTTATTTGAAAGTACCAGAGTCAAAAACTCTTTAGTTTGATTGAGAATACTGTATAAAAAGTGCATTTCATAACATCACCAACCTCTCATCTCTTCTGTATAATGCTTTAGCGCTCTGTCTTTTTTGACTTGACTTCATCAGAACAAGGTTAAAACATTAAATCAAATCTCTATTTGTACAGACTACAATATATGAAATACGTGACCATATACAAATAGGACAGCACTTCATCAATGATATGTTTCCATTTGTGGTAAAAAATAGAAAATCACAGCAGAATGACTGTTGTAAGCATTCTGTTATTAATAACATTAGTTAAGCATTGTCCTTATGTGTTCCTATCAACAGCAATTAAGGGTCCTTAAGTAGACTAATTAGTAACTATCGCTGGGAAATTTTTTTTAAGACTCAGGTCTGTTTTCCCCCTTTTTGTACCAGAGATCTGTAATGTCACAAAGGATGCTACATGAGTTTAGGGTATGATCTGCCACATTAAACAAATAGTTTATAGGTTCTCATTTAGGAATAGTCCCTCTGTGCATCAAAATGCAAAATTGTCAGGGTTGAGTAGGAGAGAAGAGTTAATGATATCTAGTGCTATCATTTGGGATACAAATGAGAATAGAACTTGTTGAATTATATTTTGCAAAAAAGAATGTACTCTAGGATTACTTTGTTTGACCTTTTAGCATGTTCTAAGAATCAAGTGTCTTTTATCTGCCTTGATTTGTCCTCTTACTGTCTTTGTATCTTTGCTTAAAATTGTCTTGATCCTAATTTTCAATCAGTGCATTTTGTGTTTATGCAATGGCAGATTCGCTGTGGAATTTACTTTGTTACAGCACTGTGCTCCAGAACTTAAGCTTGCGTTTAACGCACTTTTCACTTACAAAGATAGTTTTCCAAATGTGAAAAGTTGACTTGTTCAGTGGTGTCTCTCTTACTCTGAAGACAACCTGAGCCAGTAGTTTCAAGGTGTGAAAGTGCTTCCATCATCTAATTAGGATGTTAACTCTAAAATGTGAAGATGATAGTTTTTAAATGTTGAAATCGACTGTGTGTCTGTTTCACATTAGCAGGATCATCCAACTAATGTTATCCTCTTGAAACTGCTGTCCATGCTTCCTCAGGTGCCAAAAACCCAATTGCCCCTTCCTGGCTGCCAAAGCTTCTAGCTTTCTCCTGAAAGCAGAATCAAAAGTCCTGCATTATCTAGACAAAAATCTGGAGCATACTGTAAACAGAAAATGGGGGAGGAGATATAAAATTTTACTTTAATTATAAAAATAATTGGGTATAGCAACAGCACCCTCCGTTCCTTCTCATTCATTAGATCCCTTTGTTCTTAATTTGAAGTTGTGGTAGAATCTCTATACTGCCACTTCAGAGTACTGCAGAATACAAGAATCTTGCTGCCAAATTTAGATGGTTTGTATTGTATGCAATATCTTGCTTTTAGTTTTTTGACTACATATCATTCCTCTTTTTTTTGTTCTTTGCACATAGTCCTGTGCCATGTGTTTTGCCCCTCCTGTTGTCTTTATTCTGTTTTTCTTTCAGTGCTCCCTTCACCTGGAACAGTGTATCTTTTTTACAATGTTCCAAGCAATCTTCACTTCTCAAACCCCACTTTTGTTATACTGTCTGCCAGATCAGACCATTGTGCTATCTTCCCCCATTCCTCTTGACTAGTTGCAACTTCTGTTAAAAGTATGAGAACCTATATTGTTTCTTAGTACATCATGGAAAGAAGTAGGAAAAGGTGAGGGTAAAGGTTAACTTTAAAAACAAAGTTAACCTTCATCTCCATCTTTCCCTATACCTTTATTTTGTCTTCATTTTTCTTTCTCTAATATGAATTATAAGCTCATTGTAGATGAGTTCATGTTTCTCTAGTAGCAGCTGAAGACATCCCAATTGTCTATCATTTGGGGGGATGGGGTATTCACTTTATTATGGTGCTTTGTAATCTCCGTGAGAGACAGGCATGAATTTGAGGAAGAACTATCTTTAAAATATTTACCTTTAAAATGTGTTGGTAAATTAGATTTAAACTTTGTGAGAGTGATCTGGTTTGAAGACTTCCTTGAATGGAAGGGGGAGAGGGGAGAAGCAATTGAGTTCACAATAAACATTTTTTTGGAGCTGGTGTACTCTGCATGATATTTTGAAATTGTTTGTGTGCTGTTATCTTTAATTTAGCCCAAGAACTCTTTAAGATGCTGTCCTGTTCATGTTTGCAAATTTTGTCCTCAACTTGGTTTCAAAGGTACCTTTCAAAAGTTACTTCACTTCAGAACAGTCTAGATCTGTAAGATGTGACCAAAGATTCTTGGACCCTTAAACTTCAGGTAAAATATAAATCCTTGGTAACTGGAAGAAGATTTTTCTGAGCTAAGAATGCCTTGCCCTATTTAAAGTTACATTGTGAACATTATGTGAGGACCCAGCAGTTACAAATGTAAAGTTGTGATTCGTTTATTGTCTACTTTAATAGTCTTTTATCTCTGAGACAGCTTTTGGGGGGGGGGGGGGGGAAGCCCATCAAAACTCCTATCCCTACCTAGGCAAAGATGTATACTGATGTCAGTGGAAGTCAGCTTGTGTTTCCCTTGGAGACCACCTTTTTTTTACCTGGATAAAACTACAGTGAGTCTTCTGACACCAATAAAAGGACCTTCTTGTATTTTGTTCTTGAAGGTCTACCGTCTTGTATGGTTCCAAAGGGGTAGCCATGTTAGTCTAAGTCAGCAAAATAAAGAAGGAGTCCTGTGACACTTTGAAAGACTAACGAATGTATTTATTGCATGAGCTTTCGTGGGGGAAAATCCCACTTCATAAGTTCCCCATCTTCAAAGTGTTTCTCCCACGAAAGCTCATGCAATAAATTTGTTAGTCTTTAAAAGTGCCACAGGACTTCTTGTTAGTCTTCTTGAATGGGTGAGAGTTTCACCTATTTCTCCATTGTACAGTAAGTGACAGAAAAGCACTAATGTATGTCCATTACAGTTCTATCTCTGGGAGGGAGGATTGCTTTGGCAAAATAAAAGCCTTAAGTTCTAAACTTGTTCGTGCCCATTTACCTTTACTGGATTTCCCTCTTAAATAGCTGTATTTTCTTGTCAAGTTGTAGCTTTTCAGAAATTCTACTATACAGAAAAATCTAAGCATGAAAATCTTGGTAGTCTTTCTAGCTAGCTTTTTGTTTGAAGTATGCTTCATATAACTGTTAGTATTTTGTCTATGTGTACTGATAGATACACAAGCATATATTATGCTTGCATGTTTGGACTTCTGTACTGTACTTTAAGGAACCGTTGTGGGTTTTTTGCAAACATAAGAGGTAAAACTGAACACTTATTCTTGGCTACAAAAGATTGCATTTTTATTTGTTGCGGTGGACTCTCACAAAAAGTCATCCTCCTAAATTAGAGCAAAAAGTTAATATGAACTGTGAGAGTAAAAAGAAATTCTAAAGTATCAAATTTGTTTGGTGCTTGAGTACTTAACCAGGTATTGCAGTGGACTGTTAATGATGATTGGGTGTTTCTGTATTTTGATGTTGATGTGAAGGAAACTTATCAAGCATTGCATTAACAGCCTGAATGGCCTAAATATTAACATTGTTTAATTAGAATTAACAATACAATAGCCAGTAGACAGAGAACTTCTAGAATGATGGTTAACCTTGTGACTTTACAGAAGGATGTAAAAAATGTAAGCAGAATTTAGTAAAAAGAAGACTTCCAGTGATAATTAGTGATCGTTGAGAAGGTGGGGAACCCCATATACATAAAGCCATTGTAGAAGTCCATCTTGGAAGAGGAATGTAACTTGGAAAAACATTTAAAATGCTGTACTCTAAAAATGTAACACAGTTGTAGCTGCATAGTTTGGAGAACCATGTCCAAATTATTTTAAATGATTTACTAAATGCTATTAATACTTTCCCCTTATCATAACTTTTTTCACTGGGAGATCTTGTTACAGAAATATTAACTTGAGATAAGTGTATGCATCTGAAAGTGGAGATGGTATTTTCAAGATGAGGATTCAGACCACTATGTCAATTGTTGCATGCTCAGTGGTATAATAAAATATGTCCGAACCAAGGAGAGAGAGCTTCGGACTGATGTCTTTTATCCCGTCACATTCGGTTTTTAGTTAGTGGAATGACCCAACAAAAGTACATCTTTGTGGGTTGAAGTGCAAAAAAAACTTAATATGGTTATCAACTCAACACTTGGCTTCCCTTAACAGAAGCAGCAATTATAAAAAGCAACAAGAAAATGGTGAATTTCATTATGTATTGGGTATCTGCTACACTCACCCCAACAATCCCAAATATTTGACATTGACAAAAATAGTATCTCGTATCCTAGAATATGAGAGCGACAAGGTGTATGAGGTAATATCTTCTATTGGCTCAAAAGATGGTCCAGTAAGGAGTATCACCTTGCTCTTTGTCTCATTGACAATTTATAGAATATTGGTTTAAAATGCATCCCCCAAGTATGTGGGGTTGACAATGGGAAGATCCTGTGATTTTTTGAATGTTTTGCCTACCTTCTTGTTACTTACATCATGCACCTAAAAGCTGAATCTAAATCGTTGCTTCTGCATTCCACTTATGTGCAATAGAGGTGCATAATGTATCTGAAATGGGGAGGGCGAGGGGAATCAGTTAATCCATAAAAGGGTACTGGGATATGAAATGGCAGTTCATGAACCTGAAACAGGAAGTTTGCTGCATGACTTCATAGTTAGATTTTATTTAGTTTGACAAGACTATTTTGAAATGAAAATAGTAGCACTTGAATGATGGGGCAAAACAATAGATGACTCCACTCAATTCTGTCTTTTTTGGTAATTCATTTTTGCAGCATTTCTTACCTGGAAAGACTATGCCTGGAGACTTTTTTAAGGGGACCAGATAATGGTAACATTTGCTGTAAACTTAGGATTAAGTTAAAACCACATTCAAAAGAATATTTCATAAGAAGGAAATAAAAGGTCACAAATGTAAAGTTAGAATGCAAATTCACTGAGGAAAAGATTATTGAAAATCATTTTTTGCAGTTAACTGATTTTTGGTGACAAATAGTACTTTGGTGGCTTGTGGGCTTTTTGATGTTTTCTTGCTATTCTGCCATTTAATTGTTTCTTGTACTTAAGGTTTCTGTTTGTATTGGTGCAAATGGCAGTTTAAAGAAGTACGTTTAATGTATCTTTAGACCACATTTGGTATTTTTCAGTAGCAGCGAAGTAATTTTAAAGTCAAAAGGCAAGAGAACTTGACTTACTGGGCCAAATGTCCCAGTTCTGATGGAAATCACAATGTTGCTTCATGTGGTCACTTCTGTCTTTGTCACTCATCTGATGTCTTAAGCCCTACTGCTGCACTATGTGTTGAAGGCAACAACAAGTGTAATTGGCATAATTTCCATGTGATTTTCCTCTCTCAGTAGCAACTTGAAATCAATTTAATGTATTTTCCGATGTTTAAAAATGACTATCATATGTGTTCCTCTTCCTACACTAGAACACTGTAGTCAAGATGGCACGATTTTAGTAGTTTCATCTATATGCAACACCTTCATATAGTAACCTAGCTTTCGAATCTTTGGCATTATTGGTTTTGATTACTTTGTATGTTCGAAGCAGAGAGGGACAATTGTTGAAAATTTCATCTAGTAGCAAAATATTAAGCTTAGATTTAAGAATATCACTGTTTTGCATGTGCAAGAACTCCTTGTACTTGTGGTTTACATGAACTTAAATGGATAGGGCAGTCAAGTAAAGTTTATCACTGGAGCTAAAACCCCTCTATTTCCCTGCTGTTCTTAATTTTTTAATAGTTCCCTATGCAGAATTTCAGAACTAAGTTAATTATTCTCAAAAAGTTTCTTGGACCCTCTTGTATTTATTTGGGTTTTTGAAAAAATACTGCTGGATGAGTTCATGTTGGTGACAAAAGCACTTATTGAACCAAGTTCTAAAATTCATGTTTAAAATGTCTTCAAGGTACATAGCTGAATGTTGTCTGTTTAAGGATAAGATTATCTATATTCCAACAGCATTTTTCTTTTAATTTTTTTTATAAAGAGTCCAGTCAGATGAAGAATGTCAAATGGAGCCTACGAATGAGAAACCAAGATGGCAGTTCCACTATTGATTGAGAGGTTGAGGAAATGGACTAATACATGAGTGCTGTGGTATATCCATCCAAGACAGGGGCATTTTAACATGGACTTCAGTGTTACTAAACCAGAGAAGATATGGGTTTGTGATCATCCTGCCAAAATGGACTAGAATTTTTAAACGGTGTTGTATCAGTAAACAGAAGATGGACCTGTTTGAGGGGTTGGGTGGCAAAATTTTATGGTCCATGAAATGTATAGTTAACAGAAGTAGTAAGTTGATATTCAGTATATTACTGTCTTTTGGGGCCAATTATATTGTTATGGTATTTTATTATTAAATAAATGGTTATTTTTTTACACTTTAGTCTTGGTTTGTCTTTTTCTTGGCAAAAAACACAATGTAAGGATATTAAGGTGCATTATATTTCTTTGATCATTGTTCTGAAAATGAGAAATATTTCTAAAACTGGTAAATACTGAGGGCTTGGTAAGCTTTTTGAAGTACTTTATTTGAAATGTGGCTATATTTGGTTGCATTTATTTTGGTTTGTCACAATTTCCAATATTTTATTGTTAATTATCCATGGAGTTAAAATGTTTAACTTTTGATTTTTGTTCAGTGTTTGGTCAATTGTCAAAGTCCTTTTTTAAAACTTTCCAAAGCTATCATTGGATGATATAAATTTCAAGTAATATATTGGCAAATGACAACAAAATGCATGGTCATGGGCTTGCAGTGAAGGGTCTTCCTGAATTGGTCTGACTGAGGAGCTCTTCAGTGTTTCTGTAATTTTGTTTTTGTTATTTGCGGTGAGAGGGGTAGGTGTTTGTACAAAGCCTTTGTAATGAACTTCAAAGGAGTTGCCTAAGTAATTTGTAAATTTCAGACGCTTTGTGTTGGAAACTTGTTACATTTGGAATGATTTTTTAAAAATCCAACAAACTACACCATTCTAAAAAAAATTATTTGGAGTTGAGTATGCTGGCTTTAATGAGTGTTTAAACCAACCTATTTAAAATGGATTAGAATTAGTCTGTACAAGTGTACAATACAGTTCATGGACATCATGTATAGTGAGAATTTCTTGTTGACTTGATAACCCTTGACAGAACATTGTACAGTGTTAAGTGGAGCTATTTTGATCTGTTTCTTGATATTGGATAAAAAACAAAGTTAACCTGCATGAAGTAACATTTTTTAAAAACCAGTTATTCAAAAATCACTTTGCCACTTATATTTCTTGCATGTTGTTGTTCAACCCTTGGATACAGAGAAATTATTTTGGTACTTAAATTTCATCTTGAACAGTTAGCCCAACTTTTCACGTCACATTTGAATACCAGGACAGACGTGATGTTAATTGAGATAATCTGGACAAGAGAGGTCTCCAAATGACAACTATTGTAAATTTAGCATGAGATGTATTCAACCCTCATTCATTGGTTATATTGATGGAAATGTTCATTCTTAACATATGATAATTGCTGTTCACAAGTGTTTTAATCTTGCATTGTTGAATGTACACAGTTAACTCACCAGTCTTGTTTCCGCCATTTATTATATGGTGTGGATTTGAGTGTTGAGACCATCTAAAAGACTGGATATTCAAGCTAGTAGGTTTTCTTTGTGGTGTTAAAATTCTATTTGGACTCAGTGCTCTTTTAAAATTATTTAATTTTTTAATTTGTGATGTGTGTACAGAAAGTCACTAAATTTTTTCTGTATATAATTATGGAATGACCAGTCAATAGTACACTGTTATGGTATAGCAGTATCAAACTTACACAACCCTTATTTTACTGAATTGAAGAGACAGGATGGTTTGACTGAAGGCAAGGGTGGGAAGAATGTGAAGTTTTGAAAGACAATAACTTGGTTTTACTGATAAACTTGCTATTTGCCATGAGTTGGGACTACCATTTTTTATCCAAAGGCCAAATCAAAACATTACCAAAAACTCTGGAGCACTGAAACCTGATTGAAGTATCATGTAAAATGGATAATAAATGGTTGAAGAGCTCTGGTGACTCATACAGTAGACTATCACTTTTGCATTTTTGAGAAGGAGTGATGGTCATTGGGCATCAGGGCATTTGCTTAGACCTCCTCCAGTTCCTCAATGAAGGGTGTTTTCTATACCAGCATATGATATCTGTTAATTGACTTGGCTTGAAATGAATAATCAGTTCTGGACCTTGAATTCTACATTGCTGTGAAAAGTCTGCTTTTGCGTGTTAAGGTCTGTTACTAACAATGGGTTAAGAAATGGGCAATACTTACCAAGGTGCCATCTTTTCTTTGCAATAGTGTCTTCAGTTAATGAATTAAAATAAAAGCTATTGAATTTTGCTCTTCTCAAACACCACTAGGGAGGCGCTGTTGAGCTGACAGAGTTACTGGCAAACTGCTTTCTTTAGGGCATAGTGACTTTCCATTTTTCAAGCTTTCATTACAGGCATTGAGTGGCAAGTGGAGTGATTATTGACTGAAAATAGATTTTTTTCGTTGAATTAAGAAAAAAATGCTATGCATTGGGTGGGGTTGACTTCCAAGGAGGGCTGTTGCTCACATCTGGCTATTAGTCCTTCTTCCATTCTTTCAAAATGGCTTGTTACAGCACCACTTCCTGTCCAGGGAGGAAGTAATTTTAGCCCAGGGACTGAAATATTTAGCAATTCTTTAAAACAAAAGAAACAAATTGCACTTCTTTCTGGCTTGAAAAGGGTGCCTGAGCCAGATGGGGTTAAGGTGCCCCCTCAGCTGGGGTGCTTTGGAGAAGCCAAGGATGTGAGGGGTGCCAGGCACCCTTTAGGTGGAGGCTCTCTCTCTTTTTTTTGGTAGAAATGAAGGGGTGGGTCTATGGTACATCACCTGAGTTGTGGGGTAAATGTAGAGAGTGTCAATCAAAGGCAGAGCTCAGAGCTGGGAAGGAGCTCTAGATGGCGGCTGTGCCTTAGAGAGAGCGCGCTGAGCTCCGTGCCTTCCCAACACTTTACGCAACTTTCCCTAACTTTCGGGCAGCCTCAGGGGGCCCCCGCAACCCCTTGCCTGTCCTAGGCACCAGGCGGGGGCCAGCTGAGCCTTTTTCGGGCAGAAAAGCAGCTTTGGGGGGCTCTCCTCTCCTGCCTTGCTGGAAAGAAGAAGCCGTGGAGAGAGCCCAGGTCGTTGTTTTTCCAGCTTAGAAGCCATGGCGTACCTCCATTTTTGTGCGCTCTCCTAATGAGCCTTTTCCCCCGGACGGTTTTTGTACTAATGATCGCTTCTTTTGCTTTACCAGCAACATATTTGAGGGCATTAGGATCTATTTAATTTTTTTTCGTTGTCTAAAAAGCTCTAGTTTTCGTTACTTCGAAATATTTTGGAGCTAATGTTTTTCCACTCCCCGAAACTAATAGCAGCTTGGTCCTGGCGCTGGTGCACGGATCAGGTAGGTGGACAATTAATATTCTTAATTTTCAGATTTCTGCTGATTTTGAGCCTTTTGATTTTTCGATCGAGTCGAGCTGGATTGGGATGACGCAATAAAATACAGAGATTTTTTGCTTCCTCTGTTACTTTGAGAAAGTTTGCAGGATGCTCCTCTGGGTTGTTTCTCTTCCTAGTTTTTTTTCTATTTTTAAACGAATATTGTTTTAAATGTCCGTTTTCCTGTGCTGATCAGTGTTGTGTATTGTTATAACTAACATCGCAGCGTCAGGACTTTGTTCTTGATAACGAAAGCCCATGAAACACACTGGGACCTTACCTTTCTTTCAACTTTTGACAGTAAATACCTGGGCACAGGACATCAAAGCAAACACAGATACCCTACACCCCCCTTTAGTATTTAAGAATTAAAAGATGATGAGAAATGAGGACAAAAGCCAAGGAGAGGAGGGTTCAGTCCACAGCAATGCATCGAGGTATGATCTAACAACTTTATTTTATTTTTTAAAAATCTTTGAATACACTGTTTACCTTGACAGCTTTGGGTTACTGTCAATACTTAATACAAAATATTCAACTGATTTTGAATCCTTTTTAAGGAATGACCTTGAGATTGTTAATATGCCACACCCTAATTTTTGGTAGCAATTTCTGAAAGTTGTGTTGTGACTTAAGGGCCCATGCTGGAGTCAAAAGGTAATGTACCTTTATTCAAGGGAGCCCTTTTCTGTGTGTGATGCTTTTTCAGTTTCTGAATTTCAGTTTTTAGGTTTTTTTGTGCTGTGAAAAATGACCTTGTGGGTTTAGCCATTGCTGCATTGCACCATTTTACATACAAGGCAAATTTTTCTTTGAAGAATCTCAGAAGTCTAAACTTCAACTGAGGGCCATATAGAAGCCTAGTAGTAGTAAATTATAGTAAATAGACACTAGAGAAACTTACATGAATGAAAAAAAGTTCATTTTAAAATATAAACTAAAAAGTGCCTGTTTGACTGACACCTCTTACTTTATATTTTATTTGGACTTACAGAAGAACTTTGATACTGTTTAGGTATTTTAGGGTATTTTGATACAATTTAACCAAACTTTCCCCTGCTGGTGATAGCATTTAATGTTTATAAAAATCAAATCTAGGATTGTTAAAGGGAATCTTGGTGTCCTTTGATTGCTTGTTTTGTAAATTTTTGCTCTGTTTGTTTACTTTTATGCCAAGTAATGATATTCTTTTCAGATATTTTATAAATTTAACTTTGATTTAGGGCAGAGGACAAAATACTGTTTATACTGGAAATACATTAAATTCTTTGTACTTCATTTTGGTTTTTTACCGTTGTATCTTAAACAGTATGTTGGCTTAATCTGACATTGAAGCCTGAAACTTTGATTGGTCTTCTGTGGTTTGTCAATACATTGCATTTTCCCTATTTTTGTTAACTTCTGTTAAATCGTGACCTGTTTACTTTCCTTGAGTATCTTTTAAGTAATAATCAATAAAATGAATTCTAAAACTCTTTGGTATCAATATGTGCACTATACAAGGTTAGCAGGTGTATGAATATGATTCTTGATGTCTAATAATATTCATCCTTTTCTCAAACATTACAAACACTTGAAATATTGTGGTAGAAACATATATTACCAGGTTATTTTGTTACAACCTTTTAAAACTTAATTTTGCATGCAATTCAGGGATGTTTTTAAATAGCAATATAATAAAAGGTGTTAACATGGAAATAGGCGAATTTATTTGATTTAAAATGTGTATTGATGAAATTGGTTTAAAAGAATGCTAAATCACATACACATGGTATATACAAGGACTTGTGTTTTTAAAAACATGTTTGACATATTTTCAGCCTTAATACCTTTTATGTTCTTGTACTTGGGTTTGTAAGTGCAGCTGCAAAAAAAAGTCCTGACTTTTGTCAAGAAGTTGGTTTCTTTTTAATCTACATGTCATTGAAAAATGTGGGTTATCAGTAATAAGCAATAACAAACACAAGTGTTATGGGAATCAGAATAAAGACATTTTAAAGAGTGTAGGAACATTATGCCAAATATTAAATAAAATCCAAAAACTAGGTATAATGGGGATCACATAGAACACATTTGATTTTTTTTTTTCCTGTCCCAAGGGTATAATATTTGCATAGCATCACATGTGTAATCTTGCTCTCTTGTAGTAAAGATCATGTGTCTAGCGTCATTGATGGGAGCCTTATGTTTCACCTGTTGCGTTAAATAAAAATAAAACATATACCATTTTTCTCCCCCGTTTCCTATCCTTCACCAGAATGAATTTGTTGCTGGTAATATCCACTCACATGGAATGTAGGAGCAAATGAGCATATTTATAGGTGAGACTTATTTTCTGAGCTGAGAAGGCAGCTGGAGGTCTAAAATTCTTTTTACTTCCTGAGGTTGACTTTAAGATATGGGGAAGTGATTTCTAGGAAGTAAAGTGTTCAGTTTGCTTTACTGTTACCCTGAAACACATTGCTGTCTGCACAGATCATGCTTCTCACTTGAGTCCTCTTTCAGGATTTTGTGGAACTAGCTTAGAAGCATTAGGTAATGTGTGAAGTCATATTACACAATCATGCCTTGATTGGAGGCTACAGTGATGGAAATGGATGGGTGAGGTAGATATGAGTGACTGGTGCCACTGTTCTGAGATTGTGAGAAGCCAAAATACAAATACAAATGGGTTGCAGATATTCAGTGTTTGATAAAGCACATTAATATAATAACTGGGGGATATGATTAGAATTACAAGTCCTGCATTTCTTGCCTGAGGAAAGCAAAAAACAAAAAAAATACACACACACCTCCCAGCAAATCCATAAAAACATATATTGAACAAACACAAACTCATCTGAGAGTTGACTTGGAACAGAAATTATTCCAGAGGGGAAATGTTAATTTAATTCTTAATTTGCAGAAAAAAAGTTCAGTAGAATCTGCACATGTAGAGTTTTCTTGGGACTTTTTTGGATGACTAACACCTGTTCCTCCTTGTAGTCAAATTCCAAAGGGGTAGCCGTGTTAGTCAATTGTAGAAAGACAACAGAGTCCTGTGGCACTTTTAAAGACTAACAGATTTATTTATCGCATGAGCTTTCGTGGGAGAAAATCCCACTTCGTCAGACGCTTTGAAGAATTCTTCAAATTCTTCAAATTCAAAGAATTTCTTCAAAGCGTCTGATGAAGTGGGATTTTCTCCCACGAAAGCTCATGCGATAAATAAATCTGTTAGTCTTTAAAAGTGCCACAGGACTCTGTTACCTGTTCCTCCTGTACTTTAGTATACAGACAATAACCTAATTGTCAAGTTTTCCAACTTAACTGTTAAGTTCATTCACTTGATTTAACTTGCTTCAGTCAGGATAAAAGCTAAAATCTTGCAAAGATACCAGCAGCATCAGCTTGTTAATAACCCAAAATTTTACGTAATGCAACAAAATGTTGGCAGTGACTTTCCTTTCAAAATATTTTTCTTGTATCTTCTGCCTTTACATATGCCTTTAAAAAAAGAAAAAGGCAGATGATGCGAAGAAAAGCAGTTACACAATATATTTTTAATGAACCTAATAATTTCAAATACTGCTCTCTGAAATACAAATTAAGATAAAGTGCATTTCTGTAAACTGAGGAGTTGGCAATCCTGTACAATATCTAAAATAACACAGGATAAGGATATATCCTATAGAGTAAACTTCTACTTAAATCCCTTGGAATTTCTTTATTCAGGTTACTTCCTTGTATCTTTAACCATAATGAGATGGACATGGCTTGTATTTTTATTACCTAAGGGATGCAGAAGCCGTACAAACGGTTTGCACTGTGTGTTCTAAAATACAATTTGGAAAGGTTAGCTCTGTGTGAGTGGATTTAGAGCTGCTTTCCACTGAGAGCTTTGAAGTGTTAGGGCTGTATAATGCTTGCCCTCTTGGCAAACAGCTTCTTTGGTAGAACTGAACTGCAGAACGCAGCAGACTTTGTAGGACAGAACACAGTTTGTGGCAGCCATTTTATGAAGAAGTAGCTTCATGTAAAAGTGGATTTTTTTTTTTAATCTGGGGGAAATGAAGTGCAAACATAAAACTCCTCTAGTTGCTGATGAAACCAGATAGAGAGGATTTCTTAGCCGGTTAGTGCTCAAAAAGAAGCTAGCCACTTTTGGAAGAAAGGAGAAATGATTAAACGCATGGCATTTTGGTGCAGGTCCAGTTCAGTCACAAAATGGCTGTTCCTTTGTGCCGCATAGCTGACAGACATACTGCATTGCACTGTGTGTACTCTGAACACAGCAGGAAGTTGCTGGTGGGGAGTTCAAAGGCCATCTTGGATTGGCTGTGGAATCTGATTGGCTGCTAGCTCACTTGGTAACAGGACCATCAACACTCAGCCTCCTCTGGAAGCAGAGCTCTGCCTCCTACTGATGTCACTTCAGCTTGCTTTTCAGAGCCTCGCCCACTCTTGGCAAGAGACTCTGCCTGCTCAGCCTGCAGCAGGGGAAAACAGCATTTGCATACACAGCAGTCATTCCTGCGTGTCTGTGTTTGCATGCAGTGGATCCGCCGTGAATTTCCTCCCTTCATCTTTTATGAACATTTTCAATAGGAAGAGTTCAAATAATTTTCAGGAGCAAGTACGTCACTAAAAATTAATAGGGCTATTTTTAGTAGAATTTTTTCCTTAATTATTTTTTTCACTTGGGATACCCGTTAACTATTTAGTGCTCCTTGAACATCTGGACTTATTTTAAAATAACTTTACAGATCTTAAACGGATGAAGCCTTACTTGCCTCATTAGTAAATGCTTTTTAGCTTGGTCATATTTTGTTTTTTTTACATTCCATTTTTTTTAAAAAAAAACCTGCAGGAGAGGCAATGGTGGACATGTCTAATAAAACACTTTTTAAAAAAAACATTCTGGCTACAGATTTCTTCTCTTGGTTCGTCAGTTTACAGTATAATTGCTTGCTGCTGTGATTGCTTTTTTTAATGGTCCTGAAACAGCACTTAAATAATTTGGTTCTCCAAGAATCTGGACAGGACTTTTTATTTAACTTTTTAACCTTTTAAACTTTCTGCTAACTTCTAATCAGAAGGTGGTATGGTGGATTGTTTTGTTTTTTTAAGTAACCAGGGAATGTATGTTCTGTTGGTGCAGGGGCAGAGAAAATAATGTGCAAGGAATTCGTTTTGATTGGATTATGATGTAATTTTATGTGAAACACAAAAGGATGGTTCTATTTTTATTTTGTAACTTCTTCCTCTTCTCACATGGTGTGTTTTAAGGAAGTAGATTTTAAAGTTCTGCATTTTCTATTCTTTAAGCATGGCTAGAACTGTGCACAGAATATATAGTTTATAAGAGTCCAAAAGTGTTCTAATGGCAAGTTAGTTCAGTAATATTTAAATCTATTTCTTTAGCTCTCAAATAAAAGCTTAATTTAGACTTCTTTAAAATCAAATACTATGTATTCTCTAACTGTATTACCCTGAGTATTTTGTGTAACAGAAATGGAAGGCAAGATTAAACACTCTACTGTGATTCCATAATCCTACATAAAATACCTTCATTTGTCACTGCCAAGTAAAGGGGTCATCTCCACTAGAAAATGGATTGTCCATGCTATGTTGCTCAGGGGGGTGAGGGGGAGGGTGCACACACACATCCCTGAGCAGTGTATTAAAATGAGGTAAATACCCTTGCAGACAGTGCTAGGTTGATGGAAGAATCCACCTTTTGGTGAGGTGGATTACGTGGCCCAACAGTAGGTAATCTCTACACTGAAGTGCTACGTTGGAGAACCTGCAGCGCGGGTGGTGAGCCGCTATAGAGTTCCATGTGTAAACAAGCCTTAAATGTGGCTTCGCTGCAGAGGTTTCCCAAGTTTTTATCTGAGTGTTGCCCCATACTTTCTCCCACCCTTACACAAAACCACTTGAATGAGGTTTAATGGCGCTTTCAACCCAGGCTCGTTTTCTACAGCCTGAGTTCTGCTTTTGTCAGCCTGCCCATTTCACAGTGAGGCTTAAATCATTCAAGTGCTGATAGCCTTACAGTGCTGAAGACACTCCCTTTCTGCAGTTCCCCCTGCTGAGCAGGCCAGAAGTTCTCCCACAGGTCATTGGGAAAAGTTGCAGAGAGGATTAGCTTACTGAAGTACCCAACGCCATGGATGTGACCCCAGAAGTCTTGGATACCCAGAAGGGAAGTGCATCACCAGTAAGCCACAATGTTGCTGATCACACCTGAGCTAGACTGACCTGGACCCAGACTCATTGCACTGAAGACATGCACTGTACCTACCTTTAAAATGTTCTATTATTGAGTTGATGTGGGGAGGGGCAGGTACTATTGACAAGGTGTCCGATAACATTAAGTGCTGCGTAGATGCTTCCTATGCCGGACAGAAGGAGTTCTCCTATGGACATAGGTCCTCTCCCTCCCCGAGATGCAGTACCTAGGTTGATGGAAGAATTCTTCCACTGATCTTGGACTGCCTACACTGGGCATTAAGGTCATCATAACTACATCTCCCAGGGGTTTAGATTTTTCACACCCTTGAGAGATGTAGCTGTGTTAATGTAAGTTCCTAGTGTAGAGCCGCCCTAATCAAACCGAATTGGCAATCTTCAGAGTAGTGCAATTCCAAATTCTGTGCCCCCCACAGTTTCTTTAGTGCGGGGGTGTCAAACTCATTTGCTATGGAGGGCAGATTTGACCTAAATATACTTCAAGTAGTCCCTACAAACAATAAATCAAAATACTACGGTACTCTTGCGGTATCATGGAGTGCTGTGTATGCAAAACTGGTAAGAAAGGAGTGGGGTCTCGTGGCATGCAATCTCCTATGTCCACACTCGGTAATAGCCTGAGAGCTGATACTCTTGCAGCATTGCAGAGTTCTGGGTATGCAAGACCTCTCTCTCTCTGTGTGCGGGGGAGGGTGGTCCCACCAAGTGCAGTCATGGGCCACATGGAAGAGGTTCCCGGGCCACATTCGGCTTGTAGGCCCCATGTTTAACCCCCCTGCTTTTAGTGCCTCTCACCTCTGTTCTGTGGAGGCCATTTGAAGAAATGAGGCTGATACTTATTCAAGCTTCTGCCTCTAAGATAGCCATGTGTGAAGAGTTTTGTCACGCAATGGGGGCTAAGTTTACAGCAGTGATTTTGAACAGCTCATTACTTGATATTTCCCAACTCCACTTAAAGCCAGTTCTGTATGTGATTCTGGAACAGGGCTAGCCCAAGGGTTTTTGGTGCCCTAGGCGAACTAAGGCTTTGGCTCCCCCTTCCACATGTTATAAGAGAGAAAATACTAATACATATTTTTTTAATAGAAATAATAGAGAAAAACATTCACTTCCATTTAATTTGGCACCCTTTAAAGCCCGGTGCCCTAAGCAACCAGTTGGGCTGGCCCTGCTCTGGAAAGACTTTCACCAACTGTGAAGTGCTCTAAAATATTTGGGAAGTTGCGAGTGGTTAGGCTTCCTACACTTAATACATTGTTGGAGTTTGTAGAAACGATGGGAAGTTTTTTGTTTGGCTTTGGAACTGCCAGCTTTTCAGATCTCCTTTCATCATTATTGGGAGAGGTGTCAAGATTTCATGCATCCTAAAGAAAAGGTCTCTTTCGGATAGATATTAAACAAGGAGTCCTGTGGCACTTTGAAAGACTAACTATTTCATTTATCGCATGAGCCTTCATGGGTGAATCCCACGTCATCAGACGCTGAAATGGAAAACATACAGGGTGGAGGGGAAAAATAAATGCAGTGAATGGCAGGGTACAAGAAGCGTCTGATGAAGTAGGATTCACCCATGAAAGCTGATGTTTTAAATAAAATGGTTAATCTTTCGAAGTGCCACGGGACTGCTTGTTTGTTTTGCTGAACTAATCTAACATTGGCTACCCCTCTGGAACTTGCCAACATACTAAAACCAATTAACTCTACTGAGAGGAATCATTTGCATGTTCACTACAAGGATGTTGCTGACGATAGCCACAGTCCCTTTTGAATTGGCCATTATGCTGCATGCTGACTTTGCTTACATGGATAAACAAAAACCTGCTAAAACTGCAGTTGTTAAAATGATTGAGTGATGTATGAAATAGCTGCTGCCCTGCTGTCTCTTCCCTAAAGGAAACGGTTGTCCAAGCCAAAGGACATACAGACCTAACGGGGAACCTTCTCTTCTCCCATTATGCACAGGTATTATAAAGTTCTCAGTTCTCTGGGTGCTGCATGCGTGGGAGCAGCATGCCAGTCAACTTCAGTTTTGTGCTGCTGTTGGTGAACATTGAACTTCTTAATACTTTCACGCCCTGCCACATTCATGGGGGAGGGGAGATCGCCTGTCTCATTCAGAGAAGGCTGCACTAGTACTCTTCACTCAGGGTGAACTGGGAAGCGGGTGCCTTTAGAAATTCTCAGGGACACTCAATCAAGCAGAGAGGTTGTGACTGATTCTTTTCTTACCCCCTACTAAATATCCTGTATCCCAGGCACTTCCAGCATCTTCTGATTTGTGGATCAATGAGTAACTGAGCTCTGTACTCTACATGTTAAGACAGCTAGTTAACCAAATTCCCCAAATATTTTCATTACTGAGTGCAATTTGCTGATCTCATAATGCTGTCTCGGAATCTAAAAGTCACTTTCTTTTAGAGTAAGTTCTGCAACTTATGGTATCTTTGTTCCAGTTTTAATGAAGGCAGTACTGTTTATCGCACTGTCAGCGTCAAATAATGAAGAGAAGACAGAAACAGAATGAGGATACCTCATGCTGCTTTTCAGCATGGCAGTTTTCCTTCAGTTGCTAAATCTATGCTTATAATGGTGAAAAGACAAAACTCTGTAAATGAGATCTTTATTCTTACTCTTCAAAGATAATGCTGAAGCGACTGGACAGGTCTTAAAATGGCATTCTGCTCTGAAAAATGACTAAAAATGGTGTCTAAGTAATCCCTGTATCAAATGTGTTACACTTTGGGTGATGGATACACTTTTGAAATGTAAATCCTGCAACGTTAAGCTGGGTTTCGTTTTTAAGGGGCCAGCATGAGTAATACAGTTACTGCAAGGCAAATTAGGCTTTCAGGGACATGTGGGTAGTGATTTGAAACTTTATAAGCAATTCTGTTCATATTTCAGAAGAAATACTTTCCAGCTCATTCATTCCCTTCTGAGTTGTTCTGCAGTGTGACATGAGTAAGAAGCAGTAAAAACCTCAAGCGTTGAAATAAACCATGAGTTGGAAGTGCACAAAAGGAGCAAATATGTTCAAGAAGGTGCCATTGACTATGGTCACTTTTCAGAGTAGAGTCACGCTTTTAAAGCTTCCTAATATGAATAAAAATGGTCAGAGGCAGAGAGTTTGAATGAATTTCCTACATTGTATTACTATTTTCTTTAGAAATACTCAGAAAATTACTACTTTTGCTGTGCCTTTAAGGATGGCAGGCCAGAGTATTTGTTGTGGGCAAGATACTTTGTAGTAAAAGAAGTAGTATCTGCCAGTTTCCCTATATTCTGTGCCTTTTCTTCCCTTTTAAAACTTAGTGTGAATTTGATGCTTTTTAATCTGAAAAAATGAATATCTCAGCCAACTACCTGTGTAATTTCTCCACATGCCCAACTCTGTTCTGTTCACATCAGCACCAGCTAATATTCCATTCACTCAAGCCATGTCTTCACTGAAAATGCGGTGTCAATCCTCACGGATCAACGCAGCGGGATTGATTGAGTGGCCAGTGTAGACCTGCTCAGTCAATCCTGGAAGCTCTCTCCCGTCGACACAGTAACTCCACTCCTCCAAGTGGAGTAACGCTGTGTCGTAGAGAGAGCCCTTCAAGTCGACACAGCCGAGTGAAGACCCGGAGCTAAGTCAAAGTAACTAAGTCGATGAGAGATGCACAATCTGCGTGCCGCAGAATGCGTTATCTCCCACTGACTTCGCCCCATAATGTAGACCAGGCCTCAGACAAGGTGGACTCTGCGAGTGCTTCTAACTTTTCATCTTACGACATACCCTGCTATTCTAGTCCTGGATCGAATACTAATTGTGCTACAAGAAATGAATGTAAGTGTAGTGTCTTCGTACTGAAGTGGACTTATAAAACAGCTGTGGATCAAGATACCCCAACATGCTTTACAAAGCAGAGATCTATATAGAGATGTGGAAATGTGAACCATTTATTTAATTCAGCAAGTTCTTGTGCTTTGCTTCCAGCTCTGGAGCCTTAGGTTTTCACACCCATCTTGGAGTGTGGGAGGCAGTGTTGGTCAAAAGATTGGTTCTTTTGCTTCATGTTTCCCAAATGTCTCTTGAAAGCTCAGCTCTGTTGTGGCCATCCACCTCGAGTAGCCCTTGAAACTGAAATAAAGATGGTGACTGGAGGACATCATATTCAGGTCGCTAGAGAGCTTGGGCACCAGTTTGGAGCATATAGTTCTTTCTTAATAAATAGTTGTATTCTAATAGCCCCAAAAACCTCTATTGTCCTAGTGCAAAATCAAGTATAAACGGAGGAAGCAATTTGCAATTTTATCAGAAGTAGACATTAGAGCTGGTACAAATGGCGTCATTATTTGCTTAACATGTTCAAACTGCTGTTTAGAGTTGCTTATAAATTTGCCAAACTTTAACCATGGTTAGAAATGTTCAGTACTTGTTCTCTTTCATGCTGAATTTCTTTTGCAAATCGAAGCAAAAATGCTTTAGCCTTTAGGTGAAAACGAAGTTGTGCAAAATAGGTTGTTTTTTGGTATCTGCTCTTCTTGAGAGTGTGTTAGGGCCTCCATCCTTTGGAGTAGGATCTGGATATTTGGGAAAGGGCAGCCTAGACTCCTAGAGGTGCCTTTGTTTTTCCCATGAACATCATCTACATTTGCTCAAGGTAGCCTCTGGAAGTCATGGTTTGTACCTGGTCTGTAGAGGCTTGATCTAAATATCTCTGAAGATTCCATTTGCACCAAGCTTGCTCCAGACCCTCCCCCAGCTTCATCTTTCCCGAACACGCTCATAGGTAGAGCTGCACAGAGACACAGACCATGTACACACTACAGACTTGTCCCGCAATAAGTTGTTGCAGGACAAGCAAAACGTTATAACTGTAACGCTTTCCCCCGTCCACACAGTAATCCTTCTAACAAAAAGGAGCGTCACACGCTCCTTTGAATTTTCATTAGACGGAGCAGTGCATGGTGGGCACCTATCCCACCATCCACTGTGGGAGGCAGCCTTTGGGCTGGCAGCGGGGCTCAAGCTGCTGGGCGCTCAGGCTTTCCAGCAGCAGCTGAGCCCCAGCTGCAAGGAACCTCCTCAGCAGCGGTGCTCAAATCGCCGGGATTGCCAACACTCTTGGTGGCTAGAGCCTGCTGCCATGGGGATTCCCTCTAGTTACTCGGGACTGGCAACCCCGGGTGGCTTGATTCAAGCTGCCTCCTGAGATTGTCAGCTCCCGAGCAGCTGCAGCTTGGGAGCCAAGAGGCCCGGGCGGCAAGCAGAGGCGATCAAGCCACCCAGGCTTGGCCGCTTCTGCTCAGGAGCCGCCAGCTCAGGCAGCAGGGCTCAAGCCGCCTGGGTTTGGGGGCTCCCACTCAGGAGGCAGGCAGTGGCGAGGTTCCCAATCCCCAGGAGCCACCAGGGTTCCTGGTGGCTTAACAACAGCAGAGCTCCAGTGGCCGGGTTTCTGGGAACCCCTGGCTAGAGCCACACTACTTGTTAATTTCACTGCTCTGCTAGAGCAGTGAAATTGACAAGTGTAATGGCTCCTTGACTGGCACTCTAGGACATTTCCGGAGGCTGTGAAAAGTGCAAGGAGCCTACACGCAGGCTCTGCCGTGGAACAGCTGTTCCGTGGTAAGCCTAACCACGCTCGGTTGGGTGGTTTACCTGTTGCATGGCAAGAGGGCTGTTGTCGCGCAACGAGCAAGATTGTCGTGTATACGTTGGCAGCCGTATCGCACCGTACGGCTGTTGTGTGTACAAGCCCTCGGAGGAAGAGGAGCAGCACCTGCAGGATTCCTTTCTTACTTTTGGGGTGTGCTTCAGAGCCTCATTATTGAGCAAGGCCTCACACCCTTGCCTTCGGAGGCAGGCACATTCGTCTTATTTTATACATGGGATACCTCAGGTCAAGTCAGGCTGGGAATAGCTTATCTCTAAATGGGGCAGTTCCAAGTCTCATACATTTACCCCCGCAGCTTTTTGTGCTCCATTCCCTACATATATGCTTGGCTGTGTTGTCTGCAGCCACTAAGCCACATTCCTCTCCAGAGTCAGGAGTAGAACGCAGGAATCCTGCTTTGCAACATTTCACTACTGTCTGGCAAATAGTTGCGTAGGCCGCTGGCAGGGTGTGTGTCACACCTCCTCTTCGGGAGTGGTGTGTAGTCGGGAGAACAGACTATTTCTGCGACAAGCTGCATGTTTAGCTCAACGGGAGAATCTGCGGTGCGGTTTTTGGTTCAAACGCTGTTGCTGCAGAGGATCAATATGATTTTATGTAATTGAATCTTACTAGTTTGCTTTTATATAACCTAGAAAATTGCATACAAAAACTGTGTTTAAAAAAAACCGAAATGGTAAAGTCAAACACTCAAAAGTTGGGAAACGCTAAAACTGAGGCTACAGGGGAATCCTTAATTTGACTCACTGGCATATATGCTGCTGGAAAATAAACCTTACTCTTTTCACTTAGATCTACTTGGCAGCTAGGAAAAAAAAGTATTAGCAGCAGGAATAAATCAAGAGGGTTAGGTGGCAAAGCCAAGCGGAGAAGGTAAACAAGTGGCAATATTAAAGTTGTCAAAAGATATGAAGGTACCAACGGAGTTGTAGCCGTGTCAGCTGGAGGATTATGAGCAAGACAGGATAGATGAGGCAATATCTTTTATTGAACCAACTTCTCTTGGTGACAGAGACAAGCTTTTGATGCTCAGATCTTTCCAGACCTAAAGAAGACCTCTTTGTGGCTTGAAAACTTGTCTCTCTCACCAACAGAAGTTGGTCCAATAAATATTCTCTTGCCCACCTTGTGTCTCTAATCCAGCAGTTCTCAACCACTGTGTTGGGACACATTACTGTGTCACCACACACCAGCAAATGTGTCATGGAGAGCCCGAGGTGTGTATGTTCAGTGGCTTGATTTGGCCTGGGGTGGGAGGGTGGTGGTCGGTGTGTCCTATAGGGTCATGCACACCACCAAGCGTGTTACGACCTGCAAAAGGTGGAGAACCACTTCTTTAATAGAAGTACCAAGTTACGAGGCCATAATCCCCATCCTCATATAAATCCACTATTCCCCACTTTGCACCTGGCTCAAAAACATTGTGCTTGTTTTGAAAGCCTTTGATACACTTCCTTCACATTGTGTAATGGTGAGACATTCTTTTCTCTCCTCACCTATCTTTGTTAGCCTACAGACCTATGCTATGAAGTCATGGGTCAGGTCATACTAGGTCAGTGACACAGTAGTGTTTTTCAGCTTGCTATGCTGTTCCCTAGAATTGCATAGAAAAGCTGTAAAATATGAACCACGCTTAATCAGAGCTGTGATTTGAGTTGGAAACATTTCCCTAACCTCCCCATTCATTTCATTGAGTGTTAGTCTAAAGGCCCAATCATGATGATGCAAATGTCAATATTTATTTAACCTCTGCTGATCAATGCATGGAAGAAATGATGTGTGAGGTAGGAGAATCATAGATTTCTGAGCAGCATCTTATTCTGGTGTCACAAATGGGTCTTCCAATTTCCTCCCCCCCCCCCCCCCCCCCATCTGACTTGTGGAGCCAAAAATCCGGAGAGGAGGATTGGAGCCCAGAGGTGTCTGATTTCCACCAGAAAGCCAGTCCCATAGAGATTAGTGGGCAGTCAATCTTCATCCATCCAGTTTCCACCATCCCCCTTCCTCAAGACAGTAGAGGCCTAGTATGGATCCAGGTGGCTTTTGTGGCTGCTGCTTCTCTCTCTGCTGGCAGCTGTTTGCACACTCAAGCCATCGTCCCATTTCAAGCTCTGTTTGCAAACCTGAGAGCTTGAAACTTATTTTTAACTGAAAACTTAGTGATTTTGATATCCTCATGTAATTGGGTGCCAGGGTAATAGGCCTTTTTCTGGACCTGTCCGAGAGGGTAGTTGAATCTCAGTTGAATCTCCATGAGTAGCCCAGAAGAGTGCCTTTAATATTTAGAATATCTACACAATCTTCTTGGAATGGCATTTCACGTGAATGGAGCTGGAGGGAGCAGTGTTCCATTCACCCCCACCGTCAGTTCTCTTCATAGGATGCCAAATCCTATAGTTTCTAAGCACAGTCTCACTAGTGTGGGTGCAAGGGCCTTCCCCTTCGCAGCTCATGGCATCTGAAAAAGCCTGGCTGTAGCTTTCTGCCTTCCAGGCTTTAGCTCATTTCCTATCAGCTGAAAACACAAGGCGGTGCAAGGGGAGAGTGGGGCAAAAGGGGCAGTTTGCCCTAAGACCTCAAGCACTGCGAGCTGGCTCCCGGGTGTCTCTGTACCATTTAGGGTTGGTGCTGCAATCCTGTGTGCTAGGCTTCAGTGCCTGAAATGAAGACAGGAGTCAGGCTCCGTCCTGGAGGGCAGAAGCCACCACTGTAGGGTGGCCTCTTCCCCATCAACCCTACCTCCTGGACCTGCCCTCTGTGTTTTGCACTCTTGCTTTTTTGGAAGAGACCAGTTTCACGTTTTGCCCCAGAGCTCCTGAAAAACCTTTGCGGCTCTATGAGAACATATCCCTCACCTTTACTCTCTAGTTAACATCATGCGAAGAAACTTGGGGGGCAGTTTATGTTTTAAAAAGTGCTATACAAAATTAAGTTGAATTGCCTAGGTATAAAATGCTTCAGCACTCAGTATGGCATGTAAGGCGTGAGATACAATTCTCTTGTGGATTTTTTTTTAAGGTGCATGATAGCGAAGAGGTGACCGAGTGGGCTCCTAGCATTGCCGTTAAGATAGTTATTTCTTGAAAGCAAATAGGCTTAGTTCCTTTTACGCTTCAACAGTGGGTGAATTTTACCAGATCAGAAATATCCACTTCATGAGTAAGGGGTTACAGGCTGGAAATGTGGAAATCATCTTTTCTGAGTCTTGGTGGATTTAAATTTGTAGCCACTTCTCATTCAAAAGATGGTGGGCCAGTCAAGGGTCAACCCATCTTGCACTTAGCTCAATAAGTGGTTGTTCTTTGACTAGTGAGTGTTGGATTGGGCCCAAAGTGGAGTCAAGATATCTTAATCATAGCCTGATTGAAAATAGCCTTGTTCTGGTGCCCATTTTTTGTGTCCAAAAAAGATTATCTCCCAAAAATAGACACTAGAAGAGAGGGACTTTAATTTCCAGTTATGTACAGCTGTAAAGATTAACATGTCACATTGTACACCTCATTGATTGGGGGATATTTACTTCCTGATTGTCTCTGAGATTATTAGGAGCCACTTCGTGGAATTAATTTTTACATTTTTAATTACTTTTTTGTATTGCATTAACATATGAAAGTAAAGGTGGTTATTGACAAGCGCATGCCCTTTGTTTCACCAGCAGATTTCCGGGAGTTTCATAAAAGGAAATTGTTTGCCACAGTCTTAGAAAATGAAGAAATCTCATAACATATAAAGCTGCAGTATTTTACCATTTTAGCAAGTGTATATGCATGTATATACACACCTGCAAACATGTATTTCTGATTCTTCGCTCTAAAGAAATGACAATTTTTAGATTGCACTATTCTTATTCCTTATTTGCATTATGGGATTACCCACAATGTGGTAGATGCGGTCTCTGTCTCAGAAGAGGTCAGAACCTTGAAAGAGAAAGGGCTGCCGGGAGGGAGAACACAGATAATCGGTGTTTTTCTGTTTTGAAATGAGTATCAGCTATGCCACCTGGACCTCAACCCAGCCATTATTAATTGTTTAACTTCTTGAAGCCACTGCTAGTAGAGCTGTTTGGAAAAATGTGATTTCCCCCAGAATGTTGATTTTCAGTGGAAATTTGAATACCAAAATATTTCTTCCGAACACTGAAATATTTCGATTGGGAAATGTTGCCAATTTGGCTCATGGGGGTTGTCGTTCAGGCACTGCAGGTTTCCGTTATCTTATCTGGGCCAGGCTTCCCCACTGGACTGTATCTCCCATAAATGCATCCTGGCATGGCCAAGGACTCCCATCACGAACCACCTCCCCTTTCCAAGAGAGGAGACTGTGGTGCAGCATAGGACACGCAGTCCAAATTCGGAGCCCATCCTAGATAGGATAACGGAAACCTGCTGTTTTGAATCTTTTACTAAAAAACCCGAAACTTTCCACAGAAAGCAGATACTTTTCATGAAAATTTTGTCTTACTGAAAACCCAATTTTCCCACAAAAAAACCCCAAACAGTTTCAGCAGAAAATTTTCTGACCTCCATACTTGCTAGTAAGTGGGTCTAGAGTGGGCTATTTCCATGTGAAAGAGGAGAGGGCGTTGCCTTATGGATGCATTTATTGAGGGCATTTCACAGCTAACAGACGACACGAAGATGGCTCTAAGAGAAATGGACAAATGTGGAGAAAATGAGGGAAGACTTAAGGCAGAGGCGATGTGAGAAGAGCTGAGCCAATATTTGGGCAAGGGCAAAGATGGGGAGTGCCTGGAAGGTAAAGACAAGAAATTGAAGGGGATGGAAAAATGGGAGCCAATGGTAAAATTGAAGGAGACGTGACATATTTTGAGTGCACATAAAATGATCTTACCAAGAGCTGTGTTTTGTATGGACTACAAATGGGGGCAGAGGCAACGTTGGTGTTGGAGAGGCCAGTCAAGAAGTACCAGAAGGGAGAGCCATGTTAGTCTAGTTCAGCAATACAAACAAGGAGTCCTGGTGCAATTTTAATGACCAACAAATTTATTTATCACATGAGCTTTCGTGTGTAGAATACCACTTTATCAGACACTTGAAATGGGGAAGAAACACCTTCCCCCCCAATGAAAGAGTAGTTTGTCTTGATTTTCCACTTCTCCTAGAAGAGAGTGGGGAAAAGAAGTAACAGCTTCTGAATTTAATATTCTTTTTCGAGTGATGGTCCCTGTTCCAGTCCACTGAGGATTATACACGTGCACCTGGAGCCACTGCAGATGTTGGTCTTTTCTATTCCTCCAGTTTTGAAATCTTCCCTGATAGCTATTTTTTTAATTCTAAATTATTCAATTTTGGGTCACAAAATAAACCAGAAATTACAAGGGCAGGGAAATTATAAGATGGTGGAAGAGCAATGTTCTAAAATGGTGACTGGAAGTCTGGCTGGATGCCCAGGACGGGAGGAATTTCAGAAGTGTTTTTCATGCAGTGTTTCATTGCTGCCCTCTGCCAGCTCTCTGAGAAAATGCAGTGTTGTTCTCCAGTAGTGATTTACTTAATGGGATTGACTGGGATGTATTTATTCATGGCTGGCTGGGGATATAGTCTCAGTACAGCTAGGGGAGGCCTCTATTTTGTAGGAAAGAAGTTTAGTTTTTACAAGGATAAAAGAATTCATTTAAAAATAGGATCCTTTTTATTTCCACGTGTGAATTTTTTTTCTATTTATATGTGGAAAGGTTTCTGAATTTTATCCTGCTGTAAAAGTGTATTGATTTCTGTGTCATTTTATCATCATATTCTATAATGATATTCTTGCTTCTGCTCTCATTAGTTTTTGCCTTTTTAAAATGCACCGGTACGGCATAAATAAATCAGCCTGGACGAAAACTAGATACGTTTTGTTGTTCTTTTAATAAGAGGAGAAATTAAAAACTACATTCATCTCTTGGAACTGTACTGACTCTTTTCTTCCTCTGTGTGTGTATGAGTGTGAGAGAAACAAAGAATAAAAAAGTAGGAATCCCTGCCCCATAGAATTTATTTATAGTCTGATTCTCATAGTGTTTATAATAGGGGCAGATGTGATGCTAGGATTGCAGTTCTAGCTGGTCGTCTTCCTTCTCTGTCATGTGCATAATGTGTTGTGCTCTGATGAGTTTCTTTCTTCGCTAGTTAGGTTGCAAGTAAGTTGCGGTTTGAGAGGCAGGGAAATTAAAAATGAAACAAAAACGTGCTGTCTGCATGTAGCTCTCGGCGAGATGGGCGCTGCAGTGCGAGGGCTCTGGTGACGTGAATTGTTGGATTTTTAATACAACATGGCCTCTGCTCTCTCCCTTAGGATACCCCAATCACATATGTATTAAAACACTTAGTAAATGTGGTTAAACTCCCATCTCTAGTGAAAATCCTTTTGGAATCCCAGAAAAATTTGATGCTTCCATTTAGGAGACACAGATTCCTCTTGCTGTTTGTTTCTTTCATGAAAAACAATAAAAAGATTCTTGTTTTCCTGTCCCTAACATTTTTAATAACACAATACATGAAATCCCAGCAGTGGTAAAATAACCGTTTCCACAGAAACTCAGCCAGCCACATGTAACTCCTTCCCACCACTCCTTTGGTGAGTTAGCTTTGTCTGGGGTATATCTAATTATTGGAGCATCTGGTACTGGCTTCTCTGAGAGATGGGGTATTAGATCAGGGTGGGCAACTGTTCTGATCTGGCATGGTCCTACTTTGAGTACCAAGTTGGAAACGAGTGGCGTTCTATGCCAACACCGGTGTCCACATTCATTTTTAACGTGTGTGTGACCCATGGAGACTACACGTCCCAGCATGCCACACTTCAGCTTGGTCTGAGCAGAACAAGTCCTTATACTGAGTGTCTGCTTCTTTGAGGCAGCCTTGATGCTGGTCTTCCTGCAGCTACTCCTTGGTGCGCTAGTTGGCCAGAGGAAATACTTGATAATGACATGAAATCCATCCCCTTCCCTCATGTCCCGAATGTGTCCTCTTCTAGGAGAGCTGCTGCATCTGGATGTGACCCTGGTGTGGCAGTGCGTAATATTAGTGTTAGGCCTGGGGATTTATACCCCTATTTAGACCTTTAAAAATGTGCCTAGTATTATATCTTGGATACAGTTCAGGTTTGCTCAGTGTTTGTTTATAAGCCGTCGTAGTGCAGGTAAAATGAATTCTTCCTTTCTTTACCATTAGTCACTCAGCATCTGAAGAGGCCTCTGGCTCCGACTCGGCAAGCCAATCTGAAAGTGAACAGGGCAGTGAGCATGGCAGCGAGTCGAACAGCAGCTCGGAGTCCTCCGAAAGCCAGTCTGAATCTGAAAGCGAATCAACAGGTTCGAAATCCCAGCAGACTCCACGGGAAACCAAAGGAAAACCGGCCAGCAAGAAGGAAAGGATAGCAGATGTAAAAAAGGTATTAACCCTTTCACTTTAACAAGCCATGTATATATAACCAGGCACTGTCAACCCCCTGCCCAGGAAAAAGGACCAGAGAGCAGCATGCTTGTTGGCCTCTGGGCCACTTTCCCAGCCTTCGAAACACTCTCCGAAAAAAAAAACTACCCTCCTGATGCTGGCTTCCTTGAGTTCTCTTCCACTCATTCTGTGTGCATCTCAGCCAGCTTGTGTGATATTTGCGAATAGGAGAGTCCGCATGACTATGCCAAGGCGCGACGGCTTGAGATTTACACCCTGGGGCTG
Organism: Pelusios castaneus; assembly: GCA_007922175.1. Taxonomy (NCBI): domain Eukaryota; kingdom Metazoa; phylum Chordata; order Testudines; family Pelomedusidae; genus Pelusios; species Pelusios castaneus. Next base: position 24,285,598 of record ML685765.1, read on the forward strand.
GGATGGATCGTGATGGGGCTGATGGACGAAATGAAGGGGGCAGCTATGAATTGTCAGGGGAAAGGTTTCGTTGTTTCATCTGGCTCCCCGGCACCTAGATAAAGTACCAAAACTTTCTTCTGGAATGTGCCCAAGCTGTGTCCAGCATAATCAAGGATGCTGCAGTCTGCTCAGCTCGCTATTTTAATTCCTTTGTTGTGGGTCCAGTAGGAAGTAGATTTCCTGTTGCCTAATAGCTCTGGATCCATAGTACTCAACCTTTTCCATATTGGGCAACTGTCCTCCCGACTGGTACCCTGGTGCATAGCTGGCATCTATCAGTATGAAAAGGGAGATGGATTGCAATTCCCTTACACCTGGTGGGGTGCTCACCCCGGTGTCCTGCCCCCAGCTGGAAAACTCATGCGTGGACTAAGTGCTTTACCCGGGTGTAAACACAGCCAGGGCTGTAAAAACAGCACATTTATCTGGGTTACCATTTTAAAGGAATAAAATGGTTATTTGCAGCCTCAATTGTCAAGAGCAGTAGAGAGTGAGTTGGGGGGAAAAAAAGAGGGAAAGGTTTTCTGCTTTCCACAGTGATGCAGAAGCTCTACATGTGGAGGACTTATAGAAGAGGACTCGGGTCACGCTAACCAGTCTATACAGTTTGCGCTATGTTGCTGTATTATTATTATCATTTGCGGTTCGAAGTCCCGGATTGTGGAATCCAAATAAAACACATTCACGTAAGTTAGTTCTTGGAGAAAGCTACTGTTCGCTAGGTCATGGGGAAGAACAGGGCCTGAAACTTTCAATTCTTCAAGTGTCTGCAGGGAGAGAAACAGTGAATTCTAATTGTTCACCATGGAAATTCCAACTCAGCCACCTAAGAACCATTATACGGCCTGCTCAGATTTTAGCGAAGCCTTGCGTGTTAAGGGTGGCAAGATAAGATGCTTTTTTTAAGGCAGTAACGTTAACGCAAAACTTAACTTCTTGTTTTACGGTTGTTTAGTGGCGGCAAAAAGAAGTTATGTCTCTTCCTTTATGGACTTTCAGTAGCACATCTCTAGAACATGAATGTTCAAACATATCTGAGAAAAAACCAGATCTATGTGTGCAGAATTCTAAATAACATAAACAAGACATGGAACAGATTGGGCGACTTTAAAATGAGAAATGTGCCCTTCTTCCGTAATTCCTTAGCAGTGGATATTTTGCTTCCTCCCTTTGCTGAGTCTATTTGTTTGGAGCTATTGGAATTATGTCCACTGTACTAACTAGTGGATGAATTATCATCACACTATTCACATTACGGTTATCCCCAGCAAGACTTGGGCCCCATTGTGTTAGGCACTTTGCTAAAAATCAATCCCTGCTCTGAAAAACTTACAATTTAAGAGAGAGATTTGGATGGGATATTTTTCTTTTTGTCGTCGTGGTGTGTGGGGTTGGTTGATTTGTTTGTTTGTTTTGTATACATAGAAAAGTGATGGAACAGGCTTCTGATTTATTTTCTGTGCATGTGTATGCCCAACAAGTATATATCTATAAGAAACCTCTCCATTGTAGTGCTCTCTCATAATCTCTTGTAAACATACCAGAACCAATGTTGATTATGGTGCTACATTCATCATGCCTTCATTCTAGGAGTCACTTTTGTATCTGCTAGTTTGTTTAGGTATCTTTCCGTTGCCAATGTTTTAAGGATACTTGTGGGATGGAAGTGAATATCTTTAGAAGACCATAAAATGGGTGTAAAGTCTCCAATAGGGGCAAGAAGTGCTTGCTAAATTAGACTCATCCAAGAGCATGTAAGCACAGGTGATGAGATCCTTTATAAAAATACTCATTCTTGAGGTTTGACTCCGTTCATTCAGGCTTCAGGTGTCTCACCATCCACACTGCTGTTCATACATCTTCTCTTAAGTCTTAATTGTTGTCTCCTTTCTCCTCCTTAAGGGCCTGACCGCACAAGAGCAACAGACCATGCTTTTGCAAAGGATTTGCAAAACTTTTATTTGACTTGGTTACAGCAGTATGGTTCTCTGCTCCAGTAACCAGCTCTTGGCATCTGTCCCACTGTCTAGATGCGGGTAGTTATGCCATCTGGCTTTATAATGGGATTGAGTGCTTGGAGGATATATACACAGACAGATATATGCCAGTGGGACAGTGCATTATGGGACAGCCTATGTCACAGCATGCTGAGAGGAAGGACTGGCCCAAATAATTATGGAAGCATAGTTGGAGGGTGGGGAGGCATCTACATAGCAGAAATAGTATGTCATGCTGGTTAAAGGAAGACAGATTGACAGCCTAGGCATCTGGCAAGGGCAACACATCATTAGCTGCTATGGTTAACCACATTATATATGGATACAGGCTGCATCCACAGCCAACCATGCTGCTGGCTGCTTACAAACCCAGTTAAAAGCTGTGGAATGGGCTTTGGAGGAGGTCAGTACTCTGTAAACGCTGTGATGAGCTGTCAGGGTAATGCAGGTCACCTGTTCTCAGGCAATCAGGGACCCAGCCGCTTTCCATTAGCACAGCCCAGCAAGAGTGGTTTGCGTTCCTAGTTCTACGGGAGCTCTGTTCCATGGGCCCTGCAGGTTCCAGCTGACATCTAGGTTGGAACACAATCCTACACAGATCTGGGCTCTCTAGATCACTGAGGTGACCCACGTGTTGCTGAATTGTTCAGTAAGTCCAATGGGGTTTTCCCTAGGTGAGAAATTGGAGCAGGAACTTCTGGTCAGAGAGATTGGTCCTGTTCAGCCCAGCCTGTAAAGCCTTTCCTTTGTAGGGGAGATTTATTGAGCCCTTCCACAAGTCTGATGTGAATGGAGTGGGGGATTTTAAAAAGCTCTGTGTCTCTCTCTAGCTGAAATAAATAGCTCAGTTCCTTCGTATGAAATTGATGAGTGTGGTTCCTTCCAGCAGGGCTATTTGGAGAGAGACCTGGCCTTCTATATCAGAAATAAACCTTGATATGTTTTGTAGCAGGGAGGAGAGACAACTCAGTATAATAAATATGGTGGGAGACTACCGAAATAAAACATGTTGTTACAAAACATTGCCAGGCATATCGCCAAAAATAATTCATGATCCACTCAGTCATATTTCATCAGTTTCCATAACTTGCCTAACCACCCCCCACCAAAAAACTCCTACCATACCATATTGCTTCATCAGAAGTTCACTCTTAAACTTATCTAAAATGATAGCAAAAATTGGGGTGAAGCAGGCCTTCTGATGGTCTGTTTATTTTGCAGATGTGGGAAGAGTATCCTGATGTTTATGGGGTTAGGAGGTCAAACCGAAGCAGACAAGAACCATCGCGATTTAATATAAAAGATGAGGTAAGAAAAAAAAGATGAGATGAGGGAATAATTAAAATAAAAAACCCACACAAGAACAAAGGCAGTTCTGATGTGTGTCACCTTTCAAACACTGAGTTTGAGGCAGTTTTATGGAAGTCATGCTCTGTGTTATAAACATAGATCTGAGAGAGGGAGTCCATGTAAAAAACATAAAGGAAACTTCCCAGAAACACCTTACAACAATAAAACAGGCTTTGCTTTCTGTCCTTGAATGCATCACAGAGATCAGTGCATTTGTGTGTGTGAGTTCAGCTTTATGAACCATCACTGTTTTATTTTTTGGATTGAGTATTGGGAAAATCTTGCATTTAAATTTAACTTGGGGGACAACAAAACGTAAGTTAATTAGAATCTGGCAGCCGGAACTTTAAATGATTCCATCCATCCAAACATACTCAAGAAATGGAGAAGTTAGCTGCTGTGCTTGTTTATGTTTATGATGATGCTTGCTACACAGTGCTTTTCATTTGCAGATGTCCAAGGAGGCTGAGTATCATTCTCCCTGTTTATGGGTGGGGAAACTGAAATACAGAAAAGTTCAGGCTGAAATTTTCAGAGTTAGGAGGCCTAAATTGTGGCGCACAGATCTATAATCAAGCAGCCTGATTTTCAGAGGGGCCGGGCCCCTGTAGTGTTCACTGGAATCTTCTGAAAATCAGTCCACTTAGGGGTAGGTGCTTATATGTTCTGGCTTGACAAAACCCAGGCGCCAGGTCACCATGGTGATCAGGGTTTGTAGCTTGGTGCCTAGCTTCACTGCTGAAATGCTGCAGACGAGCACCTGCTGGTGACCAAAAATAAACCACCGGCGCCTAGCTGGGGGCCAATTTTGTCAAGCCCTGTTATACGTACATTTAGACACCTAACGATTAGGCACCAAAGTTTGAAAATTTTGGCCTAAATTACTTTGTCAGGGCCACACAGTGAGTCAGGGACTAGTACCCAGATTTGTTGACTCCTTGTTTGGTGCGTTACACTCTGGACCATGTGACCCCACACAGAAAATGCCACACGGGTGTGCAGAAATACCCCAAATAGCAGCAGCTGGTAAGGAAGGGCATTTGACACATAATTGACTTAGCTTTTGTTTTCCTTTTCAAGTTCCGCAAAGTCCAGATTCGCTGGCTGCCTCTCTGTGCGATGCCTCCAGCATGCACTATGCTGGTGATGTCACACCCATCACAGATCTCCGCTGCAGACCCGAGTGCCCTGTAGGGGGCGCAGGTAAGTCCCGTCCTTTTTTGTTTTACAATATTACGTGGTTTTGCAAATGTTGTTTTCTTTCCCAATATCTTTACACCTTACTAGATAAAGTACAGTAAAAAAAAATAAAAAATAAATCCAAGATGTAAAAACTTTGCTATACCACACAATATTGTAAAAAACAAAAAAAAAAAACCTCCAAGGCCTTTAGCCCCCTCCCACCAAAAAACCCCTTAAAGAACCCAATCAAACCCAAATCCATCCCCTCCCCTCAATGCGGGGCCAACTGGTTCCTGTAGGGTGACTCCCATCTGCAGCAGAGTCTGATGGAGGGTGTGACGTGGTTACTAGCACAGTGTTGGGGCCTCACAGTGAGAAGATGGAAAGTCTTGATTTTGGAGACATTAAAATTGAGGTGGGATGGAGAGGATGGTTTATACATGGCTTGATCCTGCATGGTGCTGAGCACCAAGTGAGAGTGCTAGTTACCTTGCAAGGTCAAGCCCATCATGAATGATGTGCTCTGCCCACTTGCTGGTGGGGGCTTTCCAACACGATGCAAAGGAGCTTTTTGTCTGCCTTTCCTAAAACGCTGGTGTGACTTCAGTGAAAAGCATCGATCAGGCAGCATTGCAGGGTCAGATCCTTTCACGGCAGAACACGGACTGCACAGGCTTCCCCACATGCTGCCCCAACCGTTCTCCTAGGGGCTCGCTTCTCTGATTAAGAGGGCAGTTCAATCTCTAGGGACCATTCAGTCATAGCTCTCTGCTGGGACTGCCTGTTCAGGCAGCGTTGTTTTTGTGGCGTGATCATCTGTCCTCTGGGAACTGGATGGAGACCATCAAACACAGGTGTAACATACGTCGCCACGCAGCCATTGGAGATGGTAACACTTCGCCTGGGGCTAGAAGATCAGGAAGTGAAAGACAAGATTTGTACTTTGTTAAACCTGTTTGCAGAAGACATTAGCACACGATCCAGCAACTAGAGACTTTCGAAGCGCTGTGCCAGTGTGTGGCAAAAATAACGCTCACCCATGTAGTCTCTGTGTATTTAGCAGCAGTAGATCATACTAGTGGGAAGTGAGATTTTCACAGTGGTTGCCCTTTGAAAACATTCGAAGGCATTCAGTAAATCGATGTGGAGTAACGGGCATAACTGTTTTGTTATAAACATGTTGTCTTGTGATTGGAATGGGTACCAAGCTGCAAAGCTGAGCTGCCTTAGCATTTGTGTCATGAAGGAGAGGACTCTTCTTCTATCACGCAACATGTATTATTTAAAAACAAAAACTAAAAATGGAATTTTTAAATTCTCAGCCTTATTTTAGTCTTGAAGGTGCAGATATTCCTATTACTGTCTAGTGGGATGCTCCATCAGGCAGGAAAAAAATTAACCTTTTCATCACCCTGAATTCCTCAGCATTTTGAGAGCAGCATAAAAGGACAGCTGCTGCTAAGTTAGATGGTTTCAGGAAACTGGGTTGTGGGAAACCTGAAGGATAGTCAGAGGGCATTATATCTGTTTGTTATTTATTAAATTGATACAATGTGCTTGGGTCTGTACAAGACTGAAAACGAACAAATCCCTGCCTTAGAAGGAATTGCCATCTAAAACATGATCCGCTGTAGTTACCTGATCTACCACTGTAATTCTTAAACTTTTATTCTGTGATGTGAGCCAAAGACACTTATGAGTTTTGCCTGGCTGCTTGGTTCCAAGTATTTTATTCTGTGGCTTGCCTGGAAGGGCTCCATCAATCACAGAAGATCCATAGGACTGTCTCTTTAGAGCTACTGATCTGTCATCCTCAGCAGCAGGACATGAAAAATACAATTTGGTTATATTTTGTATGGTATTAGTGATGCAAACCCTGGGTCTCAAAATACATTAAAGTTCTATAGTACAGTTGGAGACTTCAACATGAAAGGCTAGCAAAGAGGGAGAAGAATGTACAGGTGCACGAGAGGGAAGAGAAGTGAGATGGAGGGTCAGTGAGGCAAAGAGAGAGAGCCGGAGGCACTAATGGGTGCAGTGTAAAACTTGCAGCCCTGAGGGAGGGGAACTAGGTTATTTTATGCCATCTTTATTATTCATTACTTGGATGATTGTAGTGCCTGGGAGCCCTCATCTTGGAATGGGTGCTGTACAAACATAGAACAAAATGTCCATCTCGGTCCCACCGAGCTTTTGATTGAATTCTGAGCTGTTCGGGGGCTAAAGCAGCCCTTTAGGGGCGGGGCGGGGCTGTCTGCTGTGGCAGCCTTTCCCTCGCTCTCGTATTGGCAGCAGTGATGCCCAGAAGTGCTGTGTGTGTGGCTCCAACTCTGACACGCTCACTACTCTGTGCAAGGTGGTCCTCCGAAGACAGCCTGTGACTGTCTTTCCCAGTTTGTGCGCTGGGGAAATTCTTCCATAGCCAGAAATGGAGCTTTTAGAATCCCTTTATGCCACTCTTGTTTGGTTGATTTTTTAAAAAATGTATGCTGATTGTGGCTAGATGGCACAATGCACGGGTTCATAGACAGAGGTGCACTACAAAATATACACAAGGGGCTGCATTGTGATAGGTAAAACTGTCACAGGTCCCAGGGAGGTTTTTCAAACAGCTGGCTACAGTGCAAATAAGAAAAGAAACTAAAGAGAGGGGAGATGGAAAAAGAATAGCAGAAACCAGGGTGCGTTCCCCAGTGTTCTTGAATTGTCTCCTGAACGGACATTCCAGCTTACACCGTGTCACTAAGTTGTCATATTAATGACACAGAGATAGAAGCTTTGTTAGGCTGTTCCCAGCATTGTGACATGGAGCTAGATCATGCATCTCCAAAAAACTGTGGAGCACCTTCAGTTTTCACCGATGCTTAGACCTCCCTGGAGCAGTCAGCACCTTGCAGCTCCTGGCCAGTATAGCATTAGCACTGCCTGAAATCCTGCAGGTTCTGGTATGAGAAACAGTACACTCCATTGGTATACACAGAATATCCCCTCCTGCCTTCCCTAACCAAATAATGGAGACTAAATCAGTATTTCAAAGGGGAAGGTAAAGAAAATGTCTTTTCTGGGTGTTCTCGCCCAGAACCTTTTAACAAATGATTGCACTTAGAAGTCTTAATCCTTGAGAGCTCGTGGTGCAGATACGGTATGGTTGGTTGGATGGTGCAAATTGGCGTGCCAGCATACGAACAATGGACACCGTCTTTGCTTATGTCTGAGCTTTGAGCTAGGGCAGCGTTTCCCAAACTGTCATTCTGCGCGATGTAGATAGGTGTGTCTTGAAAAAATTTCAGTGCTAGCGATATTTTCCCTTCTAACTCTTTTAAATCCACTTTTGAGCAATATGTCTGGCAATTTTTCTGTACGAAACCCCCTCCCGCCCCCAGCTTGTATGTGTTCTGTCAATATATTCCAAGCCCAGAAGTGTTCCATGGCCAAATCAGTTGGGGAAACGCTGAGCTGGGCTATAATTCCCAGCTGGAGGAGACATATGTGCACTAGTGCTGATCACGTTAACCTACTTAAAGTTAGTGTTGCTGTGATGGGGAGTGGGGCTAGCTACCCTGTCTGTGATGCTAGGCATGTTCTTGTGGTATCTAGTCCTTCCCACTGCTTGTGCTGCCGCGGCTATATTGTGTCTGTATCACACTAGCTCAGTCAAAGCTAGCTGTGGGAATGTCTCCTTGAGCCGGGAATTAAAATCCCAGCTTGACCAACAGATGTGCCATTTTTGAATGATGAAACCACAAAGCTATGGTCAGTTGTAATGTGTTTCTGTGTAGAGCAACGAAAAGCCATTTCCAAAGGAAGATGATAAATGGGCGAGATGCCTAGAAGAAATAATCTTGGTATCTGTCTTTCTGTGATTCTAATAGGATCTAAGACGTTTCTCAGTGGATTCTGGGTTTTGGTTTTTTTCCCATGCTGATATGGGTTCACTCTGTTTTATATAACTGTGTCAAGTGCAGGAAATAGGGGTGGTTTGTCCATATGGGGGCGTCTTGGTATGTGACTCAGTTATAATTCTTTTTTTAGTGATCTCACTGGCTATGTCTACACTTGCTCAAATTAGTTCGAATTAGTTAGTTCGAACTAACTAATTCGAACTAATTTTAGTTAGTTCGAATTAGCTTAATTCGAACCAGCATGGCCGCATTGGAAAAGTTAGTTCGTACTAAGTTAGTTCGAATTAGCGATCCCCATTCACTTCAATGGCTGGTTAGTTCGAACTAAGAAATTAGTTTGAATTAACATGGCCACATTGGTTAATTCGAACTAGTTAGTTCGAATTAACCCCTTAGTTCGAATAGGGTATTTGAACTTATTAGTTCGAATTAAGGAAGCCCTTAATTCGAACTAACTAAAGCCTAGTGTAGCCATGGCTTGAGTTAGTTTGAATTAAGCCTCCTTAATTCGAATTAACTTGCCAGTGTAGACATAACCCTTGTGTCTGAGTTGACACCTTCAGAAAAGTATGACAGCGGTAGTCAGAGAAATACATCCTGAGTTAAGAAAAAATCTGGAGGAGTGAATTGTTTTCAGAGTACTGGAGTGTATGGATTAAGAGGCATGAGCACAGCTTTCTCTAAATCCTTCAATCACTGTCTTGTTGAAGGGGTAGAGCAGTGATTTGCAAACTTAGGGTCGGGACCCAGCACTGGGACACTTGGTTGCGCCCACCACCAAAAGACTGGAATGTATTGCTCAAAGATGTAATTGTTGGGTCATGGACATAATTTTTGTTTTGTTTTTCAACTGAGTCTCAAGAAAAAAAGTTTGAAAACCAGTAGGGTAGAGAACACTAAGGCAGAGATATAGTCAGAAGCCTGAGAAAATAGATGACTAGAAAATAGATGCTAGGCCCTGAAGGAGAGCGAAATCTGGCTCCAATTGACCAAAGAACACAGGGGCACCCACCTCAGAATGACTTTCAGCCTTCAAATCTAGGGACTCTTACCAGAAACATCGCAGCTTGTCATCTTTCTTCAGTGGTGCGCACTATCCCTGCACCCTTCGCAGTGCATGGCTTCGTAGCTCAGACTTGCCATTTGAAGGGCCTCCTGAAGTAAGTTAGAAGTAGGTACACCCTTTGGGAGGGGGTGTAATGCGAACCTTGCAGCTGCTACCACTAAGCACACAGGCATTGGTCGTCATTAGAGTAGAGGTCTCCAAGCTTTTGCCAGCAGATGGCGCAATGCTCATAGGTTTCAATGGCAACCGCCCTTCAGAAGTAGATCGCGATCTACTGGTTGGGGACCACTGCATTAGATGACGATCTTTAATCGTAGGTGGGTTGTGTAGCCAGTTACTTCCTGAGGCTCCCCAGAAATGCAAGATGCATGTTCCACTAGGGCTCATACTCAAAATACAGTTGTACTAACCTGGTCTACGGAATACAGAGTTAATGGTGTTGGGTAACTGGCCACCTTTATTAAGCAGTGTGGTTATACAAGAGCATCATGTTTTAATTCTAGCGTTGAAGCAAGTTATTGTCCTTAGGCTGCTGAACTTAGACCGTGTGTGTTTCAGTTGCTTCCTAAAGGAAAGAATGTGGAGCGAAGTCTACAACCTGATCTTTTCTTTTAATTAAAGGCAAGTAGTGAATCTGAAAACGAGAGCCCAAAAAGAAGAGGCCAGAAGCAAATGAGAAAACCGTAAGTCTCTATGGAGAGGGTTTTGAATTGTTTTGGTTTCAGTCTACATTTTAGCAGGCAGTTGGCATTCGGCTATGGTTGAGGGACACTGTAGAAAATAAAAATACAATAAAATTATGTGATCTGTTTTCATTAATAGCTCTTCAGATTATTAAAACTGAAGCAACTTGTAAAAAGGTGTGTGTGGAGGGGGGGTTCCCACCATTTATAAATCTGTTTGTTTGGGGGTTTTTTTTGTACTTTGATACACAGTTTCAACAGGGAACTGGTCTGGATTAATCTCTTTTGGCTTTTCCAAAGACTTGCTTAATACTAATGTTTTTCAGGTTTCCAGCACTGGGAAGAAAGCTTATGTTCTCAGCTGCTAAAAAAGTTTTGATGAGAGAGATTTTCATGTTTTTTTTAGTCATATGAGGTTTTATTTGTCTCTTGAAAACTAAAATAAACTTCTGGAGAGTTCTCATGTTGTAAAATAAAGTAAAAACCCCTAATCTGCTTGACTCTGTTCCTTTACATTCACATGTCACCTTTTCCAACCAAGTGTTCCTTGTCTTACCAAAGAGAATTTTATCCTGGTGAAAACACACAAAATCTAGTTCCATTTCTTATGCCCTTAAATATCTTTTGTCTAGAGTTTTAATTATTTTTTATGTGACCTGATACAATAAGGAGTAACCCAATAAGATGATGAGAGAACCTAAATATATGTATGAACGTGCATAATGTGGACTGTGCTCTTCAGAAATACTAAGGCTGTAGTCCTACAAACCACGCTTAGGGTTCCCCAGATTGGCTCCGAACGCATAAATTAAAATTAAAATAGAGCGCTTACTTTTCAAGTGGTTAGAAATGCGGCTCTATTAAATGTGCCATGATAATATGTTTCCAGCATTGCTCTGACTTCAGAAAACGCTTGACTAGAACCGGTAACGTCTGGGTGATTGAGGTGTATGGCTAGAAGTAGGGAATTACAGCTTGGATCTTGGCTTTCCTTTGTTCCCAATGCTAAACAAGTGATGACTTCAGTGCCTGTGTTGAACTTTCTGTCTTCTGTAGCTCATGTATTGGCGTTAAACCAGCTGTCTTGAATCTTGTTTAGCCAGACAGTGGCGTTGAAATGCCACTGTCCCTCCTGACTTTTGATTTTGTCCCTAGAGGTAAATGGAAAAGGGAGGCTTCTGGAGAAGAAGAAGATGAAGATGGAGGGGAGCAAGGCACTAGTGCAGATAGTGAACCAGAGCAGAAGAAAGTCAAAGCCAGGAGACCAGTCCTGAGAAGGTGAGAAGGGATTGGATGTACTTTTTATATTGGATGTCTCCAGTTTCCAGTGCTCTTAGAGGTACCTGGTAGGTGATGTTCCATAGACAATTGCTGTTGGAACAGATGTGTGTTCTGGCAGCAGCTAAGAGGCAAATTATAGTCAGCCCAAGTTGTGCAGTAGCCTCCTGGGGGAAGCGGTTGGAAACCTCGTCCTCTGAGTAATTTATTACATGACTGGAGAATATGCATGAGGGACCAGTCCTGCACTGGGTGGAGAGGGAATTGCCAACCTGCCCGTACAGATCTTTCCCCTCATTAATGTTACCCTCTGTGGCCGGATTCTCCTCTCCCGTACATCAGTTTGACAATGGTATAACTCCACTGATGTTAGTGGAGATGTTTTCTGATCTATACAGATGTCCATGAGAGGAGATTCAGACTCTAGGCATCTAATTTTTGGGATATGCATTTCCTTGTGGACTGAAAATCCAGCTGAAAGGCCCTCCTTGTGTACAACGCACTGTATTATATCTTTTTATTCATACTCATTTTAGAGCAGTGGTCAAAACTAGTGTTAAAAAGCCCCACAAGCCCCAACGTGGTAAGAGGAGAAAGAAACAAGACTCATCTGAAGAGGATGACGATGACGAAGACGATGAGACTCCCAAACGGCAAACCCGGCGCCGAGCTGCCAAAAACGTCAGGTACTGCAGGGTTTTTGAGTTAGGGAGTGATCAGAGATGGGGCTTGTGAGTCAGGATATCTAGTGATGTGGAGCAAGGCAAGGAGAACCGTGTGGGGAAACCTGTACGCTGCGTGGAGTCCATGGTCATGTAATCTCTCCACTGCTCATTATATTCATCTGTAAAACATGCAGTACTTGCTTGCTACCTCAAAGAGGTCTTGGGAGATTTAGTTAATGTTTCCAAGGTGCTTTGAGATCAGATTGAAGATGCTATAGAAGTGCAAACGTTAGACAGAAATGGTTGTGAAATTGTCAGCTCCACACACTTGTCCTTATCTAACCACTTGTGAAAGCTGAGATATGGGTTCCCAGTGTCTGGTGGGGTACCTGTTGAAGCAGTCAACATGCTGTGCCACTCACGCTTCAGGGAATAAACCAGCCTCTCGCCACTGATGGATAGAAAGAATCTTTCCTTCACTGCTTACTGCAGGGTTTCTTTTACCTCCTTCTGAAGCAGCTGCTACTCTCAGAGGCTGGAAACTGAACTAGATGAACCACTGGTCTGATCCAGTATCATTATCTCTGTTTTTAAGAGGCAGAGAGTAAACTTTCTAGCCAAGCTAAATGGCTGATCTGAGAGACTCAAGCACTATTTTACACGTTCAAACCCAACATAGATGCCAGAGGGGCTGGCTTGGGCCATGCCATGCTGTGTGCATAGGGCCTTAGATTTTAGGAAAGACGAGCTTTTTGACCATCTTGGGATCTGGTCTTGTGCAGTTACAAAGAAGATGATGATTTTGAGACGGATTCTGATGACCTGATTGAGATGACCGGGGAAGGGGCCGACGAACAGCAGGACAACAGCGAGACCATTGAGAAAGTCCTGGACATGAGGGTCGGAAAGAAAGGAGGTGTGTGTAGCTTTTGGAGTTGGTCTCTGATTCTGAGTCCAGTCAAATCCGTGCTCTGGTTCTCCTGCGCTGATGCAATGCTGCTGTAATGGTTAGGTTTCCAGCAGTGGAGATGGATTTTTAAATCTCCTCCCACTCTCCCTTCAGCCAGCCTTATTTTCATTTGAATTTAAATGTTTTCATGGTAGCTTTTGTGAAGTCCCGCCTCTCCTCCCCCCGCTTTTTAAACAAAACCTAAATCATGAGTTTATGCTAATTCGTTTAAAATAGATGCTTATAAAACTTGCAAAGACTCGGTAAAGCTGTGGGGTGTGAATAGAGCGACTGCTTACTTCTTTTACCTTTCTTCCAAAGTTAGAAGGGCAGATTCTCAGCCAGTGTAAATTGTCATTACTGCATTGACTTCAGCAGAGCAATAGCAGTTTGTAGCATTTGAAAATCTTCCCACAGTGCAGTACAAAATGTTTTTGTCAGGTTCAGTACTATTGTGTATTTTCAAGAAGAAGAAAATATTTTATGATTTAAGAACAGAAGAACGGCCATGCTAGATGAGATCCCAGTGGTCCATCTAGCCCAATATCCTGTCTTCTGACACTGACTGGTGCCAGATGCTTCAGAGGGAATTAACAGAACAGGGCAGTTATTGAGTAATCCATCCATACCCTGAATCTAGTCTCAGCTTCTGGAAGTTGATGGTTTAGGGACACCTTGAACATGGGGTTGCATCCTGGACTATCATGGCTAATAGCCATTGATGGACCCATCCTCCATGAATTTATCTTAATCTTTTTTTGAACCCATTTACGTTTGGCCTTCACGCCAGCCCCTGGCAATACATTTCACACATTGACTATGTGCTCTGGAAAGAAGAACTTCCCAATGTTATTTTAAACTCGCTGCCTATTAATTTCATGGGGTGACCCCTGGTTCTTGTGTTTTGAAGGGGTAAATAACACTTCCTGATTTACTTTCTCCACCCCATTTATGGTTTTATAGATCTTATTCATATCTCCCTTTAGTTGTCTCTTTTCTAAGATGAACAGACCCAATCTATTTAATCTCTTCTTATATGGAAGTCGTTCCATCTCCCTAATCATTTTTGTTGCCCATCTTTGTACTTTTTCCAATTCTAATATGTCTTTTTTGAGATGGGGTAACCAGAACTGCACACAGTATTCAAGGTGCGAGAGTATCATGGATTTATATAGCGGCATTATGAGGTTTACTCTCTTTTTATCTATCGCCCTTTCCTAATGATTCCTAAGTTTCTGTTAGTTTTTTAGATTGCCACAGCACAATGAGTAGATGTTTTTAGAGAACAATCTACGATGACTCCAAGTTCTTTCTTGGGTGGTAATAGCTAATTTAGACCCCATCATTTTGTGTGTGTTGTTGGGATGACGTGTTCCAATGTGCATCACTTCACATTTATCAACATTGAATTTCATCTGCCGTTTTGTTGCCCACTCACCCAGTTTTGTGAGATCCCTTTATAACTCTTCGCAGTCAGCTTTGGATGTAATTATCGTTGGTAATTTAGTATTTTTTGCAGACTTTGTCACCTCATTGTTTATGCCTTTTTCCAGATCCTTTATGAATATATTGAACAGCACTGGTCCCACTACAGATCCTTGAAGGACCCTGCTATTTAACTCTCTGCATTGTGGAAACTAACAATTTATTTGTACCATTTGTTTCCTGTCTTTTATTCAGTTACTGGTCCACATGAGGACCATTTCTCTTATCCCATGACTGCTTAGTTTCCTTGAAGTCTTTGGTGAGGAACCTTGTCAAAGGTTTTCTAAACGTTCAAGTACACCATATCCACTGAATCGCACTTGACCACGTTTGTTGACCCCTCAAAGAATTTTAATAGATCAGAGTTGCATAGTTTATTTCCCTTTAGAAAAGCCATGTTGACTCTTCCCAACCATATTATGTTTATCTGGGTGTATGATAATTCTGTTCTTTACTATGGTTTCAACCAGTTGCCTGGTACTGAAGTTAAACTTACCAGCCAGAAATTTCCAAGATTGTCCTTGGAGCCTTTTTTTAAAAATAGGTGTTACTTTAGCTATCTAGTTCCAAAGGGGTAGCTGTGCTACTCTAGGTCAGCCAAACAAACAAAGAGTCCTATGACATTTTTAAAGATTAACACATTTATTTATCTCATGAGCTTTCGTGGGAGAAAATACCGCTTCGTCAGACGCTTTGAAGATGAGGAACTTCCTTTTCTGTTTAATTTATCAGTTTGTTCCAAAGCCACCTCTGTTGACACCTAACCCAGGAACAGTTCTTCAGATCTGTCACCTAAAAGGAGTGGCTCAGAAATGGGAACTTCCCTCCCGCCCTCTGCACTGAAGACCCTTGGGAAGAATTCATTTAACTTCTCCACAATGGCCTTGTCTCCCTTGAGTGCCTCTTTAGCATCTCAATTGTCCATTGGCTCCACTGATTGTTTGGCATTTGCTAGGTGCATTCTTGTGCAGAGAGGTACCTCTGTACAGCAGTACGTGTAGGGGCTCTGCAGGATGTTCTTTGTGCTGCCACAAAAGATGGACTAGCTAGAAAAATGACTCCTTGCTTCAACATTACTCAGTATGATTTAGTGGGAGTGGTCCTGCTTTTAGCAGGGGGTTGGACTAGATTACCTCATTAGGTCCCTTCCAACCCTAAGAGTCTATGGTTCTGTGATTCTGTTTTTGAGTGCCTGGCTCACAAAAGCACCGATGGCAGTCCAATTTAATTTGCAACTTTTGTTTTTTTCCAGCCACTGGTGCTTCTACCACTGTGTATGTGACTGAAGCCAACGGCAACCCCAGCGCTGACTTTGACCCTGAAAAGGAGGAGGGAGAGGTTCAGTATTTGATCAAGTGGAAGAGCTGGTCATACATTCACAGCACGTGGGAGAGTGAAGAGTCTCTGCAGCAGCAGAAGGTGAAGGGACTGAAAAAACTAGAGAACTTCAAGAAAAAAGAGGATGAAATCAAACAATGGTACGGTTCTCCCAAGATAAAAATCAGTGTGGAGTCTTGCTTGAGAGGTCCTTTCATAGTGGGGGTCACCTGAGCTTTGCCCAAGTGAGGGCTGTTCAGGCAACTTGCCAGGAGCTCATGGGCCATGCTGTCATCTTCAATAAGAAGGGATATTGCTACCCGTTTATGATGGGAAATTGAAAAGCCCAAGAATTTCCTTTTGGCTTGCCCCTCGCCCCACCTGGGTTTTCTTCTGCAAAGCATGTTCAGCTGAGAGTGGGGCTCAAGAACTGTTTTTTTTTTGGGAGGGGGGTGTTTGGTGCCTGCTTGAACAAGAGACACCTCTCTCTTTTGTTCTATGTCACTTTCATGGGTATCGTACTTGTGACCCTGATGTAAATCAGACTGGAGGCGGTCCAATGTGCAAACGTGTAGCTGCATTCCGGTCGAGATGAGAGAGTATGCCGGAACGATGGAGGATATAGGGGGCAGCTGCAGGCCACATTGTTGATTCTTGGCTCACGGTTGCTTCTTGGCCACCCCTGTTGAGCAGAAATTAAGGGCTTTTCTCCACACACTTTTTATACTGCTTTAACATTGTCAGTTTAGAAACTGAGCAGGCCTTAGTGCGGCTATCATCTGAGCTCCTGTTCAGTGGGTGTCTTCCCTTGACAGCACTACAGCGGCCACCTTGTCCTGGCTGGGTCAAGCCCGGTGTGTCCCCAAGACATTGCTTTCACTCCCGTCACAGGAAGGAGTGGTATGGCATGTGCCCTGTCAGTGGAGAGGTGGGAATGAGCGACAGGCAGAGCATGGTCTTAAATGACCTTGCTATGCTATGCAGAGAAGATGTGAGAAGGACGCATTACCCCAGCTGTCTTACCATGACACTGTAGTCTGAGCTACAGGAGTGCGGAGGGTTATGTGCTTTGGCTTTGTGGAAGGGAAGCTCACAAAAGTTGCATTGAAAATCAGTATTTATTTCTTTGTATTGCTTGGCTGTGAATAACCTATTCCTTTGGAAGCATTAAGAGGTGTATCTGTTACGTAAGTGTCAGCTTTGATTCTGAGTTACTCTGACTAACCCAAGAAATTGTATAGGCAGGAAGAGTTTTAACAGCTGATCTTGAGCAGCACTATCCACAAATTGAGCAGAAGTGGAATTTTTTTCTTATGCTTCTTCCCTCTTCTATCCAGGCTAGCCAAGGTAACCCCTGAAGATGTGGAATACTTCAATTGCCAACAGGAGCTTGCTGCAGAGTTGAACAAGCAGTATCAGATAGTGGAGAGAGTGATTGGTGAGCAGAATAATGAACTTTTTTGATAAAGGAATAGTAAGACCCAGGAATTCAAGTTTTACTGGGGCCGCAAGAATGAGCATGTGGTGTTTTCACATGTCTCTGGGGAATAAAGTGATGGTACACATCCTGTAATGTGTGGAAATCTAGACATTGGAGCACAAGAGATCTGGATTCTAGTAATGCATCTGCAAAAAACTTGAGCAGGTCATGTGCCCTCTCTTTGCCTCAGTTGCCCCAACTGTAAAATGGGATTAATTCCTATTGCCCAGGAGTGCTGTAATGTTTAATTTATTACTTTTTGTAAAGTTCTTTGAAATGCTCAGGGTTTATGTTTTCATGAATAATGATAAAATGTTGGGTGTAGCTCTCAGAGCAGCTCAGTGACATCACAGTGACCTCAGCTTAAGCTGTGGGTATCCAGCACTTTTGAAAACTAGACCAGAAGAGTTGAGTGGTGTTTTCTAACAATTGCAGAGAATATTTTTAACACGCTCCGAACTGAGGAAATGTAGAATATCTTTTGTGCACCCTGAACTGGTTAAGACACTAAAACCCTTCTTTGTTTGCTTCTATAAAATGTAGCCGTGAAAACCAACAAGTCTGCAATGGGACAGTCTGAGTTCCCAGGTAAAGTGGCCTTTAACTCCCTTTCTGGCTTTTCTAAACAAGTGGTTCTCAGCCAGGGATACATATAGCCCTGCGGTACACAGAGATCTTCCAGGGGGTACATCAGTTCATCCAGGTATTTACTGAGTTTTACAAAAGACTACATAAAATCACTAGCAAAGTCAGTACAAGCTACAATTTCATACCGGCAATGACATGTTTATACTACTCTCTTAAAAAAAAAAAGCAGCAGCCTCCTAAAACTGGGCAGTGGCCACAGCTGTAATGGAGGATGGGGGGAGCTTGCTTCCCAGGCATGCTGCTGAAAGGAGCCGCTTATGGAAAGGAATCACCCAGAGCGGCTCCTCTTGGTGGTGTGCCTGGGGATGCGGGTCCCCAGGGATGCCACAGAAAGGAACCACATGGAGTGACTCCTCTCGGGAGTCCACAGGCATGCTGTGGAGAGAAGCTTCCCAGATTGGCTCCTTTTGGCACAGCACACTGTGGAGAGGAGCCGCTCTGGGCAGCTTCTGTGCCCCAGCCACTCCCGAAAAAAGCCATTTGGAATGGCTTTCAGTGGAAGGAGCTGCAGTTTCTGTAGCGCTGCGGAGAGTGCCGTGTGCCGCTCCAGATGGGCTCACGTGTGTGTGCCGGGGGTTGCCTTCCCCTGCTAAACACTATATCATCGGTTCTCAAACTATGATTTTGTTTTAATGGGATCAAAGCCTGAGCCTGGCCGGGCGGGGCTGAAGCTGAAGCCTGAGTTTTTAGGTGAGGTGAAACTTGGGGTATGCCTGAAAGAGTTGAGAACCACTGTGCTAAACAGCACTGTTCTCCATGACCTGTCTTGCGGGGGCACCGGACACTTTGGAATTGAGTTGGTCATGGTTACGTTTCTGTAATGTGTTGCAGCTCACAGTCGGAAATTGTCCTCCAATGAGCCTGAATATCTGTGCAAATGGATGGGGTTGCCGTATGCAGATTGCAGCTGGGAAGATGAGGCCCTGATTAGCAAAAAGTTTCAACACTGCATTGACAGCTTCAGCAATCGTAACAACTCCAAAACCATTCCCACTCGGGACTGCAAGGTTCGCTTGCTTCTTTTCTCTCTTTTTGCTGGGTTTGCTTTGGATTTCAGTAGGCCAAAGTTCTCACTTTATTTACATCAAATGTGATGCAAGATTTTCTAAAGGGGTGGCTATTCCTTGAGTGAGGAGCTCAGTTTCTTTTCCAGGGGTTTTCTGCAGTTCCTTTTCAGTTCCTTCTCCCAACTCTCAAGGCCCTGAAACGCAGACACCATCTGTTCCTTGAAACACAATGGCTGGGACTCCTTTTGGAGAGCTTTTTAACTCTTCTTCTTAGTCATCTTGAGAGTTAGCGCTGAGCAATAAAAAATCACTGTCTCCCTCCTCTTTAGAAGCTACACATACTGTCTCTTCAACATGTTACGGGCATATTGGCATAGAATGCAGAATGAGGAACTGGCATAAATTAACCCAGGAGTTGAAGAGAACGAACATTGTCAGTGGGAAGTGTCTGTAATATGTTCCTTCCTATGATATATTGGACTCCGTGGATTAATATAGCCTCTCCTCCGCAATTCCTGTTGATCAAAGGAAATAAGGCATATAAATACTCTCTTTCTCAGTGGGGAAAATAGACTCCTCCTTAATGTTGAGTTGATATCTGCAAGCATTTCTGAATGAATGCTTGTTTTTGAACAGTGACTTGGTCTAATATCATAGATAGAGAGATGAACCCTATTACATCAATAAATTAGGTACAAGAATACTTATGTACCCCATACGTGGAATATGAGGGTTAATACTTGTAAAATGCTTCATGAGCCACATATAAAAGGTGCGTTAGAAACACAGAGTTTTATTATTATTGAAAGAAAAGGCAACACAGGAGGGAGGAAGAGGAAAATAGGATGTTGCAGCATATCAGTTAAAACGAAGAGATCAGGGAGGTGGTAAGAGAAGAAACGAAAGAGAGCTGCAGAGAGGGCTGTGAGGACAGTTCTGGTTAGAGTGTTACATGCTACAACTCCTTGCATTTCTTGGGCTGTCCTGTGACTCAGATATTTGGGTGGGACAAGCAGAAGGTGCTAGCGAACGGTTGTCCCTGATGAGACTTGGATCTCATGGTTGCTGAATGTGTCGCTAAATTGCAGTCACACGTACTCGCTATAGCTCACATTCACGTGTATCGCAGCAGTTTTTATTCCTTGAGTTTGAAGGCCTTCCTCTTTCTTTTCGTCAGTGAGTTTAAGGATTCTGCCTTTTTAGGTGTTGAAGCAGAGACCCAGGTTTGTTGCTTTGAAGAAACAGCCTTCTTACATTGGTGGCGAGAACCTGGAGCTCCGAGATTACCAGCTGGAGGGGCTCAACTGGCTTGCTCACTCATGGTGCAAGTATGTAATGCTCTAGTAATGCTCTGGTTTTGGGTAATAGCTCTAGGCTAGTTCAGGGTTGTAGCATTAATTTCGTTTTTAGAGCTGTTGAGCCATATTCCTTTCTGATGTTTTCCTGTTACACCACAGCAGGATCTGGCCCTGTTGTTTTTGATGTTTGGTAGTTACCTGCCCTGCTTCAGCACCTTTAAAGCTCAGGATCTCAAACATTGTCACATGCGTCTTGCAAAAATATCCAGGCCTCCTGCTGAAAGGGAGGCGGGGGAAGGAAATTCTCTCTCTGGAAAGGGAGGAGAGGCACCTTGCATTTCTGCAATTCAGTATAAATGTGCGCACAAGAAGCGGCATGTTGATTTGATTGCATTGCTGTTCTTTTGGCCCTGCGGGATTGGCAAATGGAGACCGTTGTAAAATGTGAGCCTAAGAGATACTGAGAGAAAAGCATCTTCTCCCCTCCTGGCCCCTTGGGGATGGTGTATTATATGCACAAGAGGTGCATTTCTCTGACCTAGTGCTGTGGAGATTGGAATACATGTTTGGGCCATTGGCCTAATCCGATGCGGCAAACCCCGTTTTCCTGATACTCAAAGGATAAATCTTTCTTAGCATGCTCGAGCCGTCTCCTATGGGAGAGACCCACTGTTTGATCTTTCTCTTTTGGCTTTGCATTTGCTTGCCAGCGTGGGGGTAAATGTTGTCCAGACTGTGACCTGTCACTCAAAGGTGATTCTTTGTTGAGCAGATCAGTCTGAATTGCTTTACTACTGCATGGGATTATTTCCATGACCTTTCACAAGGCATGCCTTGCGTACTCTGTCATTACTTGTTGGCAATTAGTAAGCCGATACAGCATGATATTGTGTCTTCACTTTTTATTCTCCCCCTTTCAGGAGCAACAGCGTGATCTTGGCTGATGAAATGGGCTTGGGGAAGACCATCCAGACAATATCATTCCTCTCCTATCTCTTCTATCAGCATCAGCTGTACGGCCCCTTCCTGATAGTGGTCCCCTTATCTACTCTGACGTCCTGGCAGAGAGAGTTTGAAATCTGGGCTCCAGAGATTAACGTGGTCGTTTACATAGGAGACATGATGAGCAGAAACACGGTGTGTAAACAAAAGGCTAGGTGGATGGGAGGGGAGAGGAAGCCCCATGCTGAATGAAAATCTCTGTACATAGATTATATGTGTTGTATATTCTGCAGAAAGGCAAACTGGGTTGTGATAATAGAGCTGATATATCTGCACTTTGGACCGGTTCACTAGATTAGAGGGCTCTGTGCCTCCACCTTCCCCATCACTTAAATGGACACAATGTTTGCCTCTCTCAGAGGGTCTAAATTAATGTGTGTACAGTTTTTCAGTCCCTCTGAGGTAAGTACCAGACGTGTGCAAAGTCTGACTATTTCATTGGGCAACGGAGGCACAGCCAGGACGGACTTTACTTGGCAATATAGAAAGCCTCAGGTCTTAACTAATAATGAGACAAGAAATGTCAAGTTAATATAGATAATGAGGGGATTCAGCTACCCGAAAGAGCTGATATGAATTACCGCCTCTCTGAGCTTGGGTAAATCACTTGATCTCTGTGCCTCAGTTCCCCACTGGTAAAATGAGGATGGCAGTCGTTCCTCTCTTACACCCTTTGTCTCTCTCCTCCAGAGCTTATGGACTCTTCAGGATAGTCTGTCGCCCCTTGAGTGTTTGTGTAGCACCTTACACAGTGGGACCGCAGCTTAGCTGGGGCCTGTGTGTGCTACAGATAAGAATCATTGAGTGCCTCCTTAACAACTAACCTTTGAAATGTATTTATATCTGAACTGTTATCTTCTCTCCCAGATCCGTGAATATGAGTGGATCCATTCTCAGACAAAAAGGTTGAAGTTCAATGCACTTATCACAACCTATGAGATCCTCCTCAAAGATAAGGTGTGTGGTTGGCAAGAGATATTTCACGTAAACTTCCATTCTTCACAGAAACCTTCCATTCTTCACATTCCATTCTTCACGTAAACTTCCATTCTTCACATAAACCTTCCATTCTTCACATTCCATTCTTCACGTAAACTTCCATTCTTCACATAAACCTTCAATACTTCACATAAACTTCCTTGTGCTTCACAATGGGGATGCCTCCAAACCCATGTGTCTCGTACTGAGTAGGACATCTGATGATGGTCCAAAGCTGTTTTCCATTCTTCCCCCCTCTGGTGACTGGGAACATGTAGATGCAGTTTTACATGCATTACTTGGCGAGCATACAAAAATGCAGAGTTTGGTATAAACATAGCACAGTAGTGGTGTCGTTCATGATTACAATATGATGTGATTACTCTCAGTGTGATATGTGAACTAGCTGTACCTGTCTTAATTTGGGCTGTTAACATTCCCAGTACGAAGAACAAAATACTACATTCCCTTGTTGCCCACGGCTGTTTCACATGCCCTGGAGAGATAGGGTGCGGGGACTGAGGATGCTAGATTGAACACATGCACACACACATGAGAGAGAGGGGTGATATCACATGGATTTTACATTTAAAAGAAAGAGAGCTGCCTGGAAATCTCCTACCAGTGAGTCAGTGAATCCTGTCTGACGAAGTGGGATTTTCTCCCACGAAAGCTCATGCAATAAATACATTTGTTAGTCTCTAAAAGTGTCACCAGACTTCTTGTTTGTATTGCTGAACTAGACTAACACGGCTCCTCCTTTGGAACTAGTGAATCCCGAGTGAGAGCAGAGACATTGAGAAAAAGTATCGAGTGCTGAACAGAAACTCTTATTCCCATATCCCCACAGTCAGATTACCGGCTCTGGTGTCGATGTGAAAGATTGCTCAGGAACCACCGTGACAGATGTGGTTAAAGAAACCGAATCGAATATAAGGGAATGTAACCATTGCAACACTACACCACTGCCTTTAGGCCCACAGAAATTAACATTAACACTTGGTGGGACCAGTCTGATCTGTGTCTCCTTTCTTTTCGTTTGCTCCAGACTGTTCTGGGCAGCATTAGTTGGGCCTTTCTGGGTGTGGACGAAGCTCATCGGCTGAAGAACGATGACTCTTTGCTGTATAAAACTCTGATAGATTTCAAGTCCAACCACAGGCTCCTGATTACGGGGACCCCGCTTCAGAATTCTCTCAAAGAGCTCTGGTCACTGCTGCACTTTATCATGCCGGAGAAGTAAGCCTCTTTACCATGTACTTCCAAAGATACCCGTGTGTTTCGTTGTCAAATACCATCTCGTAACTAGGGATGGAGTATGAAATGGCTTAGTTGGGGAATATACAGAAAGAAGGGAGTGAAACCGAATGGGTTAGCGTCATAGTGGGGGGAAAACAATGAAATGGGGAAGTGGAAGGTGCTGAGTGGTCAATGAATGGTGCAGGGAGCTACTCTGTGTTGGCAGCAGGTGGGCAGGATAACATAATTCACCACCTCCCATTCACGTCTTCATGAGGGTCACATCCAGAGAGCCAAACTCCTGTTTTAAGGAACCATTCAAACCATTTCCAAGACTTTCATTAAAAAAAGGGGGGGGGAAGGGGGTTTAGTGAATGGGACAGTAAAATAATGGAGAAGGCAGAAAAACCCCAAATTTCGAAACTGAAACAAAACCTAGTTGGGAACATTCTTTCCACAGAGGGATGTTTAGAATATACAAAACCTGCTGCCTTGTGAACCTTGATCAAAGACAGCATAAGGGACCCTAGAGTAGGTTGTGATTTTATTCAGGAGGAGCAGTATGGAGCCGCAAGGATCAAGGTGTAAAGACTTTTTCAAATGCCAGAGTCCCATTTTCAAGAGTGACTCAAGCTATTAGAAGCCTAAATTTCATTGGCTTACAGTAGGATTTGCACGCTAAGCGCTCGTGTCTTTAGAAAATGAGATTTGTGCTCCTAAATCACTTCGGTATTTAAAAAAATTATTACCCAATGGCTGCCAATCTGTTACAGGCCTTTTAAAGAAATGAAGAAAGAGGTGGGTTGAGGACTGGAAATGTCATGGCCATTATATGCCTGCTACAGAGATTGTAACCCGAGAGGACTGTGTTCTGAGATAATGAATTATTTTAATGGATAAATATTATTTCACTTGGACGTAGTTTTTTTCACTTCCTGTCTCGAACTGTTGCATAGTGGTGCTGTGCACTGTTCCGATTCCCATTTAATTGAGCTGGTTTTGCATCGGGGCCTTCAACTGTTGACTCATTGCACCCAAAAGTGGTTCCATGTCACCAATCTCTTATCCTGTGTACAGTTTGGGGTGTAAAGCATTAAGGCTCTTAGAAGGTGTTCATAGCAGGTGGCTTAGAAAATCAAGGTAGGTGAGGCAATCTCTTTTATTGAACCATCTCCTGTTGGTGAGAGAGACAAGCTTTTGAGCCACACAGAGCTCTTCTTCAGGTCTGAGAAAGGAGCTTCCAGTGTCACAGCAAAATGCAAGATGGAACAGATTATTTAGCTTAAATAGTCAGCACATATTTTAGGAGACTGTACAAGGTGAAGTGGCCTTTTAGCACCCCGCAGTTATAGGACAAAAAAGGTAAGTGGGTTGCAAATTGTTGTAATAAGCCATAAATCCAGTATTAAGACCATGGTTTTTAGCATCTATTAAAGTGATGAATTAAAGCACTCAGGCTTGTCTTTTGAAAGTGCTGTGCAGATTTCCTTTGAGAATAAGGAGAAAAGGGTGAGATGTGGAATGATTGTTTTGAGACAGTTTTTATCTTTTATCATATTTTTGTGTGGGTTCAGGCAAGAGGGCAGTGATTGTCTGGTTTTGCCCACATCAGGGCCGTCCTTTTGGTGGGGGGAGCAGGGTGATCGCCCTGAGCTCTGCGGTTTTGAGGGCTCCGCACCGCTGTCCCCCACTGTGCAGCTGCTCCCCCGGCCGATTGGTCCTGGGCCCCGCACCCCGCAAGGGACGGCCCTGGCCCACATAGTTACTTCTGGGACATTCAATGCACTGGATTCGGTACACCACATGTTGTGATAGGCGTGTGTAAGACCCATTGATCTTGAAAGGTATATTAGGTGGGTACTGATTGTTGCAGGTATAGAGATGACTGCAGATTTCGTGTCTGTCATTCTGGCAAGGTCTGGTGCCACAAAGTTGGTGGGTCGTGGTCTGTGGGGAATTTGCTGCTGCTGATGAACTTGGTGAGGTGGGGGAGTTGTTTAAAGGCCAGAGGAGGGGGTTCAGGAAAGATTTATTTCAGGCTGTGGTCCTCGTTGAGTATGAGTTGTAACTGTTTTAATGGTACCTCATATGGGTTACAGGATGGGGTGGTAGGTGACTACTAAGTGCATGTGATCAGAGGCTATTTTTTTCCTGCAGTAAAGCAGGTTCTGACAGGATATTTGGGTGACCCCTTCTGTGATGCAATCGACTTCTCCGGTGCAGTGTCTTTGTTTGGTGAGGACATTTTTAAGTGTGTTAAAATGAGTGTCCCAGACTGTCTTCTCGAAGCATATGTTGTGATATCTGAGGGCTTGGCTGTAGACAACAGATTTCTTTCTGTGTTTGGTGGCTACTGGATCTGTGAAGGTAGGTGTGGTGATCTCAGGGTTTTTATATATATTTGTCTGTAGGGCTCCATTGTTGAAGCTGATCGTGGTGTCCAGGAAGTTGATGCTGGTGTGGGAATGTTCTAGAGAGTTTGCTGGGGTAGTGGTTGTTGAAGTTGTGTTCGAAATCTGTGAGGGAGTTTAGATCATCTGTCCAGAGGATGCAAATGTCATCAGTATATCTCAGGTAGATTGTTGGCTTTGTGGTCCCTCGTCCAGAAATTCTTCCATAAGGTAGCTCATGCAGAGTAGGCATAATGGGGAATCATTCTAATAGTAATCGCTGTTCCCATGGTTTGGACAAAGTGTTTGTTGTTCAGTGTAAAGGTGTTGAGGATGAAATGGATGAGTTTAGTGGCATTTGGGGTTGATAGTTGAGTGATACATCGTCTTGTGGATATCTGAGGCAGGTAGCAAAGCCATTGTGAAGGATGTTGGTTTGTAGGGAGTTGACATCCATGGTGGCAAAGGTGGTGTCCTGCGGGAGATGGTTAATGTTGCAGAGTTTCTGGAGGAAGGTGGTTGTGTCCTGGAGGAAGCTGGTCCTTCGTATGGCAAATGGTTTTTGTGAGTCTTCATAGTTCTTCTGTAAGAGTGCCATAGCTGGATATGATGGATTTGCATGGGTTCCTTTGTTTGTGTATCTTGGGAAGCATGTAGAAGTGCAGGTTTGTGGAAGATAAGGTTATAGAGCCTCTCGTGGAGTTGTTTGGGGAAAGATTTGATGATCCCCTTAGATTCCGGGGTGAATTGTGATGTGTGGGGTCTTCAGGGCCATCACAGCCACAAGCCTGATCCGGACACCCAGTCAACCCCACCATTGGCCCCGGGCCTGGCTGGCTCCCGTGCAGCCCCCAACCCCTGAGCCGCTCCTGCCCCAGGCCTGAGCACTGACCCCCGAGCTGGCTGCCCACACCCCTCCAGCCCCATGCCACTTCCTTCCCCCTTGAGCTGGCCAGGCAGCCCCAAGCCAACCCCCTTACTGAGCTGGCTGACCCCAAGCTGGGGCAGCCCTGAGCTGGCCCTCCCCCCGCCAATTCAGCCAGGTGGCCCCAAACTTCAGGCCATCATACCACTCCGGCGCTGCTCCATGGCCTGTTCCTGGCTCCCCCACTACTCCCGGCCCCTCCAGGCCTGTCCCCGTGCCCAGCTCCCAAGCCTTCTCCCCCTCCCCTCCCCAAGCCAGAACTTACCATTGCTGAAGTGGGACATCTAACAGCTGTTTTAGATTTCCCACCTTGCTCTGCCCTGGGCTACCTGCCTGGGAGCGCAGCAGGGCGGGAGATTTCAAATGGCCCCGCTGACCCCAGCATGACTCAGAGCTCTGCTTGGCACTTCTGGGGACCTTGCCCTGTGTGCCCAGCGGGGTCGTCTTTGGGTTCTTTATAGTAAGTGGAGTTGGAGAAAAACTTGAAGTCAGGAGATAAGTTTGGGTTAGAAGGAAGGGATTACAGGGCAGTATAGGCGAGACCTGACATCACTGATTAATACGTGTCAATGGTTTGAGAGTAGGAATGTGCTCCGAAATGATTACATTCTTGGTTAAAAAAGAACGGCGTGAGGGAGAAATACGAAAAAGAGAATGATTTAGAGAGAGAGGCAAACAGAGGAACGACCTTGCACAATTCACCGCATTTCTAGATATTATGAATGTTGTGTACTGCTATTTTAAATAACACATCTTTATATTGGAAGTTCATATTTACCTCCATTAACTCAGAGGCACAGAAGAAATATATCTACTGACCAAGATGTTCCTGTTAACTAGATCTGTTGCTATTTACTGTATCTAATGGGCTAGGACTATCTTGGGATGCTATAAATTTGTGCAGAATGGTGCCGCAGGTTATCAACAACAGACGTCTGCACCTAGTGCTGGATGTTCGCCTTGCAATTACTTCAAAGCATGCTTTCTAATCTCTCTTGACATTGCCATTGTTGATGTCCCAGTATCCTCTTGGTGACTGTTCTATTGTTTAATTGCTCTTCTCATTAGGCAAGATTTCTATATAGCCCTTCGTCAGCTTGAAGCTGCTACTCCTTGTAGTACATCCAAACTCACCCTTAGCTGAAACATTTTCCTCCTTTTTGGGGGGTTATATATTCTCCAAGATTTTACTTCAGGCAATTCCCCAATGTAACTGGGGAATTATTAGCAGGATCCCTGATAAAAAACAGATTTCACTGTAGCTGGTTTTTCCAAAATAAAACATAACTCTTTAAATAAATGATGGATTTAGCACTGCATCCTCCATTATCATCCTTCTCCAACCACTTCTCTGCCACATTTATTCACTCTACACTTATTCCTAAATATAAGGGGTGTTATGTTTTCTTTGTGTGTTATGACCACCATGGCTGCCATTAAAATATTTTCACATAATGGCAATTGCAGCTGGTTTAGCCCTGCCTTCTGAAGAGGGATGGTTTCATTAACGCAGTGGCTCGCCTCTAATTTCATATACATTTCTGTAAATTTCTTAAATGTTGATGCTTCTTCCACTGAAGTGTGAATTTCCCTTTTACTCAGACACTGCTGTCCGAGCACCTTTGTCAAAGAACCAGGGACCATTCACATTGTTGATCCTATAATCCCATTTTTGTTTCCTGGTGTAGGAGATTTGTTGTAAGTAAAAGAGGTCTGGTACTTGGTTCCAGAGATCTAGGCCATGTGTGAAGGCAGCAGTTTAGACGGTGGTTGGAACGAGGACTTAGGACGCTGTTGTGCTATTCCCAGATCTGCCACCAATTTGTTCTGTAAACTTGAGCAAGCCACTTAGTCTCCCTTTTTTTTCATTTTACCCCTCCTATAAAATGGTGATCACTTATGTAGATCACAGAAGTGAAGAATAAATTGCTTTTGGGTCACATGGAGATCCTCAGCTGATGGGGATTGTGTAAACAGAGAAGATGGTAGTTAAGCAATGTTCTAACTCACCACTCCTAAATTATTCCATCAGGTTTGAGTTCTGGGAGGATTTTGAAGATGAGCATGGGAAAGGGAGAGAGAATGGCTATCAGAGCCTTCACAAAGTCTTGGAGCCTTTCCTTCTGCGCAGGGTGAAGAAGGATGTGGAGAAATCCCTGCCAGCCAAAGTGGAGCAGATTCTCCGGGTGGAAATGTCTGCCCTGCAGAAGCAGTATTATAAGTAAGTCATTTACTGAGTTCACTGGAAGTGCCCAGTGAAAATGGGTTTGGTGTGTTACGTCATCAGGGTGCCTTGTGGCCCTGGTTCTATATCCCCAAACCAGTGGGGGATGCAGCGTGAGTGGCAGTTCCCTTCACTAGGGGCTGCTTTCCCGTGAGAAGCAGTGTGTGGTTATACAGCATCTTGCCCACGTGTTGCCTGCCCCCAGGGCGATGCTACAGTTCACCCCACTGGCTGGTTTGTTTTTAAAGTGAAGTGATGATATAATTTAACTTGTCAGCATGTCGGGTGGCGACCGCATCTGCCTTATTTCTGTAAAGGCCTCTGCACAGATACGGTGCCTTGTAATATGAAGTAAGTAATGTCACAGGGGGAGGGTTGGGATTTTGAGTGAGGAATAAGCAGAGTTTCACTTAGTAGAAAAGGAGGTGGGGGGAGAGACAGGGAGCCTGCCGCCCAGGCATACCTGCTCTCAGATTTTCTCTGAAGAATACAACCTGCGCTCTCCCCCAGGGAGATGACAGGGCCTGACCTGAGGATTTTGTTTCGCTAACTGCTGCCTGCAGGTGGATTTTGACAAGGAACTATAAGGCTCTTTCGAAGGGGACGAGAGGAAGCACGTCTGGCTTCCTTAACATTGTGATGGAGCTGAAAAAGTGCTGCAACCATTGCTACCTTATTAAACAGCCGGAAGAAAATGAAAGGGAGACTGGCCTGGAGATGCTGATGGTGGGTAGTTGCTTGGGGTGTGAGTGCTTTCCCATTTATTTCCCCCTCATTCCTGCCTCCACACCCAAATAATATCTTGCAAGCAGAGTTCCTGCTGTTGCTGTCCTCTAGACATGCTCCACAGCCAAGCCACTGCTTCTCCAGCCTTCCTCCCCACCTAGAAATGTGGGGTGTCTAATGTAGGATGGACACAGAGCGTAAGATCAGGCTTTGGGGGTTCCAT
Source organism: Pelusios castaneus (assembly GCA_007922175.1). Lineage (NCBI taxonomy): Eukaryota > Metazoa > Chordata > Testudines > Pelomedusidae > Pelusios > Pelusios castaneus. The sequence continues at coordinate 24,315,654 of ML685765.1, forward strand.
CTCTGTCAGTCAGCTTCCACTGTGTTAAGTTCTGTGATGAGGCTGGAATATTGTTGGGACAAACAAGACTTGAAGGACAAGGGCGGTCGGTGCAGGGGGCGTGGTTGGATGCCTGCATTGGAATGACTCTTGCTTCTTCAGTCTCTAATCAGGAGCAGTGGAAAGCTGATTCTGTTGGACAAGCTGCTGACCAGGCTGCGTGAGAGGGGTAACAGAGTCCTGATCTTCTCCCAGATGGTGAGGATGCTGGACATCTTGGCAGAGTACTTGACTATCAAGCACTACCCTTTCCAGGTGAGGAGGGTTAGTGGTAAGCGCACTCACAGGGTTAACTTGCAGTTCAAATTGGGAAGTGTTGAGGTGACAGAAGCCATTTAAATCCTGAGGCCGGGCACACAGACTACAGGAGGCACTAATGCAAAGGTCACTGGTGCGAACTGGGAAGCTCCGTTGTATTCCTGTTCTTCTAAGTGCTCATTGAGCCGGAGGCATGAAAGAGGTTGCCTCATGATGTGAGCATCTAAGCAAGTGGAGGGTTCAGTGGGTGGGTTTTGATCATTAAAGCACTGCGTGGTTTGGGTTCTGGCAACCAGAGACGGCTCTCGCTCCAGGCACTGACGTTTGAGCAGATGCCAGACCATCTCTGGGTTTGATAACAGGGCGATTTCAGCAGAGAGCTCTCAGCTCTGGAGCTGGCCACCTCTGTCAACAGACAAAGCCCTTCGGGCAATGTTCCCTTTAATTTTTGGTAGGCTGTGCACGCAAAAATATTGCTTTTGTGCAACTTTTTTGACCCAGAGTTCAAATGTGTGGGCTGTGATGCAAGTGTACCCAAGCAAGTATAATGCAAAAGTAGTTATGAAAATGACAATTGATGTGCTGTAATCTTTGTGTCTAGACAAACACGAGCATTTCTAGATGATAATATAATAAAGACTTACCTTATAATTTCTCTCTGCGATCTTTGGCATTTGCCCATTCAGGGCAGAGGTGAGGTGGGGTGCCAGATGGGTATGGGGAGCACTGGCATTACGTGGCGGTGGGGGGTGCCATGTGGCAGATCCCCTCACTGGGCCTCCCTGGTGTTGTCCCCCAAGAGGCCCCTCTGCTGCCCCCCATTGGTTCCCTGCCCCCAAACCCTCCGGGCCCCTTCCCTTCTGGCTCCCCTATCCTCTCTCATCCCCCTGGGCCCTTTCTCCAATCCTCTCACGCCCCACCCCTCATCCTCGGTCTGAGTATGCTCAGGGTGGGAGATTTGAAACTCCCCAGCCTAGCCACTGCTCCCAGTGTCCTGCGGGCCAGATTCTGGGCGGACCACGCCCACAGGTTGGACGAGTGCGGGATCTGCGTTCCGCCTGATTCTTCTTATTTTTTGGGCCCCGGAACGCTCGCTGGCCAAATTCGTGGGCCCCCATCGGAACAGAGTTCCGGGGCATTCCAGTTATTTTTGTGCGCACTATTTTTTCTCGTGTGCTCTGGGTTCACGATCTGTGTGTACACGCGCATGCACAGAGCTTAGAGGGAACATAGCCTTCAGGCTAGGTTGTAAAAGTCTGTGTGTTCTGCCCAAGGTGGGGTGTCAATTGGCTAACATATCCGTTTAGCTTTCACATCCGCTTCATTTCTCTTTGACTGATGCTGGCTTGTCGGCCCATATGTGCACCCAGCAGTTGCTGTGGGGAGCATGCTTTTAACATGCAAAAGCACAATAAATAAAGGCTTGTTTTTGCACGGCATCCCTTCCTCCTCCAGGCGTCTACTTCAGCCTTGATCCTTTGGTAAGCTCCAGGGAGGAATGTAAAGGCAGAGATCCTGGCTGGGAGCCTGTAATGAGAGCTGAAGTGTCACCCACCATGTGACTGCTGTCTAAGCAAGCTCCCCACCTCCCTCCCCCTCCGCGCAGCAGGTTAAAGCAGTGCAAGTTATTTTTAATCAGCAGTTATTTTTAATGATTAAATGCTCCAAGCTGAAGGTATATAGGACAGGAGACTGTGGAGCGCCCTGAGATTTGGGGCAGCAATTCCTCAGGGTTCCTTTACTTTCTTTCTTTTATCATTATTGTTGATCTTTCCAGCGCTTGGACGGCTCGATCAAAGGGGAGATCCGAAAGCAAGCGCTGGATCACTTCAACGCCGAAGGCTCTGAGGTACGGCAGCTGGGGCGTCCTGCCTGAGGAAAATAGCTTCAGTAGGGAATGGGATGGGACGGTTGAGCTTGTATGAGTTCACAGCTGCCATTCATCCCCCATGGAGTGCGAGCGTGGTTTTTTACAGCACTCCGACTATGCCTAAAGACATGGCGGTGGCAGGTTTTTCTCCTGTGGCCATCAGTGTCCTTTGTTAAATACCCCCAAGGCCTCACAGAGGGTGGGGCCTGAAAATCAGGCCCAGGAAGAATCTGCTAAGGAGCGAAGCCCCCTAGACGTTCTCCTTCTCAGACCTGGGAGTGAAACAGTAACAAAAAGATGTGTGCAGGCTGGAGTGTGAGAGTAGTGGGTGGCTGGACAAGTAAACAGGCTGTGGTGGCTAGTGGCTACAGTGAATGAAGGCTTAAGGACCAAAAAGGCCACAATTTTGTAATCCCTCCCATCCAGGCCCACTCTCTGACGAGGTGCGAGTCATTGGGTTGCTTGCTGCCTCAGGCAATCCAGCTGGCTGAAAAATGTGACTTTGCTTGGAAAAGCAGAGCAGCCGGTAAAGATCAAAAGGAGACACGGCCAGGTGCCTGCTGTTAGGAGGAAGCTTGGAAAAACAGGACTGAAAAAGGAAACGGCATGCCGATAGGAGAGCAAGGAGCTGGTGCTGGGGAGAGGAAAAGGGTTCTCAGAGAGGTGTCCCCAGAGCCCACTCCTCTAGAGGATTGCCTGAACGATAAGTGTCTAGGCACTGACTCCCACGGTCCATGCAGGCTTTATTTTTGGGGAGCTGGTCACCCTGAAGAAGGACCAGCACAGGTACAATGAAATGCACATGGGTTTTTCTCCTGCCCTGGCAGTCCACTGCACAGCACAGTTTGACCTTCAGAAGCAATAAGCCCCAGGTGCCCTTCCAAGCCATTCTGTGTTTCTCTGCCCAAAGTGACCCCTGCTGGGCCAGTCTTGGAGCAGCACCCACCTCTTCGTGGTTCCATGTTTCTCTGTACCTCACGTTACATAGGCTGCTGGCTGCCAGAGACACCCTCCTCTGCAATCCTAATGCGGGTTAGCCCACGAGATGGGGCTGGCTTGCATGTGCTGCATCCATCGTGCCCAAGATTGCTAATCCTAGGCCTGCTTAAACGGATGGGATGGGGATCCTTCTTTCTGATGCATCTCTTTCCACCTCTCTGGCTATGCTGCTCAAATACCAGACTTCTCTGTCTGCCTCTTTTCTTCTCCGTCTCTCTACAGAAGAGGACCATCCTCCTCATAGGCTGCCCCTGCTCTGAGCACCTCATTATCTCAAACTGTCATCAGCCCCTGTCTCTTTTCTCTGCCCTGAAATGACTCCGAACGTCCTCTCTCTCTACTAAACCTCCATTCCCAGAGTCTCTCCATTCTCTCTCTACTTTGCATTCAGGTGCACCTTCCTCTAACTTGACCTGGCCCTACACACAGATGGGCTCTGTAGGATAGATTGTTGCATGGATCTATTTTAAGCAGCTGAGATCATTTTGGGGCAACCAACACTGTACTCAGGTATCTTATCATTGTATGCAGGACTTCTGTTTCCTGCTGTCGACACGAGCTGGTGGACTGGGGATTAACCTGGCTTCTGCAGACACCGTGGTTATCTTTGACTCAGACTGGAACCCCCAGAATGACTTACAGGCTCAAGCTCGGGCTCACAGAATTGGACAGAAGAAGCAGGTCAGGAGAGCAGCTATGGGTCCATTTTGCTATGATTGAGGCTGGTTGTATACTGTAGCAGGGGCGTCTGTGTCACGACTCTGCAGAACTTGGCACGTCTGGCTTACGTGGGCTCTGTAAAAGTTATTCCTTCATATCTGAGCTGTATGCTCCTTCGAGTTCCCCACAAATGATGGGACAGCTGAGATGCAAAAACAAATCAGCCCAGGTTTGCTGGAAACAGGGCCTGGATTCTCTCAGAAGGCTCATGAATCTGGGCTGGATATTGGGTTAATAATGAAATCAAGCAAACTTCACATGGTTCTTAGTTTCATAACTAAAATTGCACACCATTCTGGCATGAGATGTCGAAGTCAAGCAGGGAACAATGGTAAAGCTGGGAGGCCTAAAAGTTTATTGTTTCTGGGTAGGAACCTTTTAGAGCCAGCATAAGACTTAGAGAGAGCAGTCATGTCTTCCATCTCTATTTTTGCTGTGAATCTGTTGTGTTGCTTTGTTTACATACACGAATCACTGGCTTGTGTTATGCAGGAGGTGAGACTTAGATGATCATGAAGGTCATTTCTGGCCTTCTAATCTATGAACAGTATTTTTCTGAGGTGTCACTCAAAGCAGGAAGAGCCGAAGAGCAGCCGTTCTTGTGAGTTTAGTGCGGATGGAAGTCTCTTGAGAATAGCTACTCCCATGGGGTAGTATGTCTTGGATTAGATATTCATACTATAGAGGATATAGCTTTGCAAGAAGAGACCAGGCAGACAGGTTATTGCTATCTTTTATTAAATAGCACAGGGTGCATTGTAATTGAGGCAGGCCTGTATGTTGCAGATCCACCAAATAGCTCGGCTTTTTCTTTGCCCCACAGGTGAACATTTATCGCTTGGTCACAAAGGGGACAGTGGAGGAGGAGATCATTGAAAGGGCCAAGAAAAAGATGGTGTTGGATCATCTGGTGATCCAGCGCATGGACACCACAGGCCGCACTGTGCTGGATAACAACTCTGGGAGATCCAAGTAAGTGTCCAAGCAGGGAGGAGAGTATCAGAGGGGTATGCGCAGGAATCAATGTTGCTCACATGGTGACTTGGACAATTAGTTGATAGTGTAGCTGGCCAGTAAAAAGCATAATAAAGGTCGCTCACCCACTTTGGCTCATGCAGTTGTTGGTATGGAAACTATATGGGATGCCAAAGTTAGCAAGAAAATAAAAAGAACTAGTATAGAAATCTCGGTTTATCATTCCATCTTTTCTTTTCTTTTCTTTTCTTTTCTTTTGTGCCTCTGTTTGTTGTGTCCCCCTCTCCCCCTTCCTAGCTTGGTCTTTGGCCTGTATTTCCTCCTTTCAGAGGCTGCCACTTTTTTCTTACAGGGCCCCCAGGTCACTGGTATCTGAAGAAGTTGATATAGGTTATAAGAGTCCCCCACAGTTGGTTTCTTTTCCAAGCTGGCTCTATAGCTGTAACCAACTAGGGTCAGTTGGAATCTTTTCCTGGCTCTTCACCTAAACATCTGTTCACTATTCTGCAGCTGGCACTATAGGGAGAAAGTGACCATCTGGACCACTTGGCTCCAGTCAACTTCTGTTTCTCCTGGTTCCTCAAGCGAAAGACCAAATAGTTGGGTGGGAGTAGACGGAAGGGTCATTTGGCTGCATGTTTCAGGAAGCATAGAGGGAGGCTGGTGGGTTTAGAAGACTGCAGGGTCTCTCCACTTTACTTCAGCAGTGTAATAGTAAGTGGTTTGTGCAGTAAAGGTTTGGGAACCCAGAACTGACTCATTGGCCATGGTGCTCAGTGTTGAGTCACTTGGTGCTCTGCCGTCCTTCCCCTAGAAATGGAAGACTATCAAGTCGCTGACTTGATAGCACTCTGAACCCCTGACAGAACAAGAGGAGAGATCAGGATTGGAGTGCAAGGTCTTAGTGCGGGATTGAGCACTCACACCACAGTATTGGCCTAATGAGGGAGACTTGGCTGTGTCTTTATACCATAGCAGAGCAGTTATGAAACAGCGTGGCTGACTTGGTGGCTCCTGAGCATCGGCTGTATCTTTGTTACTTTTTGCAGCTCAAATCCTTTCAACAAAGAGGAGCTGACAGCTATTCTGAAGTTTGGAGCTGAGGATCTCTTCAAGGAAATCGAAGGGGAAGAATCGGAGCCTCAGGTAGTTAAAATTAAAATAACCTTACTGATCTCTATTGGTCTTCGTGAACTTCATTGGCAGTACTGCATGGGGGAACCCACATATTTCCTGCCTCTCTTGTACTTGCTGTGTGGATCAGAGAGATCTGGTCAGTTAACAGGGTTTGTCAAACTGACACCTGCTATGGGCATCTAGTTCAAGTTTCCAGAAAAGCCGAAGGGAGAGCATAAGAGATTTGAGAGGCAGAGATGGAACACGCTGACTTGGGAGATTGTAATCAGATTCCTGAAGGAAAAGGGGCCCCATGGATGGTTTTTAAATGGTGGAAGCTTGTCCCCTCTCAGCCCTCTGCCCATACATCTATGAATGACGAGTTAGTGTATTGTAACAGGGCTTGGTGAGTCCTCCTCATCCCAGCTTCTCTTAGCCCTTCTTCGGCTTTCCTCTCCTTCGTAGTTTCCACAGAAGTATAGGAGTCAGAGAGGGCCACCTCTGTCCCGTCCCAGTGCAGGGTTGTTTTTGACATCATGTTACTGAACGGCTGATAATGGTCCATCATGCAGTGTTGCTCAGCCACGTCCCTTGAGGGAACAATTCCACAAATGAAAAGATCGCACTCTGGAATTTTTTCCTGATGTTCAGGCTCTTGTTTTTTCACTCACCCTTCATTCCTCTTTATACCCTCTTGTACCATCTGTGAATAGTACATCCTTCCCCTTAGTGATGACACCTGGTCAGTATTTGAAAACCGTTAACTTGTCTCCCCCACCTTCCTTGTCTCACTTGCTTGTATCCAAGGAATGTGTGTTTAGTGGTCATACCCCGTGAGTCAGTCCGTGAAACCCCGCCCTTCCTTTCTGGTGCTGTATTTCCTCTGATTTTATCCTTGGTCCTTTCTGACTGGTAGGAAATGGATATTGATGAGATTTTACGCCTGGCTGAAACACGAGAGAATGAAGTTTCCTCGAGCGCCACAGATGAACTCCTGTCGCAATTCAAGGTACAAAGCAGATTTTCTAGGCGCAAGTGAGTAAGAGGGACAGAATCTTAGCAGGGCAGGTCAGTGAGTGGCTATGAACAGTCTTTGCCAGGGTCAACCTTCTTTGCAAATTAGTGACTTGAAAAGGTACAGAACTGGCCAGCCGTGCACCTACATGATGTCTTCACATGGGAAGGCCGTAGCCCGGTGCTTCTCAAGCTGTCAGCATTGTGGGCTTCACTTGCAGCTCTCTGTTACATGGGCTGCATCCACACAATATCTATACTGTCTGTAAGGTGCTGAGTATGTCACATGGGCCGTGTCTCTGTGCTGATTGGGCTGCAGATCGAGAACCGCTGTTCTAGTCCAACCCTTTGCAAGGCATACAGAAGCAGGTGTCTGCCACCCAGCAGTGGGTTCGATGGCTGGACAGGTAGCACTAAAGAAATGTGTGCGTTTAGGTTTTTAAATGATCTTGATAGTGGGAAAGAAAATAGAAAACGTATTGATTTGAGGAGCTGGAATGTTAATCTAGGAGAGAGAGCAGCCAGAGTTTATAAACTGCATGCGCTACTCAGTGGCAGAAAGCAGGAAGAGATGACAGAAAGAGGAACAGAATGGCCGAAGGATAGATTACATGGGGAAACTCCTCGAGAGAAAGAAGTTGAGACTGGACCAATGTATCTTTAGTGACATTGCCAGTTGGAGTTTCTAACGCCAGGGACGTGCTTTTGCTTATAAGGTGGCCAATTTTGCAACCATGGAAGAGGAGGAAACTGAGCTGGACGAGAGGTCCCCGAAGGACTGGGAAGATATTATTCCTGAAGAGCAAAGGAAGAAGGTGGAGGAGGAGGAACGACAGAAGGAACTGGAAGAAATCTATATGCTGCCCAGAATCCGCAGCTCCACTAAAAAGGTACAGCACCTGACTCGGGCAGTTGGGAAAGAGCATGCCAAGGAAAATTGGCAGTGGGAAAAATCTCGTAGCCCAATAACAGTTTTGTGAGAGTTTGATTCCTCCACCCGCAGTGCTAATTTAACAAAGCACAAATGAGGCCACAAGTCTGCCACGCGGAGTACGAACCAGGTCCTGACTCATTAATCCAGAGTATGGGTCCATGCTGGACTTGAAAGTGGTGTATCCAATTCATTGGGTGCCTTATTTTAAAAAGCGGGTTTAAAAGAGCTGACACCGAGTGGCAGTAACAGATTGCTGCCCAGGGGAGAATAGCCAACGGTGTGGTGGGGATTAGATTGGAGATGATTTTTGATGACGTCAAAGGTCATTTCCTGGGTGTTTCTTTCCCAACTTTGATGACATCATAAGTCATTTCCTGGGTGTTTCTTTCCCATCTCCTCACTTGAGCTTCACAGCTCACCATATTGCTTGTGTTTAAACTCACCCTGTCCCTTCACAAGCAGAAGAGACCGTACCCTTTCCAGGTTAAGTGCCTAGGTGCTGTAATGCATTGAAATCCCCCAGCAATAGGGCTGTGCAAATAAAACTTACTTCGTTCCCATGCTCCAGACGGGGAATTTAGAGGTGGTGTCTGGTAATCTGTCATAAAGAGGTGTGCAAGTACACTGGGGCTTTGGGCATCAGACACTTCAGGGGGAGAGAGAAGGGAGATTTCTCTAAGATGGGATGATGCCCATATCGCTCCGATAGGCCTTGCTTCAGAGTAAGCAGCCCGAGGTTCTGTATTTGCATTGCTAGCCCACGGCACTCGGGGTGGGTTAAAGGAGGTGGCAGGTTGGCCCTCTTTACTGTAGTGCTGTCCTTCTGGCTCTCTCAGGCTCAGGCAAATGACAGCGATTCTGATGCCGAATCAAAGAGACGGATGCAGCGGTCATCTGGATCAGAGAGTGAGACGGACGATACCGACGACGATAAACGGCCCAAGCGCAGGGGGCGCCCACGGAGCGTTAGGAAAGACACGGTGGAAGGATTTACGGACGCTGAAATCAGGAGGTCAGTGCTGAGCCAGGGATGCTCTTCGATGAAAGTGTTCGAAAATTCTGTGCGGAGACCGACATCACCAGCCTGCGGCCCTGCTCCCTCAAAGCAGGCAAGCACCTGCAGAACTGGCTGATTCCACTGATGTCAGGTCAAAATGGATTGTTTACATGATTAAAGTTAAGCAAGTGTGGACATGCTTTGCTGGGTTGGATCTATTGGCTCTCAGAAACCTCCGTTTCTTGGAGATCTTCCATGCTCACGCTGTTGGGTAATGAACATTTAATCAGTTCTAAATGATTAAGCCAGGACTCCTGGAGTTTCATCCACTTATTATTAGTACTGTACAGAAGAATTAGGGGGGAAATCCGTCTTTACTGGTTCCAGTCGTTCTTCTGAACTTTTATGTTGTCAGCTTTGCCTCCAGCTGATGGCCTTTTGTAGGCCTATGTGAAATGGGCTGACGGTCTTTAGTCTGGCTCTAGCGAGGTGTGCCTCTGTCACAAAAAATGCTCCTGAAATGGTCCGCCTCCGTCAGCAATCTCCGATGAGCTTTGTGGGTCCATCAATGCAGCATTAAGACATTGCCAAGCGGCTGTGCGGGAGGTCGAACCCTGCGATTGCCCACTCTGTGGGGATTTCTTGAGTTATAACCAGCTGCTCTTCATCTTTGGCTGTTAAACCAAGCTTTATACTAAAATTACAAGCCACTTTCTTGCCCCCTCCCCCTTTTTTCCAGTTCCTTCTAGCCAAGGACCTCAAAGCTCTTTGCAAACATCAGTGAATAAAGCCTCGCAACAATCCTGGGAGAGTGGGAGCTACTTAGATCTTGGACATGAAAAACTGCATTGACAAACGGGCTGAGCTAATGAAATGTATCACCCTGTTTTCAAATAGAGTTGTAATTTAGAACTATTTTTATCAAAATGACTTTGTTTTTCTTTTTTACTTAGGTTTATCAAGGCTTATAAGAAGTTTGGGCTTCCACTCGAACGGTATGTGCAAACTGGCCCCGATCCTGAGAACATATAGACTAATTGTAGATCTGAATGCTACAGTATTAAAAAGTGAACAGGAGATACAAATACCCATGTGAATTCTGTACCCCTAGGAGCAGTTAACTGATAGGCACCAAGTATGGCATTGGCCTCTGTCATATTCAGGGCAAACAGTGGGGAGGTGCTGCCTTTGGGGACGCAGGAATTGTCAGGTGGTCCACCTTGTCTCAGACGGTGGCCATCGGTGAATGCTTCTGATGAAGACCTACATCCCCATCAGGCACCGCCAGCAGAAATTGTGCTGTACTGTAGTAGGAGGGAAATGCCTTCTTGTTCCTACCTAGTCTTCTTATCTCCTGGAGTATGTGGTTAGGTATTCTCCTCCTCCTCATTTTTATCCTAGCTAGTTCCAGCTGATTGGTGGGAGGAACAGAGCCAGTTTGGATCAGGAAGCATTCCTCTGGGGTATTAATAGTGCAGCGAGAGCGTAGGATAGCACTGGATAGCTAAAGAGAGTCTAGCCATGCCCAGGCGATACTGTTTTCTCTATCACGTGAACAACAGGGAAGTGAACGGTAGGGTTGGGTCATTCAGCCAGCCAACATCCACTTGAACTAGTGCTTTGCAGCAGAGCAGTTATCCGGTGTGATAGGCTCTGAACCTGCAGCACCCCGTCAGGTTACTAATTCCTATGTGTTCAGTTACCGAGCTGTGCCTGTTTGCCATCAGCCGCATTCAGACCCAGAGTCAACCTCGCAGGCCTCTCTGTTAGACAGAGGATGGCGGCTTGCACATAGAAGCCTGAGAGGCAGGGGAGGTTCCTATATTGTCCTGTGGAGGGAGGGAGTACATGCCAACCTTCCTGCTTTTCTAGTGCAGCCCAGAATATTACACAGCAATGCAGAAGCGGGAGGCACATGGCATTATCTTCTGCTAAGCAGCTCTGCCCCTGTCTCCTCCCTTTTACATGATCACCCGCTTCTTGCTGTCTCCCGCCACTCTCAGGTACCAAAGCTCAACGTGAGCCTTGCTCTATTTGGTCTTCAGGCCAGTATTTAAGTGGCAAGAAAATGGTCAGCAACCTGAGGACTGGAAATAAGAGACATCGGCTCGGAGGCGGGCGGATAGATGTCTTGGTTCTTGTACATGGGGGGAACTGATGTTAACACACACACAAAAATCCCAGTTCCTTAAAAAAGAAATGTATTTTCATGCCCAGCAATGCAAATGCTATAGAAAGTGAAAAGCTTGATCTGGGATGCTTCAGGGCCCCGAATCCAAAAACGGTGTGTGTGCAATATGCCATTGGTTAGTACGCTCTGTAACGATTCCTCGCATAGGGGAGAGACAGTTGAATACAAGCAGCAGGCATGCTGGACCCTGCGTCTCTGAGCAGTGCTTGCAGCCAGGGCTTGGATCTGACGCTTTCCCGATTCTTTATGTCCTCTCTCAGGCTGGAGTGCATTGCTCGTGATGCTGAACTGGTGGACAAGTCTGTAGCCGACTTGAAACGTTTAGGGGAACTTATTCACAACAGCTGTGTGTCGGCAATGCAGGAATATGAGGAGCAGCTGAAAGAAAACCCTAGTGAGGGTAAGTGAAAGCATACTGATGGTGTTGATGGGGCACGGTGCTGATGGGGGAACGTTACAACCTTCACCCGTGCTGCGCCTGCCAGTGACCTGGAGAGGGAGCGATCTCTAAGGGTGAAAAAGCTATTCCAGCCTTTGAGCCCAGGAGTCTTCTGCTCCGACTGTAGGTTGTCGGTGGCATGAGATTTCTGAGTTGGTGGCCAGGGGATTTCTAAGGCAGGGGCTGTGGCCCCCAACTCATTTCATGTTAGGTCGCGGAGCACCCAGCAGACTGGAGGTATTTTAACAGCTCCCCGAGCAGGACTCAAACCAATAATATGCACCTGCCTTATAGCTGTATCTGTAGTTATTGCTCCCCCGAGCCAGCCAGTGCCCCTGCGGCACTGCGTAAATACCCTGCACATATTTCCAAGACTCAAGGAATGCACGGGCCTGTGTGTTGCCCCGTGTGTGTTAGCTTTAGCTAGCTCTAGCTTTCTGGGAAGCAGTGTGGTTTGGTGGTTGCCACAGGAGACAGGGAATCTGGAGACCTGGGTTTTATTCCCAGCGAGTCCCTGCGTAACCTTGGCTGAATGGAGCTGCTGAAGTGGCTGGGCCGCAGTGTTGTTTTATTTATGTTTTAAGAAAATGACTTGGAAGGGGCTTGGAGTGCAAGGAGTTGCTTGCTGCCGCTCTCAGGGAGAAAGAAGAGCTGCTTTTCAGGATCTACCTGAGCGTTAGCCGCCAGCCCTAACAGAGGATTGTAGGAGGAATATAAAGTGCATTAGTGCCTTTTCCAGGGTCTTTTTTATGCCATCCGTGGCCTTTCAGCTAAAATGTTTGTTGCTGTTGAGCAGGGAAAGGACCTGGGAAAAGGAGGGGTCCTACCCTCAAGATCTCTGGTGTCCAAGTCAACGTGAAATCCATCATCCAGCATGAAGAAGAGTTCGAGATGCTGCACAAATCCATTCCCACAGACCTGGAGGAAAGGAGGAAGTGAGTTTGCATGGCTGGAAGCAGGGGGCTGGGGTTGGGTGCTGGGTTTGCAGTCTTGTGTTGATGCTGCAGCATTGGCTAGGACTCTCTCAGACACCTCCTTCATGTTTGAAATGCCTTCAGGTTCTGCCTCACTTGCCGTGTTAAAGCTGCTCACTTCGACGTAGACTGGGGAGTGGAGGATGATACTCATTTGTTGCTGGGAATTTACGAACATGGCTATGGAAACTGGGAGCTAATTAAAACAGACCCAGAACTGAAGTTAAGTGATAAGGTAGGTCGGGCTCTGTTTCGTTGCTTGCTTCACTTCAAGGGCTCAGGGAAAATGTGTTTGCTCTGCTTCAGAGACAGGTGTTTGTATTTGTGATATTTCCTTGTTAGTATTATTAATGACCATGACTGCTCTGAAATGCTGCATCGTGCTTGGCAGAAACTAGAAACCAGCATTGTTATCGACATTGCTCCGAACTGCACCAGACACATCAAAATGTTATGGTAGAAGAACAGTAACACCAGCACAGGCGCAAAGCTATGGAGATACATCATCCAAAACCCTTTAGGAATTGTGTGGGGGAAGTTCATTGGCCTGTGTTGGATAGGAGGTCAGAATTGATGATCACAGCGATCCCTTCTGACTTTGTAATCTATGAATCGTGCAATTTCGGCTGGATGTGTATTTCCTTGTGCATCTAACGAGCCTTTGTTTCACACTTGAATTTCCTTATGTAAAGAGCTCTTCCCAATGTATTGATGCTGGGTCTGTTAGAGTTCCTCCATGGTTAATGCTGCAGTCAGACAAATATCACTGCTAACAGACTCACATGGGGTAGCAAAGATCCAATCGTGTCCAGCTATAAATGAGCGCCCTCAGGCGTGATGCTTGGAAGAGCACAAAAACGAACATCCCAGTCACAGGCATGGGCACTTAGATGGTAAGCCCTCTAGTTCTCTACTGAGCCGCTGGTCTGATGCTTCTCACTCAGAAGACAACACAAATGCCGCAGCCGAGGCATTGCTGTCTGCTAATTACAGCCAGCCCGGTCCGATGTCTAAAGCAAAAGGCCATCAGGTGTACCTCCGTTTTTATCAGTCCTTAAAGGCCCAAAGCGGTGAATTCAACTGTACAGAAGGAGCTTTTTTTCCCTCAAATTACTGAAGATTCATGACTTCCAACAACTGTGCTATGTATGCTGGTGAACGATGTCATAAATAAATTCAGCTTGTCAAAACAAGGGGAGCGAAAGGGTCTGTTGCAGGGCAGCTCCTTGACGTGTTTTGCCAAGTGTTTGCCTGCTCACTGGAGAAGGTTTTCTGTAACGTGAGACTGCGGCAATTGAAGTTCCTACCCGACCATGCTCACACATGGCCTGTCACTCCAATGCCAGCACAGAGGCAGTTTTCCTCTCCCTCCCTCCCCAAATTGGTAAAGTTCTGTACTGCTGCTCTATGAAAGCAGGAGATATGAGGGAGTTCTTTGGCCCAGATCTTTAAAGGGATGTAGGCTCCTCACTCCCATTAAATTTAATGGGAGTTAGGCACCTTATCTTTGAGGAGCTGGGCCTTCGTGACAGGCAGTGCGGGGTAAGGGACTTCCCCTGAGAAACAGAAGCATTGTCACCCCCTTGCTGGATGCCAGCGAAGGGGAATAATACTAGTGCATATGTGCTCACTTCATGGCTTGATAGGTGCTTATGAGTGTTTTGTTTTTATCAAAGATCCTACCTGTTGAGACAGATAAGAAACCTCAGGGAAAGCAGCTCCAGACCCGAGTCGACTATCTGCTGAAATTGCTGAAGAGAGATCTGGAGAAGAAGGAAAATGTGAAAGAGGGGGAAGAGGTGAGCGAAAGGATGGCCGAGTGCCCCCAGAGGTGCACTGGACATTGCTTAGAAGAGCGGTCCCCAGACTGTGGGGCACCCGCTCCCCGTGGTTACAAGGGAACAATCCTCCATTTCTGGCTCATTAAATACGCTTGTTCGAACAGACTGTGGATGCGTCTGTGCTCTGATCCTTTCATCAGATTGAACCAGGAGCTGCTGCTGGTGGTGGGGTTTGTTAAGTAACGATCACTTTTCAGATGGAAAGAGCCCCATTTGGTTCTCAGATCCTAGGCTAACTTTGCTGGTCTGTCATTTAGATAAAGGGCCTCTTTTTACCTGTAGGCAGAGTGTGCTTGAGGTGTGAGATACTGAAAACGACTGCACAGGACTCTGGGATTCTCATTTTACCACGTTACTTCTCAGAAGCCAACTCCAAAGGGATTTGCAGCGATTGTATGAGCATATGTAGGGTTGGATGCTGATGCCCTAACTAGATAAATAGTGAACGCATCCAGAATAAAGCTCTTTTTATCCCGGCCTTCTCCCTCCTGGATACCACAATGTGCGTGTTGCAATAAATATCCTCTGGCAGCAGGTGCCAGTTCTCCTTCATTTGCCCCATAACCGGACTGCTTGGTGCCAGCAATTCACTTGTACCAATTCCATGTAGCTTCAGAATAGTGCATTGGCCCTTCAAACCTCAGATGGATCTCCTCTTGCTACCCAAGATGGGACTCTGATTTAGACTGTTATTCTAGTTAGTGGCCCAGGGTTATTCCTGGGGTCCATTGAATCTCTAGTGCCCCAAACTAATACCCATAATGCCTAGAGGAAGAGAGATGGTGTTTCTGTTTCTGGAAGTTGTTTTCCTGCCCTCACTGATTTCCTTTCTTCCCCAGACCAAACTGAAGAAGAGGAAACCACGTGTGAAGAAAGAGAACAAGGCTCCCAAAGTCAAAGATGAGCATGGAAATGAGCTGTCCTCTCCTCGGCACTCGGACACCCAGTTGGAAGAGGGTGAAGTCAAGGTAGGTTGACCCAGATAGAGGGGACTTTTTCAAATCTGCTAGAACTGCCTTGGTGTTCAGGAACTAAACTGGAAAAGCACCTATTGCTACTTCCCCAAATGACTAGTAGGGGAGCTACAGAGCATTAAACTGAAATAGGGGCCTGGCATATCCACACAGGCCACATGCTTAATTGCTCGGGGACAGAGGAGGTGACGTCTTCTCCACACAACTCATTAAACCAAGGGTCAGAGCGTTGTGGAAGGGCTCCAAAAAGAGAGATTCCACAGGACATCTGTCCCTCTTCTCCTCAGAAAACCTGCCTTGGCTGAAGCCACAGTTTGACAAGATAAGGTTGCTCTCTGGGAAACCCCCTTTCTTTGAGTGGCTCTGAAAGGTTTCTTGATGCTTCTGGTCAGTATCTACCTGAAGAGCTGAGGCTGTTGACTAGCTAAGTTAAATCAGTGCATGCTAGGTGTAGCTGCAATTCGCTGGTCAGCGGCAGAATGATGCTGGTTCGATTGATTCACTTTGAGCTACGTCAGGGTTTGACAAATCCCAGGTCCCCATGGTGCCCAGGATTTTTCCCGTTGCCTAGCAGTGCCCCAGTAGCCTAGGAGGCGAACAGCCCCTGACCCCTAAAAAAAGAACCGGCAGCATCGCCGCCTCTCTCTCCCTTTCTCCTGCCACCAAAGCACCCATGGCAATGGGAGGGTGTCTTCCGCGCACTCCTCTGCCACTGAAAGTGTCAGCAGCTGCAGCAGTTTTTCGGCGGAGGGTGACCTGCTGTGGCAGTCTTCGGGCGGCGGGGTTCCCTTCTGATGCACACCTAGGCGCCTTGGTTTTTAGCCTGGCCCCAGGTGTGTGACAGATTTGTCGAGGCCTGAGGTATGGTTTGTAGCCGTTGGGCAGATTGCTGCCTTGGATTTGCTTAGGTTACTTTGAGCTAGGAAAAGTTTGAATGAGCAGCAAGAATCGGGTGCGCTCACAGGGTTATTGACAAAAAGGTGTGTGTTGGAGGTGAGGAACCGTGACTTTGTGAATGATTCTTGGGCATGTGACTAATATCCTAGGAGGACGGCTTAGAAAAGAGCCCAGTGAAAAAGAAACAGAAGAAGAAAGAGAACAAAGAGAACAAGGAAAAACAATCAACCACAAAGAAAGAAAAGGAAGGCGATAAAGAGAAAAAGAAGACCAAGGATAAGAAAGAGAAGGTATTAGCCGTATCTTACGTGTAACCTTTAAAGATACGTTACAGCTGTAAATCATATTCAGTATTTCAGATTTGAATCCTGCAAATAGCAGTACATACCTAGGAAAGCATTTTGACTGAGAGGGCAGTGAAGTCTCTAAAGGGAATATTCCCAGAGGTGGATACGTTATGAGATTGGACATTCTTAAAGACCCCATGTGAAAGAATGCTAGGGTGTGAATAGGAGGGAAAATATACCTGGTCGGAAAGAATGGAAAAGGTGATGTATTCTGTGGGATGTGAACAAAGGACAGAAAGTGAAAGGGAGCGAGCTGTTTTCAGACTGACTTGAAAATGCAGTTTTCCCTGATCAGAATAGTACATTGGAATGGCTGGGATTAAGAAAAGGTGAGAGAAGAGACTGGAGCTTCTTGTTCAAAGGGAATGAGGCTTTACTTTGTCTTGGTGTGGGCAAATTGTGACTGAATTGCTCTCAACTCCAAATCTAGCCGTAATAACCCCACCTACAAGGGGGCTAGGAAATAACATCTTGGCTGCTCCACGTTGGCAGGGTTTGATTTTTGTCAGCACAGATGTCAGGCTGGGTGGGAAACGTAACTAAATTGGACATTGGGTCATGGCTGCTACATGCTGGATTCAGACTACTGAGTGGTGGAAAGTTCTGTAATAATGTTTTGAGGTGCCTAAGATGTATAATAGCAGCCTAGTGCAGTATAACACTGAGGTCCTACGTCAAAGCTCAGACCTTGTTGCAAATCGAGGGGGGAGGCCCCTTCTCAGTGAAAGGCAGCATGGCCATCAGCTATTAATAGGAACAAGGGAGCAAAGGTAATCCTCAAGGTGATGGTCATTATGGGTTGCTATGAGATTTAGACTATGTTGACAGCTCTTGCACAAATTTCCAGTGCAAGCCTGGACCGCTCTAAATTTTCACGAGTAGTCAGTGATTTGAGGTGCCCAATTGAATAGCTGTTGGGTTTAATTTCCACAGGTTCTGATCATATGCAGTTTCAGACCTTCTCAATATCAAGCCAGGAAGGGGTCTGTTCTTCCCAGGGGATACCGACCCACTGTATGATCCGAATTCTCCAATACAGTTCCGCACAGGCAGGTTTCGCCACTCTCTGTGAACAGACCCCAAATCACTGGTGCCAGTTCTGAAAACACTGGCCCAAGTGTTCGTATATGCTCCAGCTTCCTCTCTCAGGGTTGATGTGAATCTTAATTCATCCACGACTGAAAAGCACTGTGAGCACCTTGGAAGGAAGGCGCAGTAGAGGGGTGCACCGTTTATTAGTTGTCAGTAACAACAGTCATCAAGGAGGATTTCAAGGCAGGCTGCGCAGAATCCCCAGGTTCGTCTCACTGTCGGAGGGGTGTAATTTTGTTCTCTTCAAGCCCAAAGGTACTGAGAGCAAGTCTGGAAGCAAAGGGAAGCGATCTCAAGGTCCTGTCCACATTACAGCAGGGAGTGAGCCCATCCCCATCGGAGAAGATGAAGACGATGACTTGGACCAGGAAACATTCAGCGTAGTGAGTATCTTCTTCCGGAGACAAGGGCATGGGGGGTTTCCTGGAACACTAACGCCACTGTTAGTTATGAATATCTGCAGCTTTGTGTGCCTGGATTTGAGCACTAACGACACTCATCTGAAAGCAGACGGTCCTTGAGTATTTGGGAGTCAATACACCCACTCCTGGAAGGAAAGGTGCACTTCCCATTGGTTAACAGTGATTCCCTGCTGCTGATTTGAGGGCACCGTGGACAGGAGTCCCAACCAGGCCATTTCCTTGGCCAAAAGGATGGTGACTCTGGCATGGGACCTCAAATGGGAGAGGCATCCAGGCTTCCTTAGGGAGCTGTCCTCCCAGAAAACAAGCATAGTATTAAACTCAGGTTTGGAATAGCTCCCCTCTGACTCCTGGTCCACTTAGTTGTGTTTGACTTATAGTTGCTCACAGTCAGAGGTCCCACCGTAAGGGCTCCCCAAGGTGTGTAAATGAAAACCCAGCGATGCAGATGGTGAGCCCACAGACTGGCGAGGAGGGCTGCAGCAATAACACGAAGTGGGATTTTTCTCCCACGAAAGCTCATGCAATAAATAAATTTGTTAGTCTTTCAAAGTGCCACAGGTCTCGTTGTTTCTCTTACATTAGACTCTCATCTGCCTGGCTTGTGCATTTAAAAGGGTTCTGTGAACTTGAAATCTAATCAGTTTCTTCAAATAAGTAATTTCAGATATTGTATTTGCTCTTGAGACCCCTTGCTAATTTTTTGGTTATTCCAGTCCTTTTTTATTTTTTAAAAAAGTGTTCTGTGGTGCTATGAAAGACTCGCACAAACAGTGGGAATGCGACTCACTGACTAAAAAGGAGAGGGCGAAATTCAAATGTGTACAAAGTGCTGTTGCATGCATAAAGTAGAGGAAAAACAATGATTTCCTCTAATTTCTTTCACTTTTGTTCACAGCAGTGGTTAAAACCCATTTTTATGTGGCAGTGTGATTTTTAATAGTAAGCTTGAGCCCATGTATTTTATCTTTACTGTACCGTGGCCCTCGATTATGCATGTATTCCAAACCAAACAAGAGTCCTGGGGCACTTTTAAAGACTAACATATTGCATATGCAATAAATAAATTAGTTAGTCTTTAAATGTGCCCCAGGACTCCTGGTTTGTTTTGCTGACCTAGACTAACACAGCTCCCCCTTTGGAGCATGTATTCCACAGACAGAGTACATGCACAATACTTAGAGCACAGGAGAAGAAGATCTGAGGACAGACTCGCATTGCTTTATGCTGCATGTCTTTCAAATTCTGCTGTTTGCCTGGGACACTTCTCCTTATTTTAAAACCAAATAAAGGATGATTAACAGCTGATATTAATGAATTTCCCCAGCCAGCGATTGGTTGAGAGAAGCTCAACAGATGAAGAGAGAGGGTAGAAAGTTAATGCATGAATTTTTCTCTGTGTTGCTCACCCTAGTGCAAAGAGAGGATGCGGCCGGTGAAGAAGGCTCTGAAGCAACTGGACAAGCCAGATAAGGGACTGACAGTGCAAGAACAGCTCGAGCATACCCGCAACTGTCTCCTGAAAATAGGGGATCGCATCTCCGAGTGCCTTAAAGCCTACTCTGACCAGGAACATATCAAGCTGTGGAGAAGGTAACAGGCCGTTTGGTTTTTCTTCAGCAAGTTACAGTGAATTTAATGCTCATGCAGGGTGCTGGATTTACAGCCTAGGAAGCAAATTCCAGCTTCTCCCCTCCCCCCCCACCTCCAACCTGTTCCAAAGACGCCTTGAGAGCTAACAAGTGGTGGAAGGGGGGGTCCCTGGCCTCTCTGGCTATGTCTACAGTAGAGGCTCTGTTAAGTCGACTTAGAGAGCCCACACTAAAAACTTAAGTCGACTGCCTATGTCCACACTGGCAGTTGCTAGGTCGACCGAGGAGTGGTGCATTGTGGGTAGCCGTCCCACATTGCACCGGAGCCTGGAGGCCAGTTAGGCCAATTTAAGGGCACTCCCCGTCCACACTGGCTTAAGTCGACTTTATTAAGTCGACTTAGGCGTTAAGTCGACCTTTAGAGATGGAGTTATTAAGTTAACTTAAGGAAGCGCCCAGTGTGGACGAGGCGTTCTGTAGGTCGACTTAAGCATCGTTAAGTCGACTTAAGGTGCAAGTGTAGACATACCCTCTGAGACTAGGGCTTCATTTACATGAAGAAGTGTCACCAGTTTTTAACATTAAGCACCTGACTAATGTAGACATCCGGGCATTTCAGATGGAAAGGGGCTGATTCCAATGTAGCTGAAGTCAAATTCCTTACATTTCAGCCGCACTGAAACAAACCCCTATGAAACGGAAATGTGTCTACCCGCAGACTTGCACTGGTGTTTTAAAACACTAATTACACTGGTGCAAGTTGGTGCCTAGGATGCCCCTTTATTAGGAAATGGAGGGAGGTTGCTCACTCCCGTTATCTAGGCACTGACCGGCCTTCATAGGTGAATCTAAGCACAATAGCGTTGTGCTAAAGCAGGAGAGCCAAAAAGGAAAGGGTGAAGCCTGCTCCACGTGCCCCAGGTGAGTGAAACGGATACAGTAGAGAAACAGCATCAGTGATGAAATGGATATTGGATTCTAAGTCTGGGCCTGGTAACAGGCGGGGATTGAATTTGACTCCAGCAGCAGAGTGCTTTCTCTTTGAAAATGGTCTTGGTTTGTTTGTTTTAATTAACAGTTTCCCTTTCAAGATGGAAGGGGCTCATTCTCCACTTCCCAGTGCAGATGTTTGTAACTCCCATTGTTTGTTACATAGGCTCCTGCTCTGAGCACAGGATCAGCCCCACATTATTGATATAAGGCTGGGTGGTTTTGTGGCTGAGACTCTGGATTGGGGTCATTTCTCAGCTCTGCCACTGGCTGCCTGTGTAATCTTGGGCAAATCATTTAATCTCGCTGAACGCCCATGTCGTCTGTCAGATGAAATGAAGAGTTGCTAATCCTTAGCCAAGTGCTTTTTTGCTGTTTGTACAAATGAGGAAGACAGAAGTTAAACTGCTATTTGATAATTAACAGAAAATGTGAATGTCTCTTCAGGAACCTGTGGATATTTGTATCCAAGTTCACAGAATTTGATGCCAGAAAATTGCACAAACTCTACAAAATGGCTCACAAGAAGAGATCCCAGGAAGAGGAGGTAAGATCTGAAACGTGCCCCCTTGGTGAGGAAGAGCATCTCTTCCCTGGCTTTAGCCAGTATTTGCGATGCCGTTCCGATTGCCGCAATATAAGCCATGGTAGCAGTGGGACGATGTGACAGTGGTGACTGATGCACTATAAATCTTTAGGTCAAAATCCAAGGCTGGCTGTCTCCGGGGAAATGTATTTGTCATACTGCACCGTGTTCTCGGTGCGTGCTTTTCTGTTCTCTTTCAGATTTGTTGCTTTTAAATGTCAGTGCTTTCTAGCTCTTGTGTGATGGTGCAAGGTTATAGGTCCCTGCTTGGCCTTGTCTACAACTCTTCGCTTCGTTGACCTCTATCTTCACATCTTATTTACTTTATAAACTACACAGTGCAGATAATTTGGTGCTCTTCCTACATACGGAAGCTTCTCTCATCCAGTCGCTTTTGTTGCCTGTCCCTGGCACATGGGGTATCTCCAGTTCAAGAGTAGAAATCGGGGATGACGCAGGATAGAGATGTGTGTGGTGGAAATTTACATATCTCCTGCCTTTCACCATGTCTGGCTCAAACGCTATTGATTCCTTAGCTGAGCACAAAATTAATTCAGCACAAAGTTCCCAGTGAAGATACAAGTCTCCAGTAGGCAGAGAACCTCCCTGCTCTATACAGACAGGGCTTCACAACCTGCCAGACGTTTTCCGGGGCGATTGAAGGGAGAAGCCACATATGTTGGCATTCCATTGTATTTCCTCAGCAGGAGCAGAAGAAGAAGGAGGATATAGCTGGTAGTAAAAGGCCATTCCGCCCAGAGCCTTCTGGCTCCAGCCGGGATTCCCTGATGTCTCAGTCCCACATGCCTCCCAACCTTCATCCTCAGAAACTCCACCTGCCCCCCTCACACTCTCAGCAGATGCATGGGCATCAGCGGGACAACTACAACCACCCCAATAAGAGACATTTCAGTAACACAGGTGAGTCTGTCACAAGAAAGTCGGAGGGTGAGTATTGGAAGGTCCCCTGTTCATCCCAAGCCAAGGCTTGATTGTTTCCTGCAATAAATCCTCCAGGACTTTTGTCCAGTCCGATTTTAAGTTCTGGAATGTCCTAGGAAGAGGATGAGAGAGAACAAATCCCGTGCAACAGATGTAAGTCACGTTGCTTAATGCATGGCTAGAAGGTTCTTAGTTACTAGAGCGATGAGGACAGGATATAGAATAGAATTGGGGTATTTCCCCAATATTCAAGGTACGTTTTGCTAATTTCTCCCTTTTACCACAAATCCTTTAAAAGAGTACCCTTTAAATTGGTATTTGCTGCCATCAGTATAAATATGCTGCGCTTAAACCTCAGAACTGACCCACTGAGCTGGTGCTTGAAGGGGACAAACACAAATCTTCACCCCAAAGCAGGGGCGAATGACCGCTTCCTGCCTCGTGCCGGCTTGCAGCCCGTGTAGTGGTCTGTTCTGACCTGTGTTTGGAGGGAAAGATGGATGAATGAAACCCTCGGGCCTGTGTTTTCCTCCCTGCAGATCGAGGAGACTGGCAGAGGGATCGGAAATTTAACTATGGGGGCAACAGCAACCAGCTCTGGGGTGGAGAACGGCATCACCAGTATGAACAGCATTGGTACAAGGACCATCACTACGGAGCTCGGCGGCCTCGTGGCGACCCCCACCGAAGCTCTGTGAACTACCGGCCAAATAATCTCCCCCGCAAGAGGCCGTATGAGCAGTACAGCGACCGAGACCACAGGGGACACAGAGATTATTACGACAGGTAACTGTTAATGTGGATTGTCACCAATGGAGTCTGTAAATTTCCCGTCTTCAAAGCGTCTCAACGACGTGGGATTTTCTCCCACCAAAGCTCGTGCGAGAAATAAATCCGTTAGTCTTGAAAAGTGCCGCCGGACTCCTTGTTCTGGAACTCATCCCTCCCCCAGTCTCCGTCTGTTCTTTTCCTGCTTGCCGCAAGGGGGAGCCAGGGAGCTTCGTGGAATCGGTGTCGGGGGGCCGTTAATGGCATTTTGGATTCCGATCAAACACTGAAATAGGTTCTTGGTTCTTTCCTGCCTTGCTGAGTCGGCATCTTTGCGTGGGTTCTCACTTCTGCCTTGCCAGGCGATACATTTAGTCATGAGCTCTAGTGTGATTTTGCCACCAGTAAGCTTTGTGCTCAGGGCAGGAGAGTCCAGGGTTGGGTCTCCACCTGTGTGTGCTTCCGATCAGCATTTGGCAACCCACGTGTGTTAGAAACTCACTAGTAAGATATTTAGGTGACATGTTTTTCTTTCCTCCTCCCGTATCTCTGATCACCCCTGTCCTATCCAATTCTCTTCTGGCTTTACCCTGTAAATCCCTTTTCCCTGACCCTGCTGGTCACTCTTTCCTCCCCTAGATGCGGGGAGACAGGTCTCATTCTCCCAAGTATGTTCTTAAAGGCCCAGAGCCCTTTAACGAGCGGAGGGGGGTGTTAGCCCCATTGCCCTGCTGAATCTCTAATCTGGGTAATGACTTTCTGCCTCTTCCTGCAGTTTCAGCTCAGTACACCATTCTTCACTTGTGCCAAAGCATTGTGTGTGGTGTCTGCAGCTGGAAAACATCTGCTTCTTCCTATACCAGCAGTGGAGGAAGTGATGGTCTGACTAGATTATATTAACAGAGAAAAATAAGACTGGGAGCTGCATGTTCTTTCCCTTTTGTTGACTAGTGGCTTATACGGCGTCATTTCTAGTGTATCTTTACTACTTAACCCTAGTCTACACTTGCTGCACTTTTCGGCGGCAGTCGACGGGAGATACGCAAGGTACGTAAAATAACTTGCGTATCTCCCGACAACTTACTTAGAGCTCACTACATACGAGGGTAAGCCGACTGGAAATGCCTTCCGATCGGCTTACCGATACTCCAGTTCCAGGGCTGGAGTTGCTATGGCAATTTCCAGATTGATTGAACGCGTCTACACAGACGGCTCAATCGAACCCGGATGGCGGCGATTTTGCCGCTGTCAGTATAGACTTAGCCTTAGAGTCCTGGCTTCCCCCAGGCAAAGGACGTCTTGTCTTGTTTGTTCACAGAGCGCTATCCGCACCTGCAGTGCTGTGTAAATCATCCCCAGCAGTATTACTCAGGGGGTGGAATTTGGAACGTTCCTTGGATATGTTGGGGTGGGGCAGGGGAGCCGCATAAGCATCTGCTTTTGAGCTGATCATTTTTTTTGTGTTTTACATCTAGGCACCATCACGATTCCAAGCGGCGAAGATCCGAGGAGTTCAGGTCCCAGAATTACCACCAGCAGGATTTCAGGAGAATGTCAGATCACAGACCACCGATGGGATACCACAGCCAGGGACCTTTGGACCATTATCGGCCCTTCCATACAGACAAATCGGGGGATTACAAACAGCTGCTTCCCCCTCCTCACTCCCAAGTCTCGGACCCTCGCTCACCCCCGCCTCAAAAATCTCCACATGATTCCAAGTCCCCCCTGGATCACAGATCGCCCCTGGACAGGTCATTAGAACAGAAAAACAATCCAGATTATAACTGGAATGTTCGGAAAACATAAAGCGACTGGGGGAGGAGAGGCAGGAGAGAATGCATCTGAAAGATTCAGTCTGATGCAACTGCGGCTGCTTTTTCCAAACCGGTAACCGGAGACTCTTACCATGCTGCTATCATCTTGCTGGGTGAAGGAGGATTTTGAGGAGTGGGCAGGGGCTCTTCCCAGCTGTTAGTTCTGGCCTGGATTCCTTTTTCCTATCCCCCTTCTCCAGTCTGGCATTGGAACTAGACTCGTTGCTTGCTGGGGGGAACAGGTGTCATTCTTTGCTTTAGTTTGATTTGTCATTGAAGGCTGAATCCGACAGACTTTTCTGAGTATTTCACAGCTGCGGAACTTTCCCCAGAGCCAAGAAAGTGGATCGATGCTGCTTAAGACTTTGTAGACAGCTGTGTGGGCCCAGCCTGATGTGATGTTACGGGACAGATGCTGCTGTGGGTGGGCATACCTCAGTCAGGCTGGGGTATGTGTGTCAACCCGTGTGGGGGTGGGATGCATTCAGAGATGGACAGGAGGTCTCTCTCAGAATAAATAACTGACCCTCCTCTTATCATGGGCCTCAGAAAGGAAGGAGGAACTCGGCGCCCTTCCAGGATGATTCAAAAGGGTAGGAGTGTGAGTCTGAGGGGGACACTCCATTACTTCCCTGACCATGTATCTACTTCTCATGTCATTATCCATTTCAAGGAATGCTCTTCTTTGTGCACTATCATGTGCCCTCTGCAACTCAGGCAGGGACATGGGAGAACATCCACCTCAGTGCTGACGCCGGGAAATCTTAAAACAGGTTCTGAATAGATGGGGAAGAGACGGAATCCTTTAGTGGACCCTTAATTCACCCTTCAAACCAGTGAGAAAGGAAATGAGGGCAGTTACAGTATTTCCCAGTGGACGGGGCTCAAAAATCCCGCACACAAACCTGCTTGTCCTATTCTTCTCTTGCCGCTGGTAGCAGGGGTGTTTGAGGCCCGTCTGTAGGAGAGATTGGCTGGAAGCAGTATGGCCTTGCGATGGAAGATGGTCTTGGGTTAGGAATCCTGGCTTCTATTCCCCTCTCTTGTGAACTGCTCTGACCCTTGGGCAAATCATTTCTCTTCTCTGCACTTCCGTTTTGCCCACCTCGAGAATAGTAACCCCAGTCTTCGCCCTTCCTTGTAGTACATTTTGAAATCGAAGGGTAAGAAGCTCTGTGCAGTTCTTGGCAAGGACACCATACAGAGCTAAATACGAATGCAGTTGGCTGTCTGGAGATTTCCACGCAGAGCCATACCTTTGCACAGAGCAATGTGCCGGCCATCTACCTGCCAAAGTTCCAGTGATCTGTGCTAACTCGGAGAGGCAGAAAGTGTCTGCATTGAATGACCTCCTGTGTCTTTATAAACTCGGGAACTTGCATGAGGGCCCAGCACTTAGGTTTCTAGTGAGCAAGAGGTTACGGTGAATCCTAAACTCTCAGTGTTTTACGTTTTTGTAGCTGTCAGTAGGTCCCCTAACAAGCCCAGGAAGGACAAGGGGAAAAGAATGTTTTGCAGCACAAATGACCAGCAAGCCTTGGTCTATATATATTAGGAGGATCACAGAGCCAGCAGGAGGGGGTGACATCCAGCAGGGAGGAATTTGCCTGAACATTTCCAGTAAGCCGAAGACCAGCCTGCTGACCAAGTGTAGAGCTGGAGCGGTTTTGAATTTCAGCTCCATCGTCTTTAATACAGAGTCACAGCCTGTAGAGACGGCTGGTCCCAAATGCCAGACTCTGCCTTGATGCGAGCAGCCCAGCCAGTCAGATCCCATTGGAACATTTCAGGTCGAGACCCTTGTCTCCACACACAGCCGCTGTGAACCAAAGACAAGGCTGGTGGCAAACTGCGTAGATCTTGGGTGGTGGAGAAGGTGCCAGGCGACTCATTTGGGCCAGATCAGAACCCACCTTCCTTTGAAGGACTGAGGTGAGGTGGATTCTTAATCCCCCGCCTGTGTTACTGCTAAATTGTCCCGAATGTGCAGGTGTCCAGATTAAGGACTGGAATGGCCTGAGGGGAGAATTTCACTGTGGTGCTTGCAGAGGTGAAGAGCTGTAGCCGTGCGAACCAGCCAAGGCGCTTGCCCAAAGTGAGGGAGCTGACTTCCTGCCTGCAGCGTCTCCCTAGATTTCGTGGATGAATGTAGCTCACAATCTACTGGAGGCCCCTGGGGCGGGGACTTTTGCCAAGGCCGTGCTTGTTTGCCTGTGGGGCTGCAAAGGCAGATCTTGCTGCATTTGAGCTGGTGAGGGCCCAAGGTGGTCACTCTTCCATTGACAGTTATAAGGTGTGCACAGATCAACACTAATAACACCCAGACTTGCAGTCTGTTTGGTGCTGACGGGATCTAGGCCCTGAACTCTGTTGTGATCATTGTGTGCTTGAGCCATTCTGAGCCCTTTGGGTTAATTAGGGGGTGTGAGATCATCAAAAAGCAGACATGATTTGCTGCGGTTGGGAACAAGAAGGTGATTCCAGGTCACGGACATGCACAACCTGTGTACAAAAACTTGGACAGCCAGCTGGCTGTATTGAACGCTTTTACCCCATTAATTTCACCCCTTCAGTGCCAAGGGACATGCAGAGGATGATCTTCGTAGTCCAGTGGGGTTGTGTGGAAGGTTGGCACCAGAATTAGGCCTAAGGACGTTTGGAGGATACCAAAGGGTGGCTCCTTGGAGGCAGGGAAAACTCTGTGCTTTCCATTCTTCAAGTGTTCCACAAAAATAAACAGAAGCAAAATGACTTTGCTTGCTCCCAAGGAACCAGAACTGCCAGCTTCATGCTGCACTAATGTCTCTTCCAGTGCAATTCAAGAATCCCTCTGCAGTAGAGGGAAGGGAGGGGGGACACGGTCTCGTGTATTTCCTCCCTTTGGAGTGGAGGACAAAGACAGTGGCTTTCTCGGCATGTTTTCACTAAACTGTGGTGGCATGTGTACACTGTCGTGTTCACAGTGGGTCCTTTCTTTTCAAATAGAGGTGTTGACTTATAATGTGAATACTAAATTCGCCTCCTTGCCAGGAGGAGCAAAGACAGATTTATCTTATTTTTCCTTCATGTTCATGAAATCTTAACAGAATGTTGTGTGCCATAAAGTTGAAGCAAAGGACAGTAGTGGCCAGACCAGTGTTCAGGGTGGTGCAAAACAACCGTAAACCCAATGTGAGGGGTTTTCTACATCCAGATCAAGGGGCTGGGCCCTCAGGGGTTCCAATCTGTATGAAAAGTGTTTTCGTTTTTCTTCTCAAAACAGAAGGAAACAAAAAAGCCTTGTCCACATCCTTTCGCGAGTTGCATTTGAAAGTCATGTAGGCCTGATGCTAAAGGATTTGAGTTTGTGGTTCTTAATTGGCTTTGGTTTTACAGAAGCTGGAGAAATCAAATCTGGGGGATATGATCCCTTCCCACAGGCAGACCCTCTGTCCCAAAATAAGGGAGCACAAAATCACCAATTGGAAATTGACAGTTGAATGATAATGGGGTTGGGAGGGGACAGCCCCACTGCCATAAATTTCAGTGTGGTGTTTATGTCAACAGGAGGTGCAGCTGCACCTACTAAGCCAGCCAGCGAATTGCTCCCGTCTCATTGAAGGAAAATGTGGCAACTTCCTTGGTTCGGTTTTAGTTGATTTAGGCTGTTTGCAGAGTGACATCACAAACCCCATTGGAAACTGTAAAACTGGAGTCACTTACGAATTCGCTCTAGAAAACACAAATCCCGCAGACCAAAACCTGCTGTTCGCAGGCGGTGCCTAGTGTAAGTGGAAACTTTATAGCTCTTTGAGATCTTTACATGAACTATTTAAGTGAGCCACCAAAAAAGTACTCATCTACTTTCATCCATTTCCTCCCCGCCTCCCGCTCAGCAAAGCGGGAGAAGGACCCTTACTGTAAAATTGTGGGCTTTTAAACCTGTTGACTAAAACAGTAATTAATATTAATTTATATTTGTGAAAAAAAATGCCACTGTCGTAGTGATTTCTGATGTAAATATGTTGTTTATATAGTATGTATTAAATTTTCCTACACTGTAAAACTGCTGTACTTTTGATTCTTGTATATTAAAAGGTGTTACTGAGATTTTCAGAACCTCGCCAGTTTGTTGTATTGGTGTATGCAGCATAATCGCTTGATATACCACAGTATGCCTCTAAACTCCTGTGAATATCTCCATCTCTGGTGTGCCTGTCTCTGTCTACGGGTGAAATTAACACCCAGGCAGGCAATCAGGGAAAATGGGCAGGGACAGCGTATGTGAGATAGAGGGATTTCTTGTACTGTAGTGGGAGAACTAGTAATGTAAAAGAAAACGTAATGTCATGGAAGATTCTTGGTGGTGAGAAATGAGGGAGAAAGGAAGGATGGTTTAAAACGATCTGTTCAGGGCTTCAGCGTTCCACCTTGGGTTAAATGAGCCCTCAGATGGTTTTTAACAGGCTACGGCAAAGAGAATTCTTAATGTATTGTGGTAGGACCTGGGAGCCCTAAGCATGGACCAGGATCCCATTATGCTGAGAGTTGTAAAAATAGGACAGAGAGAGGTGGTCTCTGCCCCAAGGACTTTAAGCAGTAATGTTGGTTAAACCTAAAGCAACATCTGAAGTGATTCAATAATACATTGCGGTGTGGCTGTCTGATCATGACTCTCACTGCATTTGGTTTTTCGGTCAAGCCCCAGCTACTGGATTCATGTGATCGTGAGAAACTTGGCTTTCATTTTATTTTTTTAAAAGCATCTTTCTTGTCTTCATAGTTGTGGAAAATAACCTAACACCTAACTCAAATGCAAGTTGATGGCTCAAAAACGGAAAGTCAGATAGACAGCCCCACAATCACAATGTATCATTTTTTAAAATCAAGACTTCCTAGTCAATCTCTGCTCGGAGACATCATTTAGGATTTTGAATAATTTTTTTTAAATTGTTTTTTCAGAAAGTAACAATAAAAAACGTGTATATGTTACCAAATAAGTACATAACATAGAATATACTTTGTCACCAAATAGGTACATAGCATGTACCAAATACCTAATAGGTACATAGCATAGAATATACTTTTCAGATCAGGTTTAGTTAGTGACGCCAAGCACTATTTTCACCTCTGTGTCTATCTCTTCCCACAGCTGCCTAATGATTGAACAGTCCAATAACATATGGATCAGGGTTCCTTTTTCTTTATTACAATACCAACGTTAAATGCCAGTGGAAAGCCTCCATATTGCACAGTTTTGGTGGCATCCAGTAAATTTTGAATAGAATTGTCTGCTGTAGCCTGAGATCCACAGAAGCATTTTTAAACGTTCCATAATTTGATCGGCCACTGGGCTCTTTCAAGGTCTGTGATAACTCCTCTTTCCCCACTTTCACGAAGAACTCCAGGTCAGAGGAGTGCCTCTTCATTAGTAAAACATACAGAACAGACATGGGCCTGGGAAGTGTAGAACACGTTTCCAAGATTTCCCATAGCAGAGGCCTCTGGCCATCTTAGGGCATCTGGGTCAAATGTAATACATTAGCAAAGGTTTTCATTGTATGTACCGCCACTGCTGAGGTGGCAAGTCATATGTGTTAGTGTTAGAAAAGAGATTCCCCGGAGACTAATCCACGGGATGTTCTTGTTCAGCCAGTTTTTCCCAATTATAGATTTCTTCCCACTAATTTGCCAGCCTGCGTTATCCCAGATAGGTGCTCTTGCAGGACAGAGAGGATGAAATCAGTACCGCCCAGCAAGGAGAGGCTAGACCCTTCATGGAGCCACTACTGATGATACCTGATTTTTCTCCACTAGCCAAAACCAGGAACTGAGCAGACCTGTAGGGGGAGTTGAATGAATTAATATCTGTTG
Organism: Pelusios castaneus; assembly: GCA_007922175.1. Taxonomy (NCBI): domain Eukaryota; kingdom Metazoa; phylum Chordata; order Testudines; family Pelomedusidae; genus Pelusios; species Pelusios castaneus. The sequence goes on from ML685765.1 coordinate 24,346,301, forward strand.
TTTCCATCTTGGTGGGCATGAAGGCATCAGCCTGCTGGAACCAAGTTGACACTGGTGATGCGCTGTAGGTCTGGGAGCCCAAATGCCCTCTTGGCTATAGGGAACTGGAGTGTTTTAAGTGACAGTCGTGGCGTTGACCAGCACCCCTCAGAAAGAGAAGACGTAGGCTCTAACAATGCTATTACATTAAGATGGAGGGATATATACACAGGTAGGTTGCTCAAGCTATAGAAAGCCCCCTGTTTGTATCACTAGTTATTTGAGGGAGTGCAGGATCTAGAGTTTATCTTAACTAGTTTAATGTTTCTTTGTACTTGTTACATGTTTATCATGGATGAGGCCTGACTCATGATTTTGCAACATTCAGGGTTGGCTGTGCAGCTAACGTATGGCTTACTGGACTTTGTTTGCTCAGAATATAGCCTGGGTGAGGGCAGAGGGGTGAAGAAACCTGGGACGTGGGCCTATTGAAGATCTTTCCTGGAGGGTTGCCAAACTTGTTCATAGGGTGGGCCACATCTTAGATTGTCTTCCTGGGAATACTTTTCTCCCACTGTGAGCACACTGACCATCAAACCACCCCCAGCATCCCTGTGGCAAGTACAACCGTTTCTCAGAGAGAAAGGTAACACAGGGAAGCGCGTGTTCCAGCTGCTTTTAATGCAGTCGTGTTTCCCTTTTCCCTAAAGGGTAATCTTTCAAGATTGCTCTTTGTTTTATCATCTCCCCTTCCAATGTCTTGCTCTTCCAGTGCTTGCTCATATCAATTCCATGTTAGGAGCATCGCCTCCTTGGGCACGGCTGTTGGAGATTTTTTGCCTTAGGGGTATCCATAGGGCTGGCTCTGGGCCCTCTGGAGCCCCATGCGGATGCAGCAATATATGAGGCACCATCAGCCTGGCATTCACTCCATTCCTTCTTTCCGCCCGTGACAACTTTCTCTCCTGCATTCACAAGTGCGTAGTGTCCTGCTCTTAGCCGCTCCTTTCTGGGAAAGTTTCCTTCCCAGGGGTGATCATCTTAGCACAAAGGGTTTCCGAGATCAGAGATCTTGTCTCGCAACCGCTTCACACAAAGTCCAGCTGTGATCAAAGGCGGTGACCCAGTTCTACAATAACCAGGATATGTTCCTGCCTGTGCTCTTCCCCACAGATGCAGTGAGGAGCGTAGGTTGCACACCCTGTTTGACGGTTACTGAACTTCCGTAAATGTCATTCTTCGAGATGTGTTGCGCATGTCAATTCCATGACCCACCCTCTGTCCCCACCATCGGAGTTGATGGCAAGAAGGAACTGAGGGGCCCTATGGATACCACTAAGGCACAAAATCTCTGACGGTTGGGCCTGTGGGCGCGCACACGTCTAATGTAGAATGGACGTGAGCAACGCAGCTCAAAGAACAAGTTTCAGAAAGTTAGTAAAGGTTTTTCTCTCTCTCTTCTTCCCTTTGCTCTCTTCTCTGCCATCTGTTCCCCTCCTCAATCCTCTTCTGCCAGTGGCTGGCTGCTGCATTCCAGCTGGTGGCTCTTCTCCCAGACAGCTACTCCTGTTTCCTCTCCACCATATCTAGCAGCAACTCCTTGCTTTTACAGACATCCATGTCTGCAGCGAACAGCCTGGGCGGGTAGTGACAAGGGCCAGGATCAAGCAACATCAATGAGAGATCTGAGAACCAATGCCCAGGGCTGGATTAAAGCAGGGGCTTTAGAGGCTGCAGCCCTGGGCCCCAGCCTAAAGGGGGGCCCCATGACTCAGCCAAACTCCGGCCTCGGCTGAGCCACCATTGGCCTGTCCATCCCGGAGCAGGGGACGAGTGCTGCAGCCTCTGCAGTTAGCTACGCCCCAGACCCTTCCTCCCCAAAAGCACCACCGGGCCTCAGGCCCCTCCTGCAGTGCTGCCTGGGGGGTGGGTGGGAGCCTCAGTCATGAACTCCACCCTCCAGCGCCAGCTGGGCTGTCCCACCCCTTCCTCAGGCTGGCCACTATGGTGAGGGAGTCCTATGCCCAGACCCAGGAGGAAGGGGGCCCCGGGGCCCCTTAATCCAGCCCGGCCAATGCCCCAGACAAACTGGGTTAGCTTTGTTTCTACAAGACTTCAAAACTATCTCAGGTGAAGTACAGTTCAGTTGCACTAGCAGGAGCAAAAGTGGTGAGAAGCTGGTGAAAGAGATCAAAGACGGGCAGCATCTGCCACCGGGGGACAGCTGGCCAGCATCTCACCGGCAGAGATTGAGCAGTGCTAAGCTTTGTAGCAGTTTATGGGGACACCTGACAGTAACCTGGCTGGAGATCATAATACCGCAGATGGGAGAAAAAGCAGACAATGGCCTTAATCTGCACGTGGCTATGAGCGTCTCATTGAGCTGGAGCGAAGCAGTGTTCCTTCCCAGCACCCGAAGTGAACTTTCCACACTATCTCCTGGCCTCTTTCCTTCAGCGGGTCTCTCCCTACTCCCGTCCAATTAAAATGGGCTCAGGTTAAGTAACATGCGGCTTGAGAACCCAGAAACCCCAGTGCAATGCATTTTCCCCACAGCTGGTTGTCCAGTCCCACAGAATTTGCATCCGGGTTGCAAGAGAGGAGAAACAGGAAGTCCCGGGTGGAGCAGCAGCCCATAAGCTGCTCCGACTTGGGTTGGTTTTCTGTAGCTCTCCCCTCCTCCGATGTACTTTGAGGCACTTGCAGTCCATGCTCTGACTTGGGGCCCAGCCAAATGCCAGCACTGGAACAAAGCTATTTCTGAGTTGTAAGAGCTTTTACTTTTCACACTTGCAGCTCCTGGCTTGAGGCTTTTTCCACTTGCTGTGCTTCTGCGCTGAGCCAAGTTTCAGCCAGGAGTGAAATTTCACAGCTGAGTTTTATGTCCCCTGAAAAATGGATTTTATAATGGAAACCCTGACACAGCTGTTAATTGCAGCAATCTGCCAGGGCTGGCAGCCTCCGCTTGAGAGAGGCCCAGGGCTGGAGGAGCAGGGGACCAGACTGTGCTCAGTCCTGCGCTCCATGGGTGGAGGTGGGGAAAGGAGATCTTGCACAGAACTGGATTAGGGTGCTTGATTCCTTACTTTCACGAACGCTCATTTCCAGCCCTTGGCTCCCCTTCACCATCCTGCCCCCTCCCGGTGTGGACGTTTTCGCTACAGGCACCTGGGTCAGCCTCGTCCCGATATGAGCAACCCCACCGCACAGTCCTACCTGAATCCCTCAGCTCCCCCTGGGGCTGCGTGTGTCTGCGGGGTACAACTGGGAGCTGTGTGCTGCAGTGAGCTGAGAGAATTGCGGGAGAATGTCTCTGTCTTCCTGGGCTCCCGGAGGAATGTGGGAAGCCACTGCAGGCTTATTTAGCCTGTTTTCCCTGTATGTTCCCTGCCTGTGTCAAAGCTGGCCCAGATTGAAGGCACCTCCTCACTAGGGTGAGGGGTTTGTTGTGTGGAGGGCAGCGGGGTAGAGACAACTCCCACCAGCTAAGAGCCTGGGCTAACTCTACAGTGTTTATCAGGCCCCCCCCTCAAAATCTGAGCAGTTCCCATCTCCCCTCCATGCATCTCTTCCCTGTGCCGGGAGGAGCTTCGCACGTACTGGTCCTGACAAACTCCATCAGTTCGCTCTGTGAAGCCTCCTGCTCTTGGACACGGCTTCCTGCCTTTTGCCCAGTTGTCCCATCCTGACCATTCATGGTCCAGAGTGGTGGCTCCCCAGGAAGGAGCCCGTGTTCTGCTATGCCAGGTCCAAAGGTGCTCTTCAGGCTGCTGCTCTTTAACTGACCACTGTTCAGAGCGAAAATACGGGAGCCCCTTATGCTGAGTGCACCAAGTCAGTGCCCACTCTGCCCTTCCCGTGTTTCTGGGCAGACCACAAGGGTGGGTGCTTTCTGTCTCAGCCAGGGGGCAGCTGTGATTGTGGGATGGCGTCATTTAGTGTTCGGCTGGGAATCAGCACTCTTGGGGACTGACTGGCGCTGTGGCCTTTGCCCTGTCTTCCCTTGTGCCTCAGTGTCCTCATTAGTAAAGTGGGGATAATCGTCCCTGCTTTGTGGACTGCTTACCTAAAGCTTTGGAGAGAAGGTCGTGGAGCAGCACAAGGAGCTGCTAATAAGAAAAATAAGAACTATGGCCAGCTCCAGGCACTCGTGTCCCTGCCCAACCTGCGGGATTTTATTTTAAGAACAAGTGGACAGCTGATTTATAATTGTAATAAGCTCTCCCAGCACCCCTGCCTTTTACTGGAAAGGGAACTGCCTGGCTTCCAGGCCAGGGTCCCGTCACACCTGGCACCAAACCCAGACCCATCAATTATGGGCAACAGAAGGGCCATTTTCTTTGCATTTATACGGACGGAAACTGCATCTTTGGCTGAGTCCAGCCTGGAATTCTAACCTCTGGGTCTCAAAGGGACAGAGCCAAGGTGTTCATCTGGATAGCTGGCCAAGGTGAGAGGGCTTAGGGATAGGAGTCCACCCAAGACTATGAGGCTCTGTTCCCTTATATATCCCTGCTGTACAGGTACCATCTGGTATCCAGGTGGGCATCAAGTGTTGCCAAGTAAACATAGGGGATTGAATACCATAGCAAAGACTGGTTTAGTAAACCCATCAGCAGAGAGTGAGTACACAGTATAAGTGCTGTGCAATAAGAGGGTGTGAACCACCCCCCAGATCTGCCCTGCCCTGATCACTGGAGCCTCCCCCCATCGCCCCTTGTACTCTGCTCCTAGCTGCTGGCAGGCAGGAGCTGCTCTGGGTTGCCGTTAGGGAGTTTAGGAAGATAAAATTGCAGACTTTACAGCAAATTGAAGGGAGACATGTTCTTTCCTGGGACAACTTCTGGCTTCTAAGGGCCAGATCTGCTGAACCGTTCCTGTGTGCAGTCAGACACCCAAGTTATATACAGGGCTTTGATTTGCAGTGCGGCTTAGCACGCTTCTAGCCTCTCTTTTGTGTTGGAGGAGGCGCTACCATGAAATTAGAATGGGGGCCACAGGCCTTTGAGCACCAGCGGAGAGCATGCATTGCCTGATCGCTCTTCCAGAAGAAGAATCCTTGGTGCTTTCCATCCATCAGTTCCAAGGTTATAGTCCCTCTTTTTCACATGTGGGGAAACCGAGGCACGGAGCCATTTAAGTGACTTGCCTCAGTGCATTCACTGCCTCAGCCTGCACCAGATCCCAGTCTCCCAGCCCACGGCGTTTGTCACTGGGCCATGCTGCTCCCCGTAAGTGTTGGTCCCTAAAATTAAGGGATTGTCACCTAAGCCTGGAAGGCACGTCAGTGGTGGGCCTAGCCCCAGGTCTGCCTGTCACGTAGACCCAAATCCCTGTATGGCCCAAGCCGCAAAGCCATTTACCGATCTAGCCTAGAGGGCCCCAGTGATTTAGCTGCCACGGCTGGGCTCCTGCAACTGGTGTTTCCTTTGAGGGTGCGTTCCAGCTCAAGGAAAGGTGCCGAAAGCCCCTTAGCCCAAGGCGATGTAGCCTGCAGCAGCGGGCCGGCTGCCAAACGCACATGCTATTCTCGAGACAGCCCTCCAGAGGGCAGCAGGTTCCCAGAGAAAGGCTATGTCCTGCAGAACCGTCTGCTCCCACTCCAAAGCAGGAAGGTTATAAATCCAAGAATCTGCACCAGGCACATCTGCATGCTAGCCAGGCTCTGCACCTGCCCCACCCCCTGCAGGACAGGTGCAGCTCCCACTGAAGCTTTGCCCAAGGTGGGGGTTAGCCCGCTCACCTGGAACGTCTCGCTTAGGCCTTGGTGCGAAAGCTCCCATCAAGCAGCGGTACTGAACCAAAGGTGCTGGGAGGGGAGCAGGGAACCAGAGCAGCCGAGTGGTGGGGCCATGTCCCGTTCCCGTCTGTCAAATTGAGACACCACCATGAGACGGAGCACAAAGCACGGCCTGGCAGGGGCACACTCCCAGACACCCCAATATTGGCAGACGCACCGTATAATCCAGCGTGCTGCATTTCCCCAGCCACCTGCACAGAATCCCCACGACCCTGGAGCTATTCAGTGGCATTAAGAGCTGATTTCTGCAGGGGCCTGGGTTAGATGCTCGCGTTGACAGGCCCCCACCAGTCTGTGCGTGCCATGAATGAAGAAAGCCTTTGGGCCCGTCTGAGACCCGTTGGGCACCCCACCTGCCCCCCACCTCAGCTTCTTCACGAGTAAAATGGTAAAAATGAGACTTAGCAGGTTTGCCCGAGCCTTGGCTGAGAGCAGTGGGTGGCTGGAAAGGCAAAGGTTATGTGCCTGTGTTGCTCAATGCTCAGTGGGTGTTTCTTGGCCCCTCTGCGTCCATGCCACAGGCGTTTTAGCCTTGAGCTGAAACGGGAGAGACTCAAGCTTTGGAAGTCACCTTTCTACCGGCTTCTGCCTGAAGCCACCCTGGAAGTTCTCCTGCTGCTGTCTTTTCAAGAAGGGAAAAGCTGCCCCTTCAGCGAAGGAAGAAGTGTGCTGAGTGCTCAGCCCGGTGTCGCGGCACAGGCCACTCAGCAAACAGCCCACGGGAAGGAGAACTGCGCTCGCTGAACGCCACTCGCTCACGCAGAGCCGGTTGCCAGGCTAGCGGGGCTCCACTGTCGCCCCACAATAGACACATCCCCACACAACAGGCTGGCCTGGGCGTGGTTGGGTGCCACGCCAGCCGTAAGGCTTTGTGGACACCCAGCAGAAAGTGGCGTCCTTAACTCGAGTCACTAACATGAGGTAAAGCCCTAGCGAGGACAAGGAGATTCGCAGTTTTCCAGTAGAGTTAGCTGGCTGAGGCAGGATCCACGGCTGCTAACCGGTAACGGGTGTGAGACCTGCAGCCTGTCTGGTAGTGCTAAGTCCTAAATGCACCTCACAATGCAATGCACTAGGGCAAGAGCAGTAAATTGAAGTGAGTCCAGCACAGGTTTGTGCCTTAATGAGGTGTTAATTGGGGCACAGGTGCATATAAATGAGGAGCCAGCGAGCAGCCTTGCAGTTAGGAAGGGATGCTGTGAAGAGGCAGGGTTCTGAGTAGCTGTCATTTAGCCTGGGGGTTTCAAGCAGGGCAGGCAGGCAGGCAGGCAGGCAGGCAAAGGGGATTCCTGATAACTCACTGACCAGTGCTGTGTGGATAAACCTTACTTGTATCCTGGGCTGACAGCCCAGTCCTGAGTTCATGAGCTGGGGATGGTGGTTTTAGTAACTGTTCCTGTGATTAGTAGAGTCTACTCCCACCCTTGCAAATAATCGTGTGTGTGTGTGTGTGTGTGAGTGGAGGGGCAGCTATGCTTCCTGGGGTCTAGCATATCTGATCCTTCCTGTTGGGCATTCCCAGTTCTCTTAGCAAAAAGCTATCAGGTGGGTTAGTGACTTCACCCGCTGTGGCCTGTCAGGTCTGGGTGACAGTGTATGAATGCCTTCCAGCAAAGGGTAAACCAGGCTTTTCTTGAGCGCCCCTCCTACCTGAACCACAATCAGCTGCCCTCTCAGGCTGTGTCTGCTGTGGATCAGGGAAGGCAGCAGATTGAAATAACAGCTTACAGCTCGTTTCACCTCTTATGCTCCTTTTAGTGCAGGGGTTCTCAAACTTTTTTTCTTTGCTGGGACCCTTTGAAAATATTTCAGGCTATGGACAACCCCTCCCCCCCCAAATTGATTACCCTGCCCAGCATGTGTGGGAGATAAGGGCTCCTGACCCCAGTTTGAGAACCCATTTTGGGGGACAAAAGCCTAGAAACTGATTTTGTTGCTAATTTGCCTCCATGTAAAGCTAGCTAGACCACAGGCTATTAACTAACTGATAATAGAAGTGGTGTTCTGCTTTGGAGCACTCATCTAGCACAAGAAGGGATGAAATGGACTCAGTGGTTTATCCCAGCCCAGAATGGTCAGGGCTATGAGTGGGGAACCAAACTTCGGCACTCCCTAGTGTTGTGGCTCCTTATGCAGATCTTGAGTTTGCAATCGGTGGTTCTCACTGAGGTCTGAAAAAGTTTTGGTTCATGTGCTTTGAAGGTAGCTTCAAGAAATTTTAATAGAGAAACTGCCCCTCAAGGAAAGGAGTAGCATTTAGTGAATAGCATGTGCCCAGAAGCTTCAGGTTTTGCATCTGGCATCAAATGTTCTTAAACCTGTCTGCCAACCACAGGGTTTGAACCTAAAGCTTGTTGAGCTTTGAAAGCACACACCTCTTAAACCTCTGATGCAGCCCAGGTGCTAGAGAATGCACAGACCCCCTCTCAAGTAATCTACCCACCTGTGCTATCCAGTTCCTGACAACTCCACAGAATGTGGGTTCTCAACCTGAAAGCTGCAGTCGCTCTGGTCTTCTCATGTTGACAAATGGGAGTAGAATCCTGGCTAAATGGGGGAGGTTGCTGAGGATGTGATGGTAAGGAAAAAGGGACTCTGGTTTGCCACTGAAAGAGAATATTTCGTTTGGCAAGCTACCTTAGAGCATTATCATCTTTTTCACGTCCCTCTCGTTTTTCTTCCACATTAGAATCAAACACAACACAAGCCGGAAGGAAAACACCCACTAGGTCATTGTCCAAAAAAAAAAGAACCTTTACTTGCATTTTCATCAATAAATAATTTACAGTATGTACATGCGGTGACACCCACATGGGTCCAAAACACAAGGAGCAGTCAGGAGATTCTTCCCCTTCCCCAAAACAAAATATTTTATTTTTATTCCAAGCCCGTCAGGTCTTCCTTGGCCACGCTTCATCTTTCATTAGAACCAGCTCAAACACAACCAAAATAAAGTGCTTAACAGTTTGCTTCTAAGAGGGATACCCCAACCACTGTAATATACTCCACAACCACTGGAACACGGACTTAGTATGGAGAGCCTGGCCTATGGAGAGACAAGCAAGATCATGGAGGACTTTCCTTCTCTTTAGGATAGCTCTGACCACCCTCTTTTATGGTGCCATGACAGGAAGCGGCACTGTCGACAGCAGATATCACATGGCCATTGTGGACAATACTGACTAACAATACTCTTCCTGTAATGATGGGAGCTCCATGTCCCAGCCCTAGCTATAGTTGGGATTATTTGTGGGGCACCGAGGTGTGAGGCACCATAAAGTGGATAATGTAACTGAGTATTCATCTCTCCAATTTCTAGGAGAAATAAAGATTTGATTTTTATGCTGCAAAGGAACTAAAATGATTGAATAATTCTGGCCTTGGCTAGTCACACTGAAGCTGGATGAACTGTTGGCTGTTAGCTACCAAACACATTAAGGGAGTGTAGTTCCCCCACACTGGTAGGCACAGCGTCATCATTGAAACTTTATGGGACTTGGGCTCACCTGGCAAGGCTGGAAGCTGCTCAACTTAGCAGAAATAGACCGTTGGCTGTAACACCTGTTAGGATCAAACCCAACTGGGAAACAGGCAGTTCATGGCCACTACTGGAGCCTTAAGGGAGGCAACGAGGTCTAGTGGGCTGGCAGGAAGGAGACCTGGGCTCTGTTCCTAGCTCTCACACTGCCCAGTTGTGTGACCCTGAGCAAGACAGTTCACCATTCATGCCTCAGTCTTCTCTCTTGGCCGTGTCCATCTAGACTGTAAATTCTCTGGGTTCCCTAGGTTCTCTACAGCACCTAGCAGAATGGGGTCCTGTTCTAGGCTACTTTAATGTAAACACTAATCATTCAGAATGTCTCAATTATATCCTTTTTGAGTGTCCTCCCAAGAGCTCTGTGGCCGGCGAGTGGGTAGATTTGCCATCCAGTGGTTGGTCTCCCCAGCTCCCTACACTGCAAGATCCCCATTTTTAAAATGGCCCTAAACAAAACCATGGGCCCCCAGCGGACAAAGCTAGGAGCGAAGAAGTAGTAAACACATCTTTTCATTATTTCTTTTCTGTTTTTTTGTTAAACACCTAAAAACCGATTACAACTCTTCATCTGTACAGTCACGCACGAGCGACGCCAGGGCTCCGTATATTAAAGGGACAATATAAATTACACCCAATGACACACGCTGCATTTCTCTGCTGCTTTACAAACCAAGTGCTAGAGCTGGCTGGACACAAAGACTAGTTGCTTGAGTATTTATAGGAGGCTGCCACATAGTGCTAGTTTGGGTAAATTACAGGGCGCGTCACGCTCCCCTTCCTCTCTGGGCGCCATCAAGAGACCATCCTTAAACGCTGATTGTCCCAGTGACCTACCCATATTTCTGGGGAGATTACTGGGAAATTCCTGATGGAGGATTCCTCCAGAGGTCTCCCAACTACAGACTGAGGTACAGATGATCATATCATTTGGTGAGCAAAACTATACGGCAAATCCCAGGAGAACATGGGGAAGAGGAAGGGGCAGTGTATCCCTTGCAAAGGAGATCATTGATTGGTAAGGGCCAGGGCAGAGAGCCTTTGGGCAGCTGGGATTCTTCGGGGCTTGTCCCTGGCTGGAGTTTCAAACTGCCCTCCTCAGAATTAAGCCAGGAAGAGCTAAGGTGCAACTGGTCTGAAATCCGATCACTAAGAGTGGAGCAGGGGCTTCGCAGCAAATCTGCTCCCAGCCCCTGGGCACTTTGTCCAAGCTTTGCCCTGGCCCCAGTGACCCACAGCCACCTTCTTTTGGGGTGAAATGTGACAGGGCTAGAGGGGAACACTCCAACCTGTCACTGAGCGGCGTGAGTCTGACTGGTCAGCCTGTAGTATGAATCTGGGAGATGACTGAGATCTCCCCACTCACCTTGCTGGTACGTCCTAATGGGATTGAGGGGGCACAGCACAAGGAGCACTTAAAATGCTGGGAGGAGGCTGAGGGCAAACGTCAGAAACCCCTTGAATAATGGTCAGGTTTTCCCCTTTGCTTCTCTGAGAGGAGGGGGTGTGGCAGCAGGGCCCAAAGGATTCATGGCTATGAAGTGAATCAGAGAGTTAACGAGCCACGATGGGATTTCCTCACGCTTGGGAAGACAATTGTCGAATGAAGGTCCCCCCAGAATGGTGCTGTTCCACCCAGGATGACCTGTGAGCCTCGCACACCTGCAGGGAGCTTGGGGCTGGATCTTTAATGAGGGACAGAAAATGTTCCAGGCAACTGCCTGCCCCTGCACTCTCTCTCGGGCACCAGGAGGGCAAAGTTGTAGCACCTCTGTCCGGTATTTATCACCCACATTTGCAAAAACCGCCAAGTGAACCCCAGGAGGGGGATGGCCCCTGCTTAGCTGCGCACCACCAGCTGTTTGCGCACCCGGAGGCAAGGTCTGCGCACGCAGCTGTTGGGGCGTGAGCCAGTCAGCAGGCGTCAGTGTTTGCATGAGCAAAGCGGGTGTGAAAACCAGAAGCCAGCATGAAGCTGGCTGAAAACCTGATCCTGCCTCTCTGTGTCTTTCTGGCTTGGGTCCATCTTGCCGTCCTGTCCCACGGGGGCACCGGCCCCTCCCCCCAGGCAGAAGCAGCAGCCAACTCCCCTAACACGAAGTCACTTTCACAAATGCCAACATCACAGTCACCACACTCGTTTGCAGTACTACAAGGGAGGGCTGGGGGCGGGGAGGAAGAGGCAGGAGCAACCCACCCTCCTTACCCACATGAAGAGGAGAGGGTGGGCAAGGGAAGAGCTACGTGAAGCATGGTGCAGCAGAAACCATTGGCAGCTCTCTGGGGCCAGCCCCTAGGGATCTAACTCAGAGGACAAAGGCTGAGATTTGGGACTGATTCTTCAGCTCCCAGCTGGACCTGCTGTTTAACCTCTCCTCATCCAGAACAGACGGGTGTCGCCGCCCACTGGCCTCTTCCCAACCCGCCGAGGTCACATCTATAGCAACACTGACCAGCACTGACTCAGACACACCAGCACTACCCAGAGGACTGGTAGGGCCCGGGAAGGGCCCGAGGGGGCTGCGTTGCCCGGGCCGAGCTCCCGTGTCCTTTCATAGAGGTGCAGCTTGTCCTTATTGGAATGAAGCATTTTCACGTCCTCAAAAGCATAATAAGCAGCCAAGGTGAAGTTGACGTCCCCCGTGGTGAGGAGATCAAAGACGCAGGACTGGAAGTACAGGTCCTCCACGGGGAGCTTCTCTCGGCACTTGGCCATGGCCGTTTCATAGGTGAAGAACTCGGGGGAGGAGGTGAGGCTGGGCCCCTTCCTGCGAGCCCGGCCTTCCGTGGCCTGAGCAGAGTGGAAGGTCTGGAAGTCAATCAGTTGGTTACTCGGGCAGCCCCGGAGGCAGAGGTATAGGCCCTGGTTGTCCCTGTCCTCCACAGCATTCACAACTTCCTCGGGCATGCGCACAGCAAAGGTCAGGTACCGCCCCACCTGCCTCACCACAATGGTGGTGCCGATGTACTTGGCTTGGATCTCAATGTGCTGGCCAGACACCTTCTCGGTGATCTTCAGGCTGCTGGCGCCATGTTTATCGCCGCCGTTCTTGGAGCCATCGGTGAAGGCAGCCGGGAGCTCGTCCATCTCTGCCTGGTACACTTTCTGGTCCACGCACTCCTGGAAGCTCTTGAAGATGATGGTGAGCTGTGAGGGGAGAGGGGAGGGAGAGAAAGGAGGGTATGGTCAGTAACTGACTCTGACAACCTGTTGAGCTCAGACACTAGTTCAGCACATTCATGAAGACAAGGGGGTTTAGACCTGTCTGGTTCAATCATCAGCAACCACCATGTGCCCCCAGAAATGGCTTGGCACACGGAGAATCTGTCTTTCAGGGAATTTTAGAGGTGGGCTTCCGTCAACAAGCACAGAGTTTCCACTACAAGATTTTCTCATTTCATACACAAGGCCCCGGTCTACAGGCAGGTGCATCCAGGGGTAAAGAAGAACCCAAAGGTCATGCTGCCAAATCCCACAGAAATACCTGATGTCACTGAGCTGCGACCCTGAGACCTAGAAGCCGAAAGGGAGGAGAGGAGGGTTCTTTGATTAGCCCCAGCGAATATGCATGATGTCTCCAAGCCACTGATATAGTTATTGTTCTCCACACTTAGCTCACACTTCCTTTTTGCAATTCACTGCAGGCCCCGCGACCAGCCTGCAAGCCGAAGGAGAATCCAGCTCCTCATGGTGTGGACACAGAAGGGAAAAGGGGGTTGCTCAAGAGCATGCAGGAAGATGGCAATTAGAGCCCTGCATTGTTCCAGGGTCCTGGTTCTGTGCTCAGGCTGACTCCCTCCCCTTCCTCCTGCTGGGACTTCCTTGTCAGGTTACAGCAGGTGTTAATATCTCATGTGAGGGATTACAGGGTTAGGTCTTAGATGGAGTCTATGTATTAGGGATGTGTCCAAGCCAAAGTTCTGGCCATAATTCCTCTTGAAACCACAGTGAAGTTCAAATCTGCATCTAAAATACACAGCTGACAACCACACTTCTGGATTGGACCCCTGGGATTACTGGGACATTTGGATTCATCCTGCTCTTTATTTACACTGCTTCTGGAATTAATGCCATTTTCAAATGGCACCCAGCACGGCCCCGGCATTCCCCTGCGCTCTCCACGCCAGCCACTCTGCCCCACATTTTCCACTGATGGTCCCACCAGTTCAGCCCTACTTGGTACTGGGATAAGGAAGCTCTAGCATAGATCAACCCCTAATCCTGCTTGGAATAAGTTTACATAACACAGGGTTTATCCCTCCCCCCACACCCCATTAAAATCTCCTGGAGCCCTGTTACAATATCATATTGGTAGCAACCATTTCTCTGCCCCCACAGACAGCTCTCCTGGTCTGAAGGGTTAACTGGCGTTGTCAAGCATAATTCTTGGTGTCAACAAGTATGCACCGGCTTTGTTGGGGGTTATAGACTCTTGCTGGAAACACCCTGCTCCAGTGAACAGCACCAGAACCAAAGCGCAGATGCACAAAATCACTGTCCACCTCAGCTCCAATCAATTGAGTCAGGGCTGCCTGGTCCACCAGTTCTTCCTGCTGGGTAAACTTGCTGAGTCACCAGATGGGGCGGTGACTCATCCCTTTTCAGTCCCACTGTCCTGACGCCACGCTCTGCAGGGTCCTACATAAGGTGCGAGATCTAATGGCCCTCCAAGGCGCAGGCCATCCTTCACTGAAACCATGAGACTTCCCATCCTCAATAGGGATGGTGGCAAATTCCTATTCTCAGTCACCCTTAGAGAACCATGAAGACTAGAAAGACTCCATGCTCTCCAAGACCTGAAAAGCAAGCAGGTCCCTTCTCATCAGCCACCCTGCCTGTTCTCGGGATCAGAGCAGTGGAAACATGCTCCTTTCCAGCTTTGGAGCTCATGCAGCAAAAAGGAATTTGGCAGCCGTCATAACATCCCTCTGCTCAAAATCCTTCCTCAGGCACAAGCCGGATTTAACACTTAAGATGCGTCACTTCGAGTTCCATTGTACTGCCACTGAATTTATTCAGCCCTTCACCTGGTCCCTGGAGAACATTTATCTCGGCGGCCACAGTGCAGCGAGAACAGACTGCGCCCCACGAAATGCCTCGTCCTGGCTGCAGACCACAAACACAATTACTAGCTGAAGCAGCTGGGAAGCCAGCACTAGAAACCCAGCTCTTCAGTTCCAAACCACAGGCTTTCCCAAGTGGGCTAACATTCTCCCTTCGTCATCATCAGTCCTGTCACATGCCAGGTGATTACTTCTCCTCCCTGGGGCCCAGCCACCACAGTCACCACCACCACACACAAAGCCAGAGCAGCATTGAGAGGGTGGCAAGGGAACATGCCCCACTTCGACCAAGGATGAGACAGCAGGGAGTCACGCTGGGGCTGGACGGATCAGACAGGCTGGACAGGGAGCCTTTCACCTTAGGGTCACGGGTTCAAATCAAATCCTGGCCAGCAGAGACCAACAGAGGCGACCACCCTAGGGTTGTTTGGCACGTGCGTGTCTGGTTCCCATCACAGCTGGCACACTAATTCACCCCTTTGACGGCAGATGCACCAGAGAGGCCAAGTTCTCATCTGGCCTTGGATACTGGACTACTCCCTTTCCTTTCGAGAGGGTGCCTCACCCAACAGGCTTTGAGACCGTGCAGAGACTCCCCCACACTGAACCTGCTCTGGAAATGTGGAGACGGCTTCTAGCCTGGCACTATGTTCACTCACAAATGAAAAGAACATAACCAAGAGAGCTGTGGAACCTATGGGGCCTAATTCCCCACCAGGCCACACTGGTGGGGGGTACCGCTGAGAGATGCGAATAGCGGCTTCGTTCTTCTGCAGCCCACCAACTGTTAACCATCCCCTCACCTCTCTGCAGCTGAGTGCGGCGTCACGGACAATTTGAAAGGACAGACGATGTGCGCGAAGAGCCTGGGACCTCTCCCTCGCACTGCTGGCGTGGGGGCCTCTGGCAAGAAGAGGAGTTTTCTCCCTTCATTGCCACTCTGCACATTAAGAGAGCGAGGCCTCAAAATAAAGAGGAGGGCAGGTTCGGCGAGTTTCACTGATTACCAGTGATCTCCGGCACCTTGTTATCCTTCTGCTATGCCCACCCCTGAATGGGAGTGTCGTAGTGCCCTGGAAAGGAACCTAGTGGGGGGACTGGGGCACAACAGAAGATCCAGCGCAATGGGGCACAAGGGAGAGATGTGGGTTTGTGGTTTGCCTTTGAGGGGCGGCTGTCAGCTGTACAACTGCCCCCTTCTTCCTAGCCTAGACCAGGGATGCATGCATCTCATCAGATGATGCTCAGCCATCTGAGGGGGCCAGATCCAGCAGTGAGAAATCGGAGGCCATTTGGGATGGGGAGGCGGCGGAATGAGGAAACCAAGAATTCGGGAGAGTCCCAAGCAGAGGACCCGGTAATGATGGTGGGCTTGGACTCATTCTCTGTCGGCTAAATAACCTGGCACTAGTGGTAAGTCTCAACAGCTTTCTGGGACCACTTTGTGGAAGGCAGCGGGAGAAAAGGTGACTAAAAGGGTGATCAACAGCGAACAGTGTCAGGTCATCCACCAGGGCAGTGCTTCTCAAACTTTTCTCTCCCATGGCACACCTTGATATCTTTCATGATTACGATGAACACCCCCATACAGTCTCCAAATGAACTCATGACATTCCTGAGCCAACCCGCAACTCTTCAAGAAAGTTTTCAAAAAATCCCATGGCACACCAATTGGGAAACAGACAGCCCACCTGTCCCAGACCTTTACCTTGTTTGTTGCAGTTGCTGCGGACCCGGGGAGCACTGGTGTATTGGTGACCTGGACGTTCAGGTAATTATTGTCTATGAGTGGCCAAGCCCCCTGCACTTTGCATGTCTGGAAGCTGTCTGTGAAAGTCCTGAGGTGGGGGTCCCCAAAGAGCCCACAGTGGGTGTAGTTTGGGGGAGCTGAGTGCTTGTGAAAGCTCTTCTCGTAGTGGCAGATCTCTGGACTGTCAGAGCGCTCCTGGCTGTCTCCAGGAGGCAGGGTTCGGAGGCGGGGCTGCGAGGTGGGGCCATCTTTGGAGCAGTTATGTTGGACCATGAGGTCATCTATGCCATGAACGGCGGAGTGGTAGGCCAGGTCCCCCCTGCAGGTGCGGGCTGTGCGGCGGGTGCAGTGGGCGTAGGTGCGGAGAGCCGTGCAGAACTCTGGTGCCTCCTCCGTGCTCAGGTGGTGTGAGCCAGACGTAGCTGTCAAGAACTCCGAATTACACTTCAGGATTTTGCACTGAGAGGTTGCTGGAGTGGGGGAAAAAAAAGTCAGGCGCTGTCAAGATGCTCAATACAATGATCAAGTACAGCATACCACCAAAATGCCACCACGGCTGAGGAGGACTGTGGCAGATAGGTAACAAACACCACACACAGCATCACCAATAGTTCAAGGCAGGAAGCGAAGATGAATCCGCCCTCCGTTAAATCCTCAGGAGAAAATTAAGAAGGTGGACGAATAGAAACATACAGCTAAAGGTCACTGAATCCAGTCCCCTGTGCTGAGGCAGGCCTAAGGATATTTGCCCATCCCTGACAGGTGCTTATCCAACTTGTTCTTAAAACCTCCCAAATCTACAGGGTTTCCACAGCCTCCCTTGCAAACATATTCCAACGTAACCAGCCTTAGAATTAGAAAGGTTTGCCAACTTCTAAGCTAAATCTTCCTTGCTGCAGAGGAACCCATTCCTGGTGGTCCGACCTTCAGTGGACATGGCGAGCAAATGACCACGGACTGTTTATAACAGCCCTTAACACAACTGAAGACTCCCCCCGTCAGCTGGGATGCTGAGAATAGCTTACTATCGTTATCTCTGGGGGGAGAGACCACTGAGCCTTGAACGTTTTTAGGGCTTGACATTCAAAAATACGCACGTGCAATTGCCTGTCCAAAAGGGTGCGCTCAATGGTGCTGCTGGTTTGCATTCAGCACAATTGCGTGCAGGAAGCAGGTGCCTGTGTGCACCAGTGGGCCGGCTAGATGAATAACTGGTCTCCCTATCCCAGTGACTGGTGTCCAGGGGCGCTGACTGTATGGGGCTGGCAGCCAGCCATGGGCCTGTCTGTGGTGTAAAACTGGGCCCTTAGCAGCTGTACATGGGGATGCCCTGGTTTGACATCCCACCCTGCTCTCAGGTAGGGAACGCAAGTAAGCCCAGGAGATCCTGGCTAGGCTATTTTTTGATTGACAGGAATGGTTCTGAAGATAGGGCATTTTTCACCAATGCTGCACTAGTGCAAGCTCTGGTGCAGAATCCGCACACTACCATGAAAAGTGACTCACACCAGTTTCCAGTGAGGCGGTCCGCAGTAGGGCAGCTACATCAGACCTGAATAAAATGACACCCTAGCCCAGTAGGTTAAGGCATGGGGCTAAGATTTCTGGCTTTGGATTTGCGTTCTGCAGCTGCGTATTCACACTCTCTGGGATACTACACTGTGCTCCTACAGCACTCTTTCCCAATCCCTGGCTAGTCCCCTCCACTGCACCAAAACTTCCTCTTGAAGTGCACATGCCTGGCTCCTTCAGGATCACCAACTCACTCCAATCAAGCCAGCTTGCAGCTGCCACGGGAGTCCGAAAGGCAGAGAACGGAGAGAACAGAGGAGGAAATTCAGTGCAGAGGCGGAACAAACAAAGTACAAAGGAGCCTTCTCAAGCAGCTATTATCGATCTCCACCAAGCACCTTGACACAACGCACGTTCCAGCGGCTTCATTAAGCTGGGAACAGTGCGTGCCGACCTTCGGCTCCCCTACCCCCACATCAGTGCTTTTCGAAAGCTGTAGAGATACGGGTATCCGAGGGAAATGTGTGAAAGGAAACAGACAAAATCCGCATCAGCCGCTGGCCTCAGTTGTGACTGTAGAGAACAGGTCAGCTCCAGCACAGTACTGGAGCAGCCTTCTACTTTTGGCTCCCAGGTCAATGTAACCAAAGGGAGAGGGGCTGTGCACGCTGCGGGTCCATTTCCAACTCCAGCTTCTGCAGCCGAGCACCCGAGCCAGCACGCTGGTGGCCAAACACCTCGGTGCAAGACCGGGAAAGGCAAAGTCCAGTGGGAGTTTTGATTCATGTTCTTTCAGGGGGATATGGTTCCCCTGGAGCAGGATTGGAAAGTGAAAGGCCCTAAACACCAGATGTCCTGATTTTATAGTCCCGATATTCGGGGCCTTTTCGTATATAGACGCCCGTTACTCCCTTCCCCCACCCCGATTTTTCACACTTGCTGTCTGGCCACCCTAAACTCCTCATCGCTCACATTGCTTAAAGATTCGTGAGGTCTTCTTTTCCCTCCTCTTAATCAGCCCCCTTGGAGTGAAGGGAAACGATGGAGGATTCTCCCCAAATGCCTGGGACAAAAAGCAACATCCGCAGATGCTTTCGGGGGATGTCTCAAAGCTCTACATATGTATTGCTATTTTGCAGTTTGTTTGGAGTGAAGTTCACAAGCCAGTTATTTTTACACACACTCACGCGCGCACACACACACAAGCCAGTTATTTTTACACTCTCATGCACACGCACACACACGCCAGTTACTTTTACACACACACACACACACACGCACACAAACAAGCCAGTTACTTTTACACACACACACACACACACACACACACACACACACACACACACACACACACACACACAC
>ML685765.1:24365312-24386912 GCA_007922175.1 Pelusios castaneus
CACACACACACACACACACACACACACACACACACACACACACACACGTCAGTTACTTTTATACATGTGCATGCCCACACAGAGCACCACTTTATACTTAAAACAGAATGTTCTAGTTTTAAATACACTACCCGCCTCACAGGCTATAAATCAGCAGCCAGTCTTGTGTCACTGTCCAAGAGGAATGAAATGCAAAAGGAGATGGTGGGAAGTTTCTGAGAGTTTACAAAGCCCAGCTTTAATCAGCTCAGGGAGCCCAGCAGAACCTCACTGGATTTTCCCAACACCCAGCTTATGAATGATTTTTCCTGACCAAGGGAAAAAGTAGAAGAGAAGGGACAATCATTATGAAAATGTGCACAAAGAGCAAGTCGACATCCCTTCACATTTGATGCAGCGGAGAGCATTTTGAAGTGGTTGGAAGGACACGAAAGTAGTGCAATGGGCCAGGCAGCATTTTATGCTCTGGACTTAGCAATTAGGAGGTGTTCATTTCTATGAACTTTTCATTCCATGAACACCTTCATTCCCAATATGTTTGTAAAACAGGTGTTCTACTGCAGGGGATTATTTTTTATTTCACCAGTGTCCACACGTTAGTTCAACGGCATCCCTTTCCTGTGGATTGCATTTGCTGGAACATAGTGAATCCACGACATGTAACTGTGCTTTTCACCACAGGCCTCCAGATGAGTTGCAGAGAATGCCTGATGCTGTTGTCTTTCACCCAAATGAGATTCTGCTGTTTGATCCTCTCACCCCAGTGGCACATGCCCTGGGGCCTGGATTTATGACCTCTAACCCCAGGGCCAGCATGTTAAAATTTTCTGTGATTAAACATGGCTGATGTAACCTGTACGATGGGGTTTATAAGGAAGCACTGTGCATCCGTAGCACAGCGAGAAGGTGAGATGTGAGGCGCTAAGGACTCAGGCAAGCTGGTATAAATGATCGGACACTGGCTCTGCCACGGTAGCAGTCTGTCACTTGCAATCAGAGTTTGCTGTCACCTGGAATGCGAATATGCAGCATTTCTAGGTGAGACATTTCAAGGCGTGGGTTGGATCAACACGTTCAGTGCATGATTGTCACACCGGGAAATTCCAGCTCCCTTTCTGCATCACAAATCCCCCACGCTTAAAGTTTGTGCTGCCACCAGGAACCTCATGATGGAAGAAGAATCTCCCTCAGTTGTCACAGAAGTATGCGCTGATGCTCATTTGTAGGAGCCCAGCTGTTATCAGGGATAGGGGCCTTTGGGCTGATCTCGAAGATGTGCATCTTTACCTTCGAACACAGGGTGCATGCCACGTTCTGTACTGGCATTTGGGCTGTGGTCCAAGGCTGACGATGCAGTAACAAAGGTTTCATTGCTGCGTCACAGGAGCTGTGCTTATGAGACATTAAACTGAGCTCCTCTCTCTCCGTCTCTCGTAACTTCCAAGGTGGACCTTAAGGATCCAGCGGCACTCGGAGCAACCGCCTGGGTTTTGCTTTCTCAGCTCTAATAGCTCTGGCCATACACATGTTCTCGCTGAGCGCAGGATGGCTGCACACGGCTGGCGTCTGACTCATTACTTTATAAGGTACTCAAGGAAAAAAAAAAGCCTGTTCCATTCCATCCCTTGGCCCGTAGAGGGAGCATTTTTCTTAAAGATCTTATCGCTCGTCTTTTGGCACAAGGCCCCTATTTGCTGTTTCATGCAGGGCCCCATATAAGGCCAGATTTCCAAAGCCAGGTGCCTAAGTAACTGCATTGCACTGTGCCTGCCTGTGTCTTTGTGTAACATGTGCAGAAGAAACGGTTTGCCTTTACCATGACGGCTCCTCGCCCTCCATTATGGAAAAGGCAGCTCATCTCACTCTGGGTTTGCACCTGGGGTAAGGGAGGGAGGTGGCCTTCCTAACTAATCTCTCCCCTGCCAGCAGATAAAGGCGGTGGGGTCAATTCCATTTCACAGGGCACTGAATAACCGCAGATCCCAGGTAGGCTGTTTGTGGCCTTGTTCTTTTAATCTGTTGGCAAAGCCTCCCCCGGTCCACGCCTCCCTATCCGATCCGTTCAATAGTGCGATTGTCTGATGCCTCGAGCTCACACAAACACCTGCGTGACTCACCCACCACCCCCAGCAAGACACGTGTGAGAACTGAGGAACCCGCCGGCCCCTCCTGCAACGCTCTGACGAGAACCCAGCAAGCAGAACTATGCAAGAAAAAGCGACCCTTCCCTCTCCCCACCCTCAATGTGCTTCTCACATCTCCGATGGCAGAAGCTTTGGTATAAAAGCAAAAACTCACTTGAACTGAAGCCAAGAAACTATGTTTATTCAATTTCATATAATCTATTTTCCATCTACACATAATGGATCTGTTTTTCAACCACAGATGACTTAGCATGGACGGAAACAGGGCCTCTGCTGCTATCATTCAGAGACGCACGTAGCAAGTCGCCGGAATCCAGGGATGTTGGGCACAGGGGTTTGGGACCTGGGTGACATTTCACAGTGTGTTCACACATACCCCCATGTCCCCCACATCCCAAACCCTTGTGCCTTCTCCCTGGCACTGGGATCTTGAATGACAGGGAAGTGGGACCTTGAGAGACTCTCTGGGTCTCATGATAGGATCCATGCTATGAAAAGATCTCGGAGCCCATGGGTTTTGGGAAACAGATCCCCTCACTTAGCTCAGGAGTGCTCCATCTGTCTATTAAGGGGTGACATTCATGGATGCTGAACTAGACTAACACAGCTCCCCTCTGGAACTTGTCAGGAGATATTGGTTTTAAGACCAACAGGAATCATTACCCCTGGTATATCACAGGCCATAGAATTTAACCAAGTTACCCATCTATTGAATCAAGTAATTTCTGTTTATTTCAAGCATATCTTTCAGAAGGAATCCAGCACTTCCCTCGATCATTTGTTCCAATGATTAATTACCACCAATGTTAAAAATTTGTGCTTTATTTTCAATTTGAATTTGTTGGCTTTCTGCTACTGGCCCTTGATTCTTATTAGGTTTTTCTCTGCTAAATTAAACAGTTCAGTTGGTTTTTGGTATTTTCTCCCCATGAAGGACCTACACCCCCACCACAGAGAATGAGCTCTTTAAGTCTTTCATTGCTGTGTGAATTTTTTACCAAAACATATTGGACAGATTTGGTGACATCAACATGTTGTGAATTTGTGTTGATTTTGCTGCACTATTTTGATAGAAAAAGAAAACCCTTAAAATAAAATTAAAAAATTGAACCATTTTTTCAATATTTTCTAAATGAAATGTTCCCATTTTTTAAACCTGAAATTACGTTTAATTTACGAAGAATTAAAGCTGCTTAAAATCAAAACAAAACGTTTTGTTCCGGTTGACATGAAACATTTTGTTTGATTCGAAAGAATTTTTTTTCTGACTTTCTGACCAGCCAAAATTTTGGGTTTTTGTTTCCAAATGATTTACTATTTTTTTCAGAATTGCCAGTGAACCAAAAAATCCCTTATTCCTCTAGATTTACTCACTAGGCCCCGATCACAGATCCAAGGCACTTGCCCGTCATATTGGGACTTCATGTTCAGCTGTTTGTCCTATGATCCCTAAATCTCTTCTTTCTCCTTTCCAGGCTATAGTCTGTTCCAAGAGGTATAACCCACTTTTCATTTGATGGTATTAAAACACATTTTGTTTGACTAGGCTCAGCTTACCAAGAGGTCAGCTCTGTATAACTCCCCTATTCCCATTTACCACTCTGCCATTCTTCATGGCACCCAAAATTTAATCAGAAGTGATTTTATATTTATTTCCAGATCACTGAGAAATCATTGAATAGTGTCAGATCTCTAGGAAAAATCCCTGTGGAACCCCACTAGAACACCTCCATTTGATGACAAATCCCGATTGACAACTAATTTGCAAGAGCTGTCTGTTGGCCTGTTATTAGTCCATTTAACGTGTGCTTTATTCATATTGTACGGTGCTAATTTTTTAAATAAAAATGTCATGTGACAGTAAGTCAAACATCTTATAAAAATCTTAAGTCTACTATATCTTCACAATTTAATTTATCAACCAAATTTGTAATCGCATCATACAATGAAATGAGGTTTGTTTGATAAAACCTATTTTTATTTTAATAAAACCATGTTGACTGGTGTTGATCCGATTCCTATTCTTTAATTCTTTACCAGTTGAATTCCATATAAGCTTTCCCATTATTTTGCCTGTGATTGATATTGGGCTAACCGGCCTATAGCTACCTAGTTTGTCCTTTTCTAATATTGAGACAACAGTGACATTATTCCAGTTTCCTGGAATTTTCCTGGTACTTTAAGATGTATTAAAAATCATCATCAGTGGCCAGGCATCTCCTCAGCCAATTCTTTTAGGACTCTTGGGTGCAAATTATCCAGGCCTGTCAATTTAAAAATGTTTATCACTAGTAGATGCTGTTTAACACCTTCCTGGATGGACAGGAAAGTATTCCATCATCCTCATGTGATACAAGTACATCCACCTGCTTCTTTCCAAATACAGAACAGAAAAAATTACCGAACACTCATTGCTGGCCATTTTTTTTTTCCTATATATGCTTCAAATATGCATCTTTATCCCTCATATGAGAGCCAAAAGACATACTTCTTGCTGGGCGCAATTAGAAAATATCATCTACAATGTTTAGAAACTCTGATGATTTACTGCTGGCTCTCAAATCCACCCATACCAACTCAACCTTCCTTTGCACACGTCACAGACAGAGGAGTCAACATTCCAATCACATGACTCTCTCCACCAGGTTTCAGTAATGCCAATTAGATCACGCGGCTCATCCCTGAGAACTTGCAGCTCCTCTCGACTCAGGATACTTTTGAAAATGATACTTAGGCTCATAAGTCACTTAGGTACCGTGAAACATTTCCCTGTAAACTAATTGCAACGTGTAAACGTGTGTGTAAGACTCATATTCTGTGTGAGATTTTATTGGCATGCCTACCAAACACTCTGTAACCTATGGCCAAATTCCTCAGATCCGGGGCCTGGATTTAGGTTCTTAAATACTTATTTATTTAGGCACCTAGTATTAAGTAAGATCGCTTCCAAAGGTGCTGCATACCTGGGATTTGTGGGTGCTCAGCATATCTGAAAAATCAGGTGACTTAGATGTAAGTGCCTAGCTAGGAATTAAGGAACCTAACTTTAGGTTTGAAAAATATGGTTGGTATATTACCATATTCCAGTACTCATATTCATCCTTCCTACATACACACAGAGGGACATGGGGGGACACAACATGTAAGCTGGTATTTGAACAGTCCCACAGCAAGGTCAATTTCACCAAGATTTCTGAAAATGCAAAGACAAACTGATGAACCCTGATCTACAATTAAGATTTCTACATAAATAACCTCCAATTAAAATGAAAGCTCATGCGAAAAATAAATTTGTTAGTCTTTAAAAGTGCCACAAGACTCCTCTTTTGTTTTGCTGAACTAGACTAACACGGCTACCCCTTTGGAAATTAAAATGTAGACACCCCCGAGTGCACTAGTTAAACTGATTTAACCCCTGGTGTAGATGCAGCTAGATTAACATTGAAAGTGTCTCAAAAACACTGGCATCGCCTTGTGGGTGCGATTTCCATGAGTATATTTCAGAAGAAGAGGGGGGGATAGAAGGATATGGAAGCACATGTAACACTGAATATTAACACCTACTATAATACAGCTCATACTGCATTCATGGACCCCCCCAGCCAGAATCTGTACTTCGGCTGAGTGCCTGTCTGTGTGTCGGCTTTGTGTTATGTACACGGGTCCGGGGACAGTAAAGGTGGTGTGCGCATAATCTGCCCTGGGTATATTACGTGTAATTACTCTGTGTCCATATATAACTGTGTCCTGTCACCTCGCTGATAAGAGATAAGGCCATAACTGCCTGTTCTGCAGTATATGGAGAAAGTGACAGGGAAAAAAAAACCCTCCATCCCACCAGCTCGACTGATTGATGGCATCCTTTCAATAGAACCCAAGTAGGTCTCAGCAGGAGGGAGGAGGGACCCATGCAGCGAGGAAGGGCCCAGTGGCCATCTGACCTAGGCGGCGTGAAAGGATTTGTGCATCATGGCAGAGTTAGCTTCTTCCAGCGCCCTCCTTTGAACTGTTAATCAAGCACAATCTTGCAGAATAATGGTCTGATTATTATTGCCCTGTTTGCATAACAAAGAAGCCCAATAAAACTGATTTGAGTAAGCTCAGAAGGGGTGTGAAAGATCAGCCCTGAGAAAGTCGGCTCCAAAGCTTCAACCAAGGAAGAAAGACAATGCAATTTGCCATCAAGAAAAACCCAATAGACCAATAAATTACCCATGTGCAAAGGGATTAGATCAGGTTTCAGTTGCACTGGAGTGGGGGGTAGGGAGAGGGGCTGAAGGGGGAAAATAAACCTGACTCTCTTAAAGTGAGCAGTGCTTATTTTTGAGGGGGGATGGAGGGAGATCAGTTTGAAAGGAGATCTTGTGTATTATGGGCTGGGTTCTGTGCTCCATTGCACCAGTTGAAATCTGGAGGAAATGCAAGACTTCAAGGTAAATGCACATTGAAGAAGTTGCTCCACATATACGCTGGTGTAACTGAGAGTAATGTTCATTCATGCAGTCCCCTTTATAACCCAGTCATCATCTTACGAGTCTGTGCTGGAGAGGATGGGAAAGGTGTTTAGGTATGTTTCAAGAAACAGACAAAGAGAGGAACCCAAACAACCTGACTGGGTGTTTCCATTTCCAACTTCTGTCATTCCAGTGGACATCAAAATCCCTGTCATCAGCCACTCCCTTTTGTCCCCCACTGTGGAGTTCCTTCGCCCCAGCATCACAAAAACATGGAGCAAGCAGAGGTGGAAAAATGCACTCAGTGTCTTCTCTATTCTGCAAGAAGAGCCCTTGATAGTTCTTGTCACTTCGTGTATTTTGTTCAGCGACTTGGAGGACCATGAATCCAAAATGCCTTGCAAGGAACCCAACACATCTTCCCCCTGCACATGTCCTACTCGAGTCCAGCACGGTTTTCTCCTACAACCAAGGTAAGCTTTCACCTTGCGTGGAAAGGAGAGAGCCATTAAGCTAAGCCACAAGAGCTCTTCACCAGTCCTCTGAGGGTACGTCTATACAGCAGCAGGAAGCAAGTTTCCCAATCTGGATAGATTAGACGGACTTGTGATACCAGGGCTGGAGCTAATGTTGTGGCTCAGGCTGGATTTTGGGCTCCCAAGCTGAGGGGATGGGGTGTGTTTTCTAGGCTAGGAGACTTACTCACAGCTGCAGAGTAGACACACCCTAACTAACCGACCCTTCTGGGTGAGATGCTGCTTCACGAATTCCAGGCAAAGCTTGATAAGGGGGGAAATAGGTATTCCTAAGAAATGAAATCACTAGATGGGCTGAAAAATGATGGTCGCGCTTCCATTTGAAGCCCCAAAAAGCCACAGATCCACCCCTCCTTCACTGTTAATCTCCTTGAGACTCGCAATCAGTGTTCAGTGTTTTTCTCACAACAGATACTGCTACCAGCTGACCGGAGGTGGCCTAGAGTCCAAGAAGCCATAGGTTCTATTCCCTAGCCCACCACTGACTCGCTGTGTGGGTGTAGGTGAGGCCACACTTTTCTCACCCATAAGAGTGTGTTAGCGAAGCTTACTCCCATGAGATCTATGGGTGAGAAGCCATGGCCAGGAACCCTGGGATGTCACCACAGCAAGCACAAAATCTCGAAAGCCAGACTTGCTTGGCCAGGGAGGGAAGGAAGGGCCGCTTTCACAATAGCCAAGGTCATCCAAGCTGATCTATACATCTGGGTCAAGCACTGCTTGCAGGTGAGGAAACTGAGGCATGGAGCAGTGAAATGACCCCATGGTCACTTAGTGACAGAGCAGGGAATTCCCAACAGTGTTCCAACTCCTAGTCCCCTCCTCTAACAAGGAGACTCAGCACCCACCCCAGTACGCCTGAAGGGCCTGAGTATCAAGTTCCATCAGAAAGGAGCAGGCAGATCTGTGGTGCTCTTCCAGCATTTTCCCATTGCGTTTCCTTTGCCCTTCACCTTTAAGGCAGGATGCCAGAGTCACTTAGGATATCCATCTTCTCACCACCCAGTTTGGTGAGCAATTAAGAGCAGGTGGCAGAGCAATCTCCATGGGACTTAGGTGCAGAACTGAGCTGTGGATTGTTTTAAAACCAAGAGCATTTTGCCCAGGCCTTCCTCAGACTATGCTACTGTGCAGACACAACCTCTCAGCGCAGCTGTGCGATTGTAGCTAGGCCTGGCCAGTAGATCCACTGCCTTTCAGTATCTTGTGTGAGGATGGTGCGACGGTGCCGCGAAGGCTGCTGAGGGAAAGCACTTTGCACTATAGCTATGTGTTTCCTCTAGGAATAACCCACCCCACACCACTTTCTTGTGAAACTTCAGCCCTTCAACACTGGGCTAAATGAGATACAAAACCGAGGAGACAGAGAAAAGCCCGAAGCACATAAATCTGAACGAGGCAAATTTACACAATTAAATAGCCTGCCAAGAATTGCAGCATTTCAATTAGAGGCGTTGATTTGAGTGCAGGGCGTGGGGAGTCAGCTGCCTGACTTTCACAGATGTCAGCTAGAACCTCGCACAACCGAGGCAATTCACACAAACACACGTACAGCCCTGCACCTCACATTCCAGACTCTCGCTTGCTCCAGGAGTTGGTGACAAAGCTTTTACATAGATCCGTTCCCCCATACTTGTCTCTCGCCTCCCCACCACCGCCCTATACGTCCCCGTCCACATACCCCCAGCCCAGCTGACACTAAACTTCATTCTCTACGACACAAAAATCCAGAAACTCTCCAACCACTGCAGGCCTAGATCCCTGCCCCTGACATTCAGTGGTTTGTTTATTGTGCCCATTGCTGGAGCCCTGGGCTCAAGTTCTAAATGTCAGAGAAGAAATGAAAAAGTCAAAACCAAATGTATCCCCTTGGTTCTCCACCCTCTGCTCATTCATCCATCCCTGCCTCCCGGCAGCCAATGCCTGTGAAGAGAGAGGGGTTTTGTGCTGTGCCGCAAAGGTCAGCAAATTCAGCTCCGTCAGATCACTGTGGGGAGCAAATTCCAGAGTCAGGGGTCCTCTAGGAGGAAACAGCCAGCCACATGCACTAGTCACTGAACCATGGGTTTCTCAGAACCCAGGCCATAGAATTGGAGGGCTTTGGAGATTGAAGCCAACCGCACTCAGAAGAGGAAAGGAAGCCAGTCTCTAACAGGAGGCTTAAGGCCCGGGCACAGCCTCCTTCCTGGAGAGTTACTCTGTAGAACAATCGGGACTCACATAAAATGCATTAGCTGCCCTGCTCCCCAGACATGATCACAGCTTTAGTGCGTGAAAGAAAATGGCAAAACTCCCATGGGATCAAGACTGGGCCTTTCAGCTCCTCCAACAACCCAGCTGACGACCCGCCCTGAGAAACTCATTCATCTGGGCCTCTGTAGAGACTGGCACATTCTCTCTCCTCAAGCGCAGCTCCCTGCAGCCATGTACAGGACGTTAGACAGAGCTGCTCAGTCTGGACTACTTTGCATGGGGAGCCAGCTTGTTCTTTTGCAGTAAAGACCCTATGACTTCATCGAAGGGATGGCATCTGGTTTTGCAATTGGACATAATTCAATTCTCCTTCCTCGCTGCAGAAACTTCTGCTGGCGGAGCAGGGGTTTTTGAGCAAGGGTGCGCTCGAGTGCAAAGAAATCTTCAGGTTGCAATTGAAACCCCGGTTATTATTGTGACAAATCATGCAAAAAAAAAAAAAAAAAAAGCGCAGTTATGGGATTCCTGCTCTTAATGACAATATCAGTTAACTGTAGGTTACAAAGCCCTTTAAAAACTTTTCTGAATTTAGTCCTCAAGGAAGAAAGGGACCAACATCCTCTAGATTCAGGCATAGGGTGGACAGCACTCTACCAATGCAACTCACTCCTGATCTGCAGCACCCCTAATATTTCTTTCAATCCTTTCCCTTTGCCAGGGCCCATCCGTTCTCACTTGCAGCCTGGCTACTCTTCCAGTCCTGGGCTCCATCGCTGCGCTGCTGATACTCCTCAGTCCTAACCCCACCCCCCCAAACCCTGGCTGATATTGCAGCTCTGGTCATGCACCTCAGTCCTGACTTGCAGCATCTTCTGATAGTCCAGTTCTGGGTTGCTCCCCCACAGCTTTGTCAAACAGCAAAGCCAAAAAGGACCAAATCTGCTGCATCCCTTGCTCTTCCGACCCACCCCCTCAATTCCACCAGTGCATTACCAGGCTTTCCCAGCAACACCCTGACTATTCAAGTCCTGGGGCTGTGCTGAGGTGAGATTGACAACTGCGCACAACCGGGCCGAAGAGTGTGGCGCACTCTGGATGGGAAACCCTGAAACTCACTGTCACTAGCCTGACCCAGCATTTTGGCCCAGGTCTCCAGGAGCAGAAGGTTGGTATAGAAAGTCACTGAAGCCCTAGGTAAGGAAGTTTTTACGGTTGCATGGCTCTGTGGTCACTTCTATGTGCCTGTTTTATGTGGTGTGGCTGTTCAGGCCACAGAAAAAGAAAACCTCAGCTGCTGCTGTTATAAACTCCAAGTTCCCCATAACGTCTCCTGGTTCCTATTAACCAGGGGCTTGGAATCAAAGAGAGGTGATTCCCACGGAAAAGCCAACACCATGTGCATGAAAAACAAGGCACCTCCTTTTAGACCCCATGAGGGGTTCAGTGGGAATCGCGGGAAAACTCCCCATTCCAAATACGAATCCCGCTTCAACACAGCAAGAAACCTGTGAAGTCAGAATAGTCCCAGGTCTGTATTTGAGTCCCGTCTCTCTTCTTCCCCATAACATCTAAGGCAAGAGCCGCCTCTGCCGTATCTCCCCAGGGCTGGCCATGCTCCAAGTGCTGTCACTTTAAGGGTTTAGAAGGTGTTGTTTTAACAACCTCTAAGCCCCCCTTCTCCGTTTCAGCTTAGTGCTGAAATCACTGCGCCTGAGAGACAAAAGCCATTTATCAACCTAGCTGATAAACCTCCAATAGCCTGGATCCTTATCAGGAATGAAGCACACTGCCTGGATGGACTGGAGGCATAAATTCCCACTCCTTGGAGAAAGGGGCACATTACAGTGGAGACAGCAAATATCAGAGTCACCCAGGCGAACTGAATCAGCTTCCCAGATAGACCCCAAAGAAACAGCAGCTTCCTACAGAGTGTTATATGGGGGGTAAATCCTGAAGCCCTCGCTTAGGCAAAAATCAGCACGAGATTTTCAGTACAGTTCAGCTCCTGTTAAGGGCCTAAAATTCAGGGCTGGATTTTAACAAGAGATCAGCACAGGGGTGCCGAGTGTCACATAGGTTACCCTTAGTGCAGCAAATGGGGGCTACTGGATTAGGGTGACCAAATGTCCCGACCCAATTTTCCTGATATTCAGAGCTTTTTCTTATATAGACACCTATTACCTCCCACCCATCTCGATTTTTCACACTTGCTATCAGAAACAAGGGCCTAATGATGGATGCTGAGAACTTGGAGACTGAGTCTAGATCTGTGGGCAATCTGGCCCTTGGACACCTCGATAGATTTCCTTAGGAAAGAGGGAATAAAAAATTTCAGGATTTGGTCTGATTCTTCCTCCACTGACAGCTGTTTTATGCCAGTGCAACTCCCCAGTGTTACTCCTGACCTACACTGGACCCCATTCAGATCTCAGACTGGTGCAGACGAGGGGGCACTCGGGGCAAACCACTCAGCTCAAAGCACTGGGAGAGCTGAATCAGGCCCAATGCTTTATAAAAAAGAGAAAAAAAAATTGCTGCAGGGTTTGGCGGGGCTCACTTCTCTCACCACTCACACACTGAGCACTCTGTTGGGCCAGGCTGGGACCAGTGCTTGGCACGGCTCCTCTAAAAGGGGCTATAACTCTCAGCGGCAGTTTTAAGACTCCACCAGAGTTATGCCACCTCTTTACAATGTGCTGCTGAGATGTGAGGCAGAGTGGTGAGAAAGGGGGGAGCATCCAGGTGCAGATACCCCTTCTCTCTTGGACCCCTATTAAACTGCAGCGTGAGGGACAAATGCAATGAATAGGGACCATGGTCTAGATCTGTGCCCAAATGCCTTTTAGCAGTTCACTGTGGGTCTTGATTACCCCGTTTTGCCAGTTCCATGAAACATATTTGGCTCTTAAGGGGAGAATTAAAAACAAAAAACAAACACACAGATCTAATATCAAGTTCTTTCTTGCATGGCAAACTCAGCCCCAGCACTTTGAAATGCCGTGTAAAGAAGTTAAGCAACATGCCTCGGATCTGATCAAAAACTCCCCCCTATGTGGATCTCTACGTTCAGTTTTCTTGGGGCTAAAATATCCCAACCGCCAGTGCAACCTAGGTGGAAATGCTGATCCTAAGATTTCAATGAAGGGGTTTATTTTACTTTATCGACGAGGGGGCAACTTTATTTATTTATTTATTGCATGTGTAAGAAAGACATCTTAGCTGAAGAGATTTAGATTGTGCAAAAGAAATGCATGGGCGAATGGAAAAGGAAGAAACGTTTATAAGAAATAAAATCAGAGAAACCAGGGGGTTTAACTTTAGGGCTTTTCTTTTTCTCTTCTCTCCCCCCCCCCGAGCCCCCCATGAAAAAAAAAAAGGTAAAGAAACGAGGGAGTTTGGCAGGAACAAATCTGCCTCTGTGGAGTTGGTTTCCCCTCCCCCAACAAAAACAAGCACTCACAGCTCGAAGGAATTTGCAGGCACAGATCTGCCAAAAACATTGTGAAAAACTATGGGGGATTCATTGGAAACAGATGGTGTCTTCAGCTGTAATTCTGAAATTCTCTCCTTTTCTGACCCAACACAAACAAGACGGGGGACGGCGGAGGGTGGCCCTCAGAATGGTATCAAACAGGAAGGTCAGCAGGAGTGGCAAGTGGGTCTCTCCCTGTGCATCGGGGGAGCAGTACCCAGGGGTGCAGGCATTGGGAAGGGGGCGAAGACCCATCTGGCTGCACTGACCAGGCCTGCCTTTGGCCTGTGGCAGGAGCAACATCTCCAAGCCCCGCTCAGGGAAGTTTTCAATGGCCCAGCACAGAGGCACTCAAAACCCAACCGGAGCCAGGCTCTTTTGGGGCACAGGGGCAGCGTGCGAGGACACGGCCCCTCATCCCAAATCTGCCCCCCGCCCGGCGTCACTCCAGTTCTGGGCCCTTGGGGACAAATGTGGGGGCACAGATGCAATGGGCATCCACAGTGGATCGGGACCATTCGTTAAGCATCCCATCTGAGGCTGCAAGAGCTGCTAAGCCTGACCCCCCCCAGTCACACCTCCAGATTCACACACCCCATCACTGCCCTGCTTTCCAAGAAAACAGGGTACCACTCCCGACGGGAGGCGCTTCTGTAGCCCCCAGCAGCGGGAGGCGCGCAGTAGTCCGCCCTGGTCACTTTCCCCCCTTCCGCACTGCGCACGGGAAACCCCAACAGCCCCCCTCACATCTGCCCCCCTCCATCCGCTCTGATCCTCGCCCTCCTGGAGGGGCGAGGTGGGGAAAGCGGGGGGCCAGGCACCGGGGAGAGCCCGCACCGGAGATCGAGGCCAACCAAATTCGATGGAGATGAGTGAGGCTGATGTCTCAGCCCCAGCTTTCAAACATGTGGCGGAGTGCTGTGCAGAGAGGCAGGGAGGCCCACAGACAGGGGGGACCGGAGCTGCTAGCAAAGAAAAGCCTTCAACCCAAGGGGCTGTTTCCTTACCTGCAGGGAAGACGCAGAGAAAGACAGGGAGGATGCGGAGGAATCCCAGGGCTGTGGCTCCTGCCCCTCTCCCCATACCCATCCATCCAGCTCCAGCTTTAACCACTAGCCTCTCCCTGGAAGAAGAGTTTTTAAAAAAAAAGAGAGAGAGAGAGAAGGAAAAAAAAGGGGGTGGGGGATAAATCAATCGAAAGAAAGGAGAGAAGCTAAAAAGAATCAGGCAGACCCCCAGCGAGCGATGGTCTGGGTAGCTGCACAGGACAGGCAGGGAGCCCTCGCTAGCAGGCTCCGGTTGCCTCTGTACTGAAATTACACAGACTTCTTTTCCCTCCCTCCCCCTCCTTCTCCCCTTGCAAAACAGCCAAACCCATCAATCATCCCGGCTGCCTTCCAATGTCTACACACTGCTCTTCCTCTCTCCCCAGCTCCTCCACTCAGCAGCCAGCGTCTCCGCCTCCCAGGCCAGGCAGTATCCTGTTACAGCCGAGCGAGCAGCAGCACATGCAAGCAGGGGGGGTGGGAGAATGCAAAGGGCGGAGGAATTAATTCATTCCATGCACTAGTCTAGAGTAATGAGAAGGAGGGGCCGGTGACACTCTAAAACTAACCCACAGAAACCCCCAAACACCCCTCTGGAAAGAGAAACACACCCAGATCCTGGCTAGGGGGACAGACTCTCCCTGGCTGGGCTTCCTTCTGCATTGACAGAGAAACTGACTGTAAAATATGGCACTGCTGGGTCCCAGATTTCTCTCCTGGCCGTTTCAGAGCAAATTTCAGTTTGGTTTATGAGTCACAAAAGGATTTTTTTTCCCCCTAGTTGCCAGCAAGTGCCTAGGATCTAAAAATCCGGCAGTTTCCTCTGCTTCACGCTAGTAGCTCTGACATTACTTAGGTTTTCAAAAGGCTGCACATAGGTTAAATGGGGCAGTCTCCTGAAGGAGGGATCATGACCTCTCTTGTCATACAGGGAAACTGAGGCATGGAGGCCCAGATCCCCAAAGGTATTTAGGCTTCTAAGTCCCATTGAGGATCTGACAGTTTACATAACTTACCCAAGGTCACCCACTATGTCCGTGGCAGAGAAAGAGGACATGGGAGTTCTTGCCTCCCACTAATGGGTGCTACCACCGCTTGTCACTGGCAACAAGCAGTCAGCAATCAGAAACCACCAGCCAGTTTGCTGTAGGGGTATGTGCTTCACAACAGAGTCAGGCTTGCTCCGCCACAGCTCCATTAAGAGGAGTGAAGTGAGCCCATATGACTCCGAAATACACATGGAGCAGATCATAGCTTCATATCATTAGCCTGATCCACCTTAGAAATGAAACTGTTCTATTAAGTCGCTTCGTCAAGCTTCCACAAATGGAGGATCCAGCCATAATACACATTTTCTGGTGTTTTCTCAAGATCAGTGTTAAACAGTCAACCAAATACTCTTACAGAACCTCCATGGGGTCAGTATACCAGCCTAT
Source organism: Pelusios castaneus (assembly GCA_007922175.1). Taxonomy (NCBI): domain Eukaryota; kingdom Metazoa; phylum Chordata; order Testudines; family Pelomedusidae; genus Pelusios; species Pelusios castaneus. The sequence goes on from ML685765.1 coordinate 24,380,594, forward strand.
CAGAGTAGAGTCACTATCAAAAAGTTAAATTCCAAAGGGGTAGCCGTGTTAGTCTATTGTAGAAAGACAACAGAGTCCTGTGGCACTTTTAAAGATTAACAGATTTATTTATTGCATGAGCTTCCGTGGGAGAAAATCCCACTTCATCAGACCTTTGAAGATGGGAAACTTCCCATTCTGTAAGTTTCCCATCTTCAAAGCGTCTGATGAAGTAGGATTTTCTCCCATGAAAACTCATGCAATAAATAAATCTGTTAGTCTATCAAAAAGTTGTTGATATTCAGTTTATCCTTATCTCTGTGGGAGTGTTTCCCCCATAACCCAGTATGGTCAGATAGTTCTAGCTGTACCAGCGTAAGCCCCAAATGCGGACTCTCTTATTCCAGTATGAGTGATTTTTTTCCAGTTAATCTTATGTCACTTGGGAAGGGGAGGCTAAACCAAAGAATGTCATTCTTAAGAGTAGTTATGTAGGGGATTACCGCATATAACTAATGTGTTTAAATTTTCTCCTTTGCTTCGACCAAAAACACCTTCCTTGAAGGAGGTTCAAACCGAAATGGACCCAGGCCACTGCTGTTCTGAATCAGAGCATCCGCACAGGTGTTTAATGCTCTTTAACTTCACAGCTTTAGTTAATTCATCTTATCTCTCCTGAGGGTATGCCTCTGTAATGCTGACAGAAAAGGTTTTTCCATGGATGTTTTTAATCCTCCTCTCTGAGGTTGGAATTCTTCCACTGATCTAGCTGCGTTTACAGATAGGTTAACTTGACCTGTGTCACAGAGGGGAGGAAATTTTTCACAGTCCAGAGTGATGTACCTCTGTTGACGTAAGTTTTAGGTGTGGACCAGCTCTGAACCTTAAAAAAAAATCCTGCCGGGGGGAAGTGTGGAGCCTGCAATGAATCACATATTTTGAGAGGCAAATTCATCAGATATCTCCAGTTGGCTGTTGTGTTAAGTTGTGGGGTTTGACTGACTTGTGTTTCCAATGCTCCCTATGGCAGCGTGAGCTGAAACACTGGCTTTTTATCCAGGCTGGACTAGGAATAAAGGTGAAGGTGACTCTCTGTGGAATCAAAAGAACAGAGCTGCTAGCAAGGAGCCTCATCTGCTGGACAAAAGGGCTGCTGGCGGCTGTGAGTTTGAACCAGCTCCATTTTCCTCCGTTCCAATCCTGCAGCTTGCAAACTGGATGCATGCTGAAATCAGTGGGAGGTTTGTGTGCAGTTGGATCAGCCTGGGCAGGGAAAGAGATTAAAAAAGGAGGGCCAAATTTTGCCACTGAATTAGACAAAGGTGACTTCTGTTGTTTTGCTGACCTATAACATGAACTAAAAGCCACAGAAGAGCTGAATTCCTATCTTTTTTAATTTAGTCACTAAATGGGTGCGGTGAGACTGGTGTGATCATCTCATATGCATGGCAAACGGACACATTGTGATGACAGACTGGAATCCCGTCAAACAATATTTTTAAAACAAGACACATTTAGGCCCAGCTGCCTCAGGCGTTGCCGTTTGACTGCTGTTTTGGGCAGAATTTTGTTGGTGAAAGCTACAAAGAGGTGGAATGGAAGTCAGGGCTGCTGGGTTCTCTGACTGGCTCTCACAAAAACTGACCCTTGGCCTCTCTCCAGCAATCCATCTAACCACTGTGACTTTTTTTTTTACACCACACAGTTTAGTATCTAGGCACCTTAAGACAGTAACTTCACCAACTATGCTTCAGTTTCCCCATATTTACCAATGGCGGTAATGACACCTCCCTCCTCAGAGGGGGCTGGGAAACTTAATTAACTGATGTTTGCCAAGTGTTTTGGAAACCTGGCCTGAAAGTTTTATGAGCACAATTCTGCTCCCATTTAAACCAATGGCAAAACTCTTATCAATGTCAGTGCGTGAAGACTTGGGCCCCAACCAAGAACGTATGGGGTAATCTTTTGTAATGGTGCGTGGTATCATTTCCGAGACATCATTCAACATCTATAAGAGCCTATAGTTTATAAGCCTCTCTCAGATATGCATTCGTTAACTCTATAATGCATACACGGACATTAATAAAGCAGTCGATGAAAGATTTTCAGAACTTACTTATCACTTTCCTGGGTTTTCCCTGTGACTATGATGAACCCAAATGTTCAGCTACCGCATGAAGGTGAATAAAGATGAGAGAGAAGATGCCTTTATGGGCACGTTGTGTCTCTGAACACACTGAGTGCTGGAGTATTTGGACTATTGAACAAATTTGGTGCCAGTCTAAATACAGTACCATGAACGATGAACAACAGAAAAAAAATAACCAAGTGATTCATCAATTTAAAAATGGTTAGAAGGGCTAAGGCCAAGCTCAGATCTAGAATATTTCCATGTGAGACGATCCCCATGTTCCGATCCAGCCCAAAGGACAGTGACTGTCTCTCTGCAATGCAGAAATGTAGAGGGGATAGCACACATTTCTGAAACAGATGTATTTTTCCCATACCCAATTTGCAGGATCTCCCCATTGGCACACTATGACTATAGAGTAGCTCACTGGCCACACCTTGCTGATTGGCCTTGCTTGTAATGCTGTAACCCACCCTTCCCTGTCTATTTGTTTGCCTGACTTGTTGCATCTCATTTTAAACAGAAGTTCTTTGGGGCAGGGGCTTCCTTTTAGTAGACCTTCATACAGAGAGCCTTATGCATCAGGGCACTGACCGAGGGGGCCTCTAGGTGCTATGCCATATACATAATTCTAATAATGGTCACAGAGGCCTGAGGGATCCTACTAAGATTACGGGTATCCAGGCCAGCCAGTGTGTTTCATTCATGGTCTGGCTGCGGAGAAAAAGTGGCTGTTCCTGGACTTTTCTACAACGGGAATCTGAATCTGAAACGTGCTTCTACTACATGTAGGGTGACGAGATAGCAAGTGTGAAAAATCACAACACTTTTTATTTTTCCAGGGGGTGGCGGCGCGTTATAATTGCATATATAAAACAATGCCCCTAACGTCGGGACATCTGGTCACCCTAACACGTTGTATTGGGATTTGGTTTAAACAACAGAATCCTGATCAATTCCAAAAGTCAATGAGGAAGGGGGTATATTGATTCTTGGGAGTGAAAAAAAGGGTCACTGAAGCTCTGGGAAAAATTGACAAGTGATTTTAAAATCAACATGCAAATCAAGTCAATGCTGGAAGACTCCCCTATTTATTTTTTTTTAAAAAGCCCAGCAACCCTGGATCCTTCTGTAGTAAGGATTCACCTCTAGACTTTGCAAGGTGGTGATTAGATGGAGAAATGTCTTTAACCCTGATATATAATTACCACTCACTACACTCCTATCTCCCTCCAAGTGTGGAGGAGTACAACTCCCATGAAGTTGGAACTTTTTTAGACCCACAAATGTTAGGCAGCAGCTTTTGTATAACTGTGTATTGTACTGAGCTCTTGTGGCTGCCGGTAAGTGTCTCAAAATGCTGCTCTGCTAACCTGTTTGCCTGCTCTGAAGAGTCTGCATATATAGCAACTAATAGGGAGGTATTCTATTGCAAGCTTCATTAGTGAATTGGGCACGGTAGTTACAGTATCTTAATGGGGCAGGTCAGAGGAGATGGTATCTGAAAGAGGCTTTGAAGAGAAGCATGCAGGCTGACTATCGCTTGGCAAAGAGGATTCTTCATTGTAACAGCTGAGTTTTTGGGACTCGGGCAACCTAAATATACATCTGCTTACATGGACTCTGCACTCAGTATGGTTATTTAGAGGGACATGTGTCATCTTTGGATTATTAAGGTTTTGTAATGGCACCACCAATACATAGAATACTTAGCTTTTATACAGCACCTTCCATCCAAGAATCTCAAAGCCCTCTCCAAAACCCCAGGAGGAAGGTAAGGATATTTTAGGATAGTTACTTGAAGTGATCACCCAAAACAACAAGTTCAAATATAGTGGCTTGTCAATTCCTAATCTAGTGATGATCAAGCTACACAGGGAGGGGGAATGCGTGGTAAAAAAACCTCTTCATTTCCACCCACAAAAGAGAGCAAAATGAGCCTGGATATTTTCAATAAAATAAAGCTTGTGACATCAAATTGACAGGTCATTTGCTGTGTTGTTGTAGCTGTGTGGGTTCCAGTTTATTAGAGGGACAAGGTGGGTCAGGGGATATCTTTGACTGGACCAACTTCTGTTGGTGAAAGAGATGAGCGTTCAAGCTTACACAGAGCTTACGTAGGACATGGAGAAGAGCTCTGTGCTCATCTTTTCCACCAACAGACAGAAATTTGCCCAATCAAAGATATAACCTCACCTCCCTTGTTTGATAGGTGACCAGACGTTCAACTCCTCCCGCCCCCTAATTTGTTTGCAACATATTGTGGGGCAAGCTTTGGATCTCCCACATCACATAATATACCCTTTCCTTGTTCTGTAGTGGTTAGAAGGTTGGCTGGAATTCTTCTGTATTTTTAGTTCTCTTCAGGGAGTTCTGCCTTCATTCCCATCTCCTACTCGCAGTAAATCCCAAACAAGATTCCTATTTCATCTACTTCACAACTGAGCAAACCTCTAATAAACAATTGGTGCTCATGGCTACGGGTGAATTTTGTGACTCTGTTGGTGATGTGGACGCAGCTCAGGAGAAAATCTGGGTAACTTCTAACTGCCAAAAAACAAACAGCACAGATCCTTGACCCCTTTTGATTTTCTGTCAGAACAGAGAGAAATCAATTTAGTATAACTGGACAGTAATGCTGCCTCTTCTTTCCTGGCCGCTTCTAAAATCTACTTTTGTCTCTAGAAACGGTAAGAGTTCCTTTATATTTTTCTAACCCTCCTGTCCCCATCCAAACAGGATGTCTAAGGACATCTCCTAGATCTCAACATTAAAAGATAACTGGACTTTCTATGGAACACCTGGGATGGAAATACGAAACATCCTGAAGGCTAGATCTCCAACATACTGTGGCCAGAGAAAGTAGAAAGAGTTTAGGAATGGCACAAAAGAAGCTGCAGGAGATGCTCTTTCCGATGCCCTCTGACTTCATGTGGAAACACTGTATTTGGGTCCTCTAGTGTGGATTCCTGAAGATGAGGCCGAGAAATAGGACCCATCCCCCCATGCCATTTCTACTGTCAGTTAGAAAATGCCAAGGACAGTCTAGTAATTGTGACTCAGCATTTTTAAAAACTTTATGGCATTGCCTGAATATCTCCTGGAGAAGATAAACTATTAAAAAATGAGGCTATTAAAAATCCCAATTAACCCATCCTTCCAGATTTTCCACACTCTTTATACTCACTACAGAGCATGCAATTGGATTGAGGCTGTATTTTTTGACTGGATTTTATAAACACAAGTGCTCTCCCCTGGGATTAAATACAGCTCCCGACTCGTTTCTTCCCAGTAGGTGGCGCTGCTATCCCTAAACAGTTTGCAAAAACATCCAATTTATAAAATCAGTGCAATCCAACGCTGCCTTAAACCACATGGCATAAAATCAGCTTGTAAACTCCCATTAAAATCTCAATTTGGGGAAACTGATTCTACCTCTGAGCAATTGCAATGCAATTACTCCTACAGGCAGCAATCAAGAATCACGTCAAAACAACACAAAACTTTCATCTCCTGCCTAGGAACCACCACCACAACAAAAGGCACCTGTCTTGCAAACACACCATGATTTCCTTGCATACATAACAACATGTAAGGCCCTGAATGAAAACAACACTTAAAGAGGACGTTTTGCAACCTCCCTGGTGGTTTTAAAATGTCCTAACTCAAGGCTATATTCTGTCACCCGGACATTGATTAATACCTTATTACTCCCTAAAATCAGGGGCCCTTCTTGTTGAGTAAACCGTTACTCATCGGGAGTAAAGACAGCAGAATTTAGCCCTCTGAGATGAATGCAATGTTTACGTTTGCCTACACAGCAATCTCTCTCTCTGTTTATTTGGCTCTCATCCCCATCACGTCCCAGTGCCTGGGTAGCTGTCAAACAGGCTAGCTTGATCTTGAAAACATTCTGTATTTTTAAATCATAGTAACTGGGGGTTGGAAAATGTTCTGTCCCTACACATTCATCTTTATGTGTTTTGCCATAATCGGGGCTCGGTGGACAGCTAGCCACCCCCAGGAAAACCGATTCTAAAAAATTGGTTCAGTTTTGCAACTGAGTTCACTTTTTCATTTAGATGGGAGTAATTTGGGCACAAGCAGAATGCACGCCGGATGGTAACCGGAATAAAAATACTGGAAGCCTCCTCCTCCTCCTTTTCTTTCTTTCTTTCTTTCTTTCTTTCTTTCTTTCTTTCTTTCTTT
>ML685765.1:24386922-24402100 GCA_007922175.1 Pelusios castaneus
TTTCTTTCTTTCTTTCTTTCTTTCTTTCTTTCTTTCTTTCTTTCTTTCTTTCTTTCTTTCTTTCATGCATACACAGAGCATGCAATAAAAAAGAAGCACAAAAAAGGCCATTACAATGGGTTGAGAAACTGTAGGACTGACCACAACTTGGGTGCAACAGATTCTCAACAGGTCCAAGACAGAAAGAGCACCTGGTTAGGAAGCAAATCAAAAAGCAATCAGGGAAACAAGGTGGGTGTTGGGGGGGGGGGGTCATGCTGGAAACAGAGTCCAAATAGCAACCCGCTGGGCTGCAAGCAGGTTAGGAAGCAAGCAAGCAAAGGTGCAGAGACATTCCTGGGGGTGACCCTTCGTTGCAATCAGCAGACTCCAGGGGTTGGTGCCTTTCACCCCCAATCCACCCCCCCCCCCACCTTCTTACCTTATCGGCTGCATGAGCCTCTCCGCCCGCTGGGGGTGGGGAAGGGTGTCACTGGTGGGGAGGGGGCTGATGGACGCTCCCAGGACCGGGAGGGGGGAGAGCGTGGGATTGTCCGCAAAAGGGCAGCCCCCCCTCCCTTCCCAAAGAGCCCCCTTGCGGAATTAAGAGCTCGCCCCTCTCTTCAGCAGCAGGCTAGGGCGAGCAGCATCTTCCTCTCCAGCTGCATGTCTAAGAGAGACTGGCTGAGCCAGGGCAGGGTGTGAAAGGAAAGCGATTTCCCAAGCAGATCACTCAGCCTGGGAGATAAAGCGAAGCAGATAGACAGGCAGGCGCACCCCCTCCTCCCCGCAAAGGCTCCATGAGCTGGTGTGAGTAGGTTTGTTAGCATGCAAAAGGGGGATGGCTGGAAAACAGAAGCTGCTCAGTGCCAGGCGAGGAGGAGGGGGAGAGAGCTGGTTTGTGGGAGGATGGATGTGCGCCCCAGTAATCCACAACCCCAGGGAGAGGATGGGGGTTCAGCAGAAAAAGAGCATTAACAGTGTCCAAGCAAACAAACCGGGGAAAGGAAATGCACGGGACCTTGCCCACCCAGGGCTCCTAGGGTTCAGATCTCGGGACCTTTCCATTTCTGCCCTTAACTAGTTAGGTTGTCCACCTGCAGCTCAGAGGAGGAGCAGAAATCTTAGAGTCCCGGGCAGGGAAAAGAGATTTGGAAATGGTTATGTCCTGGGGGAAATGCTAATTATAGATACAGATACAGTATGTGTTTGTATGGGTGCATACACACATCCACAAAACACATTTGTAAATCTCTCAGTAGCTGCTTTTCTTACTCTGTCTCTCTCTCTCTCTGTGGATAGTTTTGCAAATGTATGCATACATTGTAGATAATGTATTGGGTAAAGCAAATAAACCCCAACATGCTTGGGCAAGTGGATTTTCTATTTTCACATTTTCCGAGCTCAGAAAAGAGAAGTGAGCCGCACAAAAATGAACGAGTACAGTCAAGAGAGAAAAGAGAAACCTCTTTTTAGGGCTTTGTTCTCAATGATAGAATCATAAAAATTACACAGAGAGATAGATCTTTTATGTCCCATATGGGGGGGGGGGGTAAATAAAAGAGGAGAAAATCCATTCAAAGCTGTAAGCAAAATAGAGATTTAATATCTCTGACCTGCGGCTGTCAGTCTCGCCGCTCAGGTGAAAGACGCTTGTGTGTTAAATCACTGCACATATTGGGCTTGTGACACAACTCAGCAGAGAATCAAAGCTATTGTCTATATGGAGTCAATGGCATTGATTTCAATGGGAGTGGTGTGATGAAGGAATTACATACAAATCCAAATATTTAGGAACCTGGGCTGATCTGGATTCCTCATTTTACCTTGGAACATGTAGCGACCAAAGTTCAATACTGTAGACCCACCTAATTCAGAACTGAAGAGAATAATGGAACTGAATGGAATAAACCCACATGGAGCTATCACCCTCTATATTCTTATTACTACCTTTCCTTTTTTTTTTTAATAGAAAGTAAATGATTGCAAAGCTGTGAAAGTCAGTGTACCAGATAGACAATTAATAGCTGCAGTCCCAGAGCTGTGAACATGCTAAATATGAAGTTGGGGAGAGTAACATCTCCATGCAAAGTGTTTTTCAGTGTGGAAGGCAACAAATGCTAATGGCAGCTATCAGCTGCTTGATTAAGTTTGGAGAAAAATGCATTGGGATTTAACAATATGAGCGAATGTGTATTAGGTGCACATTAGAAAAGGAGCAAGCAATAACACTAACACATAGAAACATCCCTGCTGTAATGCTCCATTAGATCAACGATGTGAGTTTTTTAAGCCTGAATCTCCCACTACTGAGCAGGCTCATTTAATCTTGGCTCAGGTATGAAAGAGCTAGGGAAATTTGATGCCTGGTACAAACTAGTAACATTTCTTTAATAATAATAGTTTTATCATAGAATCCCAATACTTCTCCATTAGGGACCCTCATTGTGTTAGACACAGTACAAGACACATAGTAAAAACCAAAGTTTGCCCTCAAGACATTATAGTCTAATTTAAGACAAGACACAACAAGTGAGTGTAACAAACAAGAATTGGTGAGGAGTAGAAATGAGAACATGCATTTCCCTAGGCAGCTAGCTGCATGCACGGCAGGGTGGATTTGAGTCAGGTAGCTAAAAACCATTGCAAAGGTATGTATAAAGGCATAAATAAGGTAACCATTGGAAGTCCCAACTGACCACCTACCTAGCTGTTAACCTTAGGCATCATCAGAAGAGTTGGCACCTTCAGCTTCAAGTGAGAGGTTCGGGTTTTTGACCTAGCCTTCTCTAATATAAATGAGAGGAAGTTGTAGATGTAAATTAAAAATAACTCATCCTACCAAAACAAGTCATGACACTGTATATGCTCACTTCCTGGGAAAGGATGAGAGAACAAACCACATATGACAGAGGTGTACTTACATTGCTTAGTGGACTACTGGAAGGTGCTCAGATTGATGAGTGTGGTATCAGAACTGATACAGAATAGAACAGACTAGGTCAACAGCTGCTGTAAAGTCCTCTGTTTTATAGGCTTGGTCTACCTACCTCAGACATTCTTCCCTCTCTCCCAAACACATCTGCAGTGATCAGCAGGGATGCTGTGGCTGGTGGTCTGTGGTCTGAGAATCCCAGAGAGTGGACATTCTCATTGGAAGGCCCTCTTCTGAGGAATTCAGGATCCATACTTTCATGTTTTCTATAATGGCCATCATTGAAATATCTAAGTGCTTATAGGCTTGCGTCTTGCTAATTCTAGGGCACAGTCCAAGATTCATGTTTTTGAACTGTTAACAGTGGTTTCAAATAGTTGGGCAGCCACTTTCTCCTGGAACGCAATTACCAGATAGGATCCCCTTGAGAAAGTGGCATAAGTGAAGGGTAGGATGGAGAGTCCAATCCACTACATTTTGTATATGGTGCCTGCATTCTGTGGTGATGGGCACATTAGATATGCATTGATCAAATGGATTAGAGAGAGCAAGGTTCTCTACCTGTCTTGTTTTACTACAGGTTCATGGGAGCCCACTGCAAAAGTCATGCACGGAATGGTACATAAATGTAGGACTCTAGACAACAAAGTGAGTTGGGTCAGAGCTAGAGAGGGATTAAACCAAAGAGCTCCCAACGGTCAAGGATTGATGGGAGATGTGGTGTTGAGAAAGAAGGCCAATGTTCCTTTGTATTAGATGTTAGCATGTTACAGAGGCTGGTAATGTACTGGAGCCTCAGGTATTGGAAAAAGAAACTGTCAGTGAATCTGGAGTTGTAAAGAAAGGGTCAGAAAAATCTAATAAAAATATATTTATGGTGTATATATATATATATATATATATATATATTTCAGTAAAAACAATTTTCTTTAAATGGAAACATTCCCTCTCCCCCACACCCAGGTTTTTGCAAATGCAGAGGAAGGAGCATCACACTACACAAGGGCTGGAAAGGGCATCAAACAGACTGGCTACATGGCCTCTGTGGCCTAATATTGAACAGCTATGGGCCTTTTTCATCTCTAGCCTTATCCTCTCCTGTGTGGGACAATGGCCACTGTGGAGCAGCCTTAGCATTGTATTGACCTAACCCCATTTCCAGGACAGGAATTAGATTAGAAAACCATTTTGATATTGCTATATCCCAGTCTGCAGGGAGCAGGATAGGGCAGGTGTTTGTTTATAATTTGAATTTAGGCAGCATTTTTAGAAGCACTCAGTGCTTCCTACTGGAGACGAGTTTCGAACAGTGATCATCATGTTGGGTGCCACAATGGGAGATGCTGAAGGCTGAACGCTATTGAAAATCTTGGCTTTGTTGAGATGCCTGAATGGAAGCTGAGCTTTTTTCAAAATCTGACCCCAATCATGGTTGCTGATTTCTTGGAAATCAGGTCCTGAACTTCTGCTCCCTGGTGCTTCCATGTAAAATACTCGGTTGAGGTTGACATTGTAGGAGGTTGGATTTCTCTTTAGAACTGTTCTCCACTATCAAACTCTTCTCTTCTCCATCAGTCACTGATGATGACAGCGGTGATTTAGCTATACAGGGAAGTAGTTTATGGACAATATAATGTAGCCACTTTTTAGAACTCTCTAGTCCTTTCAAGTGGACATTTTGGTCTGTGGTAAAGAAAAACAATCCATCCTTCTGAACGTGGACATGATAGTGGGGCAACACAAACAGAAAAGGAGATGAGAGATATTCCAGACAAACCAGAAAATTGAGGGAGAAAAGTTTGCTCTCCACGAGACTAGTCTAGACTGTGTGACTGCTTTGGGAATGGCCTAGACTCATGTGGAGGAGCTGATGGGGTGTCGGAAACTTGTGAATCCAAGGATCCCCACATGCAACTCCAAAAATGTCACCTATCCAATTAGCTTTCCCTTTGGGTAGAATGAACAAACACACATTAATTAAAAAGAGAAGCATGGCCCACCAGAGTCTCAACATTATATGGATTGAGGGCTGCTATCCAGGAATCACAACAGTCTAATGCAGCCCTGGTCCAGAGCTCAAAATTGCAGTGGCTGCTGTACCATGCTGTCCTCTCTTCACAAGCTATGCATGGTGTAACTGCTCACTGGAAGGTCAGCTTTTCTGCTCTGAGTTGGTGGGTATGGAGCCAGGAGGCCAGCAATGGTCAAACCAGTTCAGAAAAGCTGAGAACCAACTTGAAGCTTAGCCCTAGACCATTTCTGAGGTTCATTAAAACATAGTTAATGATTAAGAACTCATTTTCCCACTTCTTTTGTGGGGCTGAGACAAGAAGCAGCTAAATATTGTATTTCCACAGGTTTTCAGGCCTGGCTGGGATCAGTAACCATGGAAATATCAGGGCCATCTTGTCAGTGTGAGTGAGTGCATGGGGTCCCTTGAAAACAAGTGTGTGATGAGTGACACCATTAGAGATGTGCTGATGGGTGGGGTGATTGACTGATTGCCTCCCAGCTGTAGGGGGTGGAGCTAGGTGACACGCCATTTGTCACCATTATAAAGAGCCTGAGAGCGTCTGGGAAGACAGACTGCAAAGGTTGGAGGACTCTTCTGCAGGGGAAAGCTGGCTGTGGCTGGAGAGCTGAGGCATAGGAGTAGAGCTAGCTCCTATGGTGGGCTGCTGAACGATGGTGCCAGGCATCCAGGGAGGCAGTCCTGGGGCCAATGTTCCAGCGAGGAAGAGGGAACAGGTTAGGTGCATGGTGAGGGGAGCCCTCAGCTAAGGCCTGTGAGGAACAGGGAACTGAAGAGAAGCCCAGGAGGGTATAAGACCATTGAGATTTTTGTGGTATCTGGACTCCCAGCAGAGCAAAGCCTGGGAAGTCAGTGCTCTGGGAAGAGAGAGAATTATGAGTTGAGTATGCAAGACGCAAAAGGCCTCTTGTCTATGTCAGCTTGGGACTCTTTTTGAAGGTGATATTTGTGTTGGGACTTTGAGCACCCCAGGTGGGGTGGAGCCTTTATGTGACTTGGCCAGAGGTCCAGGCCACAGAAGAGAAAGAGAGAGAGCCCACCATAGGGCCAAGGAAGCAGCCACCAAAGGGGCACCAGAGATGAGGACCTCGGCAACATCGTACCATAACATAGAGGGCCGCTTCTCGAGGTGAGGACGGACCCTTACAAAGGAGTTCACTTTAACTGGGACCCAGGAATCCTGGGTTCTGTTTCCAGCTTTACTATCCCCAGCAAAACACTTTCCTTCCCTGTGCCGCCTTTCCTCCTTATCTCCCAAATGGCAATAATAGCTAGCATTTCTGGCTAGTATCTAGCTCCCTAGGGTAATGGCCAGGATTCAGTCAAAGGGTCTTGAGAAGTGTGAAAGGTCATTTTATTAGCGGTAGGTAGCTTAGGAAACATGGCACCAGGGATGCTGGACCAATTTTTATAGTAGGGTGCTGACAGCCACTGAATCAGACTGTGAGCCCTGTGTATGATGGAAACAACTTCAAGCTAGGGGGTGTGGCAGCACCCTCCGAACTGCTAATTTCAGCACCTGTCTATGGTACTGTCCCTCTCTTCCATAGTCCTTGTGAGCAAGTGTGGCCCCAGGACATTGAGGTGGGAGAGACCATGGAGAGGGTTTGGGGGGCACTGCAGCTCCTTGCCTTCCTGTTCCCCGAGGCCCAGCATGAAGGCAGGAATTGTGAATGACTGGAGAAGTCCTCCTCAGGCCCTCAAGAGACGATCTCCCCCCTGCTCCCGTGCTCTATGTCTCGCGTTGCATCACTCCAGCGCTTTCTCACCATTAGAATACAAACTGGACACCACTGAAGCATGTGGAGGCATTGACTGTTGAGCTGTGATTCCTGGGGCCAGGGATTATACAAACCCAGTCTCTTTACAAAGGCTTCAAATCTGCTACAAATTGCTTCTGAATGACAATGGGAATTTCTCGCCTTTCACAAAGCCCCAGCATTAGCCTCTTTATTGGAATAAACGAGCTAATTTCTCCTGTCAGAAGGGTGGGCCTGAGAATGCCTCATTCCAATAAATAGATATTCCTCTGTCCCTCTGGCACTTGTAAGGCAGCTGTGGGGGTGTGCCTTGCCTGATGGTGATGCTCAGGCCGCCACCTGCTGAGGCCCAAATCTTGGGCAAGGACCACAAAAAGAGATCGAATGCAATCCAGCTGCAAACAGCAAAGCAGGAAACAACCCCTCCCCCCCCAGCAACAGGGAACTTTCATTTCTCAGTTGGGTTGTAATGTGTCTGATAACTAACAGTAAAAACCAGTGAGCCGTAGTGTAATGTGTTTGGGGGAAATGTGGAGGTGAGATATTCGGTAAGATAGCTCTTTGCTCAGCTGGGTGAATCACCAAATCTGTTCACTTCTCCATGGATCAGGACTATTGGGTGACAAATTTGGCCCAACCAGGTAGAGCACTCTCTGACTTCAACTGGAGTTGGACCTGGGATTCCACTGGGTCTGTTAGTCCGTCTGTCCTAGGTAATTCTAAGGCACCTATCACCATGTTAAATATGGCTGTTTCTCTTGTAACAGGTAGAGCAGAGTTTCACAAAGTGTGGTCTGTTGAGCAGAAGCTGCCGGTTTGCAAAGGTGGAAGTAGTTCATGTGGTACTGCTGGTTCTCTTTGGTTCCATGTGCTAAACTGCTTTAAAAGTCAGCAAAAACTACCTTCTCCACGTCATCAGAAATCTGCCCTCTGATGATCCCCCAGTGAGATAAAGCCTGTCTCTTCCCGTTGAAGATCTGTGAGTAAAGCATGTGAGATCTGAGATGGACACATTTCAATTATAAATTGTTTGGGGCTTTTTGTTCTGTGTTCATACAGCACCTAGCACACCTGGTCCATGGCTGGGGCTCAAATACGATATAAAACTACCTCCTGTCACTTTCCCATGCAATTATTGTTGTAGCCACAGGAATATTGTCGGCTCATTGGTGGGCGGGGAGGTGGTTTGTGTGGCAGTGAATGGCAGCCAAGGTATCCAGGGGATGAACTATGGAGATGGGGTGCACGTTATGAAGAAGTCTGACAACCTTTCTGGAGGGATAATCTGGAGATGGGATGCCGGCCCAGTGCTCTGAGATGGTTTAAAGAATCGTCTTTCTCAGGTGTTTGGCTGGTGTGTCTTGCTCACATGCTCAGGGTCACACTGATTGCCATATTTGGGATCTAGAAGGTCACACTGGCTGGGACTTTGGAGATTTTTTTTGCCTTCCTCTGTAGCATGGAAAGTGGTTCACCAGCTGGGATCCTCTGGGCATACCCCACTGAATCAACACCCAGCCATTGCATGTGCGTCAGGCTCCTCAGTCTCTTGTGTTCTCTATTGGTGGTACACGACAGTTGAATCTTGTAGCAGAGTTAAGGTTGCTGCTAAGCTTTTCATTTTTATACCCCTGGATTATTTGTGATTTTGGTTGTGCAGTCTCCACAATGGATCTGCGTGGTACTTTTGCATAGATCAGGCATAGTCAGGGCCTTCTGATCAGTTGGGCCAGAACCCCTCCTAGACAAGTAGTAGTCGATGGCTACTGTAACATATAGTATGTCTCTTGTTAGGACATTTTCTCTCTATTCTAGAGAAAGGACTTGGATCTAATCCATGAGATCTTCATGTCAAGGGGTATTTATATTCTCTAGAGAGTCTCACTTTGGAGGTAGATGTTTAAAAAAAATATTCGTTGACAAGGATAGACTCAATTTGGGAATTTCAAAAGTGCAACTTACATACACTGAATAGACATGCCCCTGGAATGTGGAGCATCACTGGGATCCACTTGAGAGTATAAAGTCTTCTGAAGAGATGTCTCAGGTGTAAGACTCACCATTGCAGTGGAAGCCACAGAATAAGAGGAATCTCACAGCAGTCACCCAGCTGGGGCTATTTACAAGACGGGTGGATTGGCAGGGATCAGCAATTAGCTGCCAGTGGACAGTGGGATGCGTGTTCAATCACAATAAGCAGAAGTTGCTTCATTTGTGCTATTGAGCCCAGTGAAATTTGGGGAAGGATCATAAAAGGACAAGGATCATAAAAGGACTGATCTGCAGACATCCCTTCCTGGCCAGCTTGTGTGGCAGGGAGTGTTGTGAAGTTTGGGAAGCAATGGCAGACTGAGATGAAGCAAGTGGAATAGACTCATAGACTCATAGACTTTAAGGTCAGAAGGGACAAGTACGATCATCTAGTCTGACCTCCTGCAAAATGCAGGCCTCAAGACCTCACCCACCCACTCCAGCAATAGGCCACCAACCTATGACTGAGTTATTTAACTCCTTAAATCATTATTTAAGGACTTTAAGATACAGATAATTCACCGGTAGGTGAGCCATGCCCTGTGTTACAGAGGGAGGCGGAAAAAACCCCAGTGTCCAGGCCAATTTCCCCGGGGGGAAAATTCCTTCCCGACCCCAAATATGGCAATCAGTTAAACCCTGAGCACGTGGGCAAGTCTCAACAGACAATTACCCAAGAAACACTTCTCTGTAATAACTCAGAACTCATCCCATATACTCTCCCCTCTTGGGCCACTTGTATATCCACCACCCGAATAAAATGGGGGTGCCAATAGTCTGAACTGCCAGCCCAGCAAGGAGGAGAATCCTTGGCTGTCTCATTAGATCTGGAGGTGGTGGATAAAGTAGACCTCACCCACTCGCCCAAAACTTCCCTCAAAACAGATGCGGAATCAGACCTCTTGTTAGCTTTGAAAACAAGCGTGTTACCTTTGCACTCTCACCCCATCATTTTGATGCTGCTGAGTACCCTGGTGCCAACTGGGAGCCTAAGGGCCAAAAAAGAGCTCAATTTCGGCTGCACTGTTCCATGTTCAAACCACATTTGTGTATGGTGTCGCTGACAACCACACGTTGCACAAGCGCATCTCAGTCCCTCTGTGGAGGGGACGGTCTGAAGTGTGGGCACATCTCCGTGAGGTTGATCCACCAAGAAGCTTAGCTTAGCCATCAAGTTGTATGCAGTATAGATCCTCTGAACTGGCGTGAGGGAAATGATAACACCAAAATAAATTTGCTTTGCTTTCTGCTTGTATGGACAGGGTTTATGCAGCACACGTGGGGTCAAATTCTCTGTTGGTACAGGTCCACTGAAGTTAGTGGAGTTACGTCAGCAAGGGATTTGGCCTCTCCAGCTTTCATCTCCCCACAGTGCCTGCTGCAAACACCACCTTTATCTAGCTCACTTTGCATTGTGCACTAAGGAAAAGCCAAAGGTATTTACTCTTCCATGTCACCTTGAGTTCCAACTTAGAATGGGCAAAACCAGCCGCCATATGTCCCCAGTCAATAAATATTGGCCCTCTTCTGCCACCGATAGCTGCCTTTCTAGCCTAGCCTGATCACAACAAACACCCCGCACAGCAAGTCCATTCATGATCTTCTTCTCACCTCTTTCGAGGGTTAATGGGCTATCTAACCTCTTGTAAACAAAGCATGGGTGCCTGAAGGGGCTCAAAGGACAAAACGAGAACAAGCCCATGCACAGACTGGGTTAATGCCACTGCTCCCTCTGCCATAGGCCATAAGGCCCCTGGATTCTCACTTCATCATGCTATAAATGTCGCCTTTTATCTAGATTGTGGTTATTGGAGCTAAATAATTAATTGTTCTGTTTGTTAGAGGGCTTTTGCTTTTTTGCTTTTCAGGACACTTTCTGCTCTCTGGCTATTTTTTCTAAAGTGAAAATGATTCTTTAATGCTGACATTAATATTGCATGATATTTAATACACATTATTAGAAGAAAAGAAAAAAAAACCCTGATCAAGCTCAAATCCCCAATCGGAAGCAAAAGTTGTCAGTGCTGAGTTCTCTTTCCAACCCAGGTTGTATAAATAGCCCAGTTCACAGCAGTAATGGGAGACTTCATCATGACCCCACCTGTTTTCTTATAGTCAATTAATACTCATAAGGACTTAGATCTGTATAGGATATTTGATCCCACACATCATCAGATGCTTTGAAGATGGGGATCTTACATCTCCATCTTCAAGGGTCTGATGAAGTGGGATTTTCTCCCACGAAAGCTCATGTGATAAATAAATTTGTTAGTCTTTAAAAGTGCCACAGGACTCCGTGCTTGTTCTGCTAACACAGCTATCTCTCTGGAACTTGTCTAAATGCTTTTCAAACTGTATATAGGGATGTCTTCACCTGCCACTGATATGCAGCCATGGAATGTGGCAGCTGTTGAACACCAGTAATTCTCTCTCTGTATTCTACCTGGGTTTTTACACTGCTCTCTTCTCCATGGTATCTGAGCACCTTCCAGTCATGGGGACTAACTTCTTGTCATGTGGCATTTGTTTTCTCATTGGCTCCTCTGGAGGAGAAAGGTGTGCAGGGGAGTATATTGTTTTGGTGGCCTTGGGAGCTGGGGCTGCTGACGTTGTAATGCGCATGTTGCTATGTATATATGTTAGAGAGAGCAAGGTCAAAAAAATGCAGATTGCACTTGGAGCAGAAGGGGGAGGGGTTGTTAGTCTCACTTCCTGCAGGAGTTCATTTTATAGCTTCAGGTCGGCTGAAAAAGCTGTGTCTTTCATCTACACGGGCTTTCCCCTTATTGTAGAGAGCTCCACGGTGCCTGAGGAGCAGCGTTATTGACCATGGTCTTCATCCTAGGGCTTTAGGTATGTGTAAAATTCCCTGGGCCAAGTCACAGAGCACCTTGAAAACAAGAACAGACACCTCACACTTGATTCACTATTCCATGGGAAGCCAGCACAGAGAGCAGAGGACAGGTTTGTTGTGCCCACAGGAACCCGAGCAGCAATCCTGCACAATTGTTTAAGCCAGGAAGTGAAGTTAGAGGCTGTATCCACTTGAAACAACAGTTATAGCATGGCAAGATTTGAAGCCAGGTTTAATGCCCCTCCTCCTGCCCAAGTACCATGCCATATTCAAGTACCACAAAGGAAAGAGAGCCCTGAGCACCTTCCTCAGGACAGCACCCTGTCATCAGCCTTGGGCATTGGCTCAGGGGAGAGAGGGCCCCAACAGTTCTTCCTGGCGTTCCTGCAGCACCTGGGGTTTCAACCCAACCTGTAACCTGCTGGATGTAACTGGATCATTCTGTATTTTCTATGTAGACCTGGCTTACAGCAGATCTCTGGTAAGCACCATAAACACTAAGGCTATGTCTACACTTGTAAAGTTAAGTCAACTCTGTTAAGTCGACTTAACAAGGTCGACTTTAAGTTGACTTAAAGTCGACCTTGTTAAGTTGACTTAACAGAGTGGCTACACTTTAAGTCGACCTTGTTAATTTTTATATTAAGCTTAAGACAAAAGCCCCAGTCCTGCTGCTCATCATTGCTTTTCACTTGGCATGTGTGCTATAGAAGAGGAATGCACAGCATTTCTGTTTCCATCCTGTCAGATCCTCTGACTCGGCCTGGCTTGTCCCCAAGAGCACAGTGGATACAGCTGGAAAAGGGCAGGTCTGGTCTTCTTGCTAAGCTGGAAGACTCCACAGACATTCACCCTTCTCTGCTGCCTGATCACCAGGCAGCTGGAGGCAGACCTTGAGGACTGTTCTCCAACCAGCTGCTGCCCATTGAGATGGTAGTTCATGAAGCAAGGGAGCTTCCTTCTCCGAGTGGGGAAGGAGGTTTAGGATCCAGGCTCAAGTGCTAGAAGAATTTTCTGGTTCAGGATGGAGCTGCTCTTTCCTTATCACATAGTTGCTGCTTTGAACCATTAATCCACATTTGATTAGTTGACCTGACAAAAAACCAAAGTACCACAAAATTTGCAGCCAAGAACCCAGCCCCATTCTGAAGCCTCTAAAGGTCCAAATGGATTGCATTAGAAACCTGGGCTTTGTGCTTTTTGTTAAGTCATAATGGGACCAATATGTCCAAGGTGTAACTCCATGAACGTTACCAGGGAGAAATTTTAGCACATCAGGACAAACTCTTCTCTCATGTTCAGCCCTGCAGCTCCATTGGCTTCAGTGGACAGGACAGCTGCCTCTAGTATTTGGCCCAGTTCTTGCAGGTGCAAGGTTAACCCTAATAAACTGGTGCTTAAAAGTGTCTGGGATCAATCGTCTGGGTCGAGAACTCAATGACCACAACTTTCCTCCCTAAAATAACCTTCCAGCAACACACATGGAGTGAATTGGTCTTTTTCTTGGGAGTTCAGCGTAGCCCTCTTTGACACATGCAGCTAGTCAAAGCTTGTAGGTTGCTCCAGCTAGAAGTAGATACTAATGATGGAGCCTGATACTTTCTTTGAGGCAGTCTCGTTTGTTTGCAAGTAAAATAGTCAGAGAAGCAGGACTTTGTACAAGAGGAACCAAGGGCAAAAGGAGAAAGTTTCTAGCTTTCAGGCAGCACCCCGACCCAGACATCTCTCTAGGTTTCTCCTACCTAGGATCATACTGTGGTTATAGGCTGCTGCTTGGCTTTCTGGCTCTTGTCTGCCCTCCAGTTTGACTTTTTCACACAGGCACCCCTCCAAAAACCAATACCCCATGGGACCTTCCATCCACATGGTGCTAGTTTCTGGGCAGGCTCCATTAGGTCTTATTTTAGAGTCGCTGCTTGACTACATTTTACAGCTCTCTTTAATGGAAGGATGCATTCACACCTCAGTTTTAATGAGCTTTTAATTTAACCCATAATAAGGTGAACTCAGCTCCTAATAGTGGAGATGGAAAATCCCTACCAGGTCACAGAGTGCACCTCCCTGCTCATACCGGAGTAATAATGATTTAGAACGCATCCGTTGGTACTGAGGTTTGGGTACCGTCATCCAAGATGTCGCTGTTTTATGAAACACTCTAATCCCTGTTGCTGCCTGCAGCAAAGTCAAGTCTTTACAATTTGCCAAGTTTCAGGGCAAAGAGGCCCTTGCAATGTTACCTGTCCGAATCACTTGTGAGCGCCATTATGATGCACTGTCTATTTCTGTGTGTGCAAATGGGACACTTTTGCATAGAAATGCTGCCATGTTAGCATACAGTTGAGAGTGCACAAAAAGGGCACCTGCAAAATTTTTCACATGCAGGTGTGGGCCAGTGTGTGAAAATTTGGCCCTCAGGATGCTGCATTGAGAAGAAATAGCCCTTACTGTCTTCTAGCACGCTAAGGTACTGCTTAGGAAATGAGGAGGGAGGGGAAGCTTTTAACCATGTGTGTTAATCACTGGACGAAAGAGGGATTTTGATCAAGTAGTGTTAGAAAACATTTTTAAAAACCCAACTGTGATTTTCTCTCATTTGAAGCAAGGTGCCTTAAAAGTGACCTGTAATGCGGCTTGCTTGTTTGTTTTGGTGGTGGCGGAGGTGGGGCTATTGGGTTGAGGGTTTGCTTCATTATTATTACGGATAAAGAAGGCTTGAAATGGGTGAGGTATCTCCAGCTATTTTTTTTATCCTGCTCGTTTTTTTACCTGAGAAATGTTGGGATTCTCAAGTCTTGTCTTTCACAGTTTTGCTGGAGGACTTCTTGGAAGTCACCAAGAGACGATTATCGCTTTAATTGAAATTTGTGAACAAAGGTCTCTTTTCTGCAAAGTATTCATTTGGCATTGGCATGAAAGAATTGTTCCTAAAATCCAAGGGTGTAAAAACAGTCTGATTACAGATTCTTTTCCCTCCTCATGGCTCGGCTCTCGATCCCTTACAACGTCACAGTTTCACTAGTTCCGCAGTCACCATATGGACTTCTAGAATAGACACGATCTGAATTCCTAATATAAAAATCAAGCAGGGATTTCTGGAGAAGAATCTTTCAGGCCTTCTTTATCTGTCAGAAAACAGCAGCTAAGGGCATAAGCCCTCTCTTCTCAGGTCATCCCTTTAAAAACAGAAATCGTGCCCCATTGGGTATTACATTGAATGTGTTAAACCCAAAGCAGTAATCAAATCCCTGCTATTATGTCAGGGTCATGGGTAGTCTGGAAACGATTTCCATAATTCGGCTACTTTGATCTTGTCTCTTTCTTCCTGCCTCTTGATGTAATGTAAAAGGGTCCAGTTGTCCTTTCCCAAGAAAGATCAGTAGTGCCGTGAGGAGCAAGCTCTGTGCTAATGAAATCCTGTCTTGGTTTAATCTACAAGGGATTTCAGTTATGAAATTATGTATTGGGTTGGTGACCTGCCAGCAGGTAGCATAGGAAGCTGGCTCACCCTGCAGGACATCCCTGGAGAGATCAGATCTGCTGACAGAAGCACTGAGTATGCAGGGACCTTCATTAACATCAGCTCCTGA
>ML685765.1:24402110-24554734 GCA_007922175.1 Pelusios castaneus
CACTACAGGCTATGTCTACACTACAGGCGACTTGAAGTCAACCTTGTTAGGTCGACTTAACGGAGCGTCTACACTTAAAGTTGACTTAAGTTGCCCTTGTTAAGTTGACTTAACAGAGCCTGTAGTGTAGACATACCCGTCCACGCTGGCTTTAAGTTGACTTAATAAGGTCGATTTAAGCCTTAAGTCGACCTTCAGAGGTGGTGTTATTAAGTCGACTGAAGGAAGCGCTTAGGTTGACTTAATAAGCGCCCAGTGTGGACGCGGCGTTCTGTAGGTCGGCTTAAGCGTCGTTATGTCCAGCTAACGTGCAAGTATAGACATACCCGCAGGGATTTAGCCCCAACACAAAGCCCCCACGCAGCTGCCCTCGAACCCGATAAGTGTCTAAACTCATCAGGCGCCTCCATTTTTGCTGTAAAAGTTCACTAAGCATCTGTTTTGTTGTCTTGGAGCAGATGCCCGGCTGCTGCCACACCACGCCTATGCCCCGGAGCCAGGCATGACTCAGGGGAAGATAGGCGTTCCTTCTTCTAAGTTGTCTGTGGGGCCTGGCTGGTAATCGTGTGCGGCGCTTGCCTGTCAAGCAGGCCCCTGTAAAAGAAACTTATACAAAATTCTGGAGCAATGTGGGAGGAGGCCCTCCCTCATAAATTGTAGCCCAGAGTCATTTTCATGCTAGTTTCCCTTGGGCTCAATGATTCTTTTCATTATTTATCCACAGTGGAACAGCTTCAACCTGGGTGCGAGAGAGAGGGGGGGGGGGGGGGAAGTCACCATGCCTCAGGGTCTTAGTCTCCCTGTGCTTCAGTTTCCCATCTGTAAAATGGGGCCTGCAAGACAGGGACATTGTTAAAGAGGGTGAGCTACTCAGAAGCAGTGGCCAGAGGAGTACCTGAGCGAAGAAGAAAAATATTTGCAGGTTGCCATGCAGAGGCTAATGGGAGGGAATCACTCTCCTAAATTCCCAACTGTGATCTCCCACCTTTCCGAGCTTTTTGGCCAGGCACCAAATTTGGTTCCTCATGCTGAGTGGTAAAACAGTTTCTGTGGACGAGGTTTGATTTGGGGCCCATTAAAGTGAATGGAAAAGTTCCTGATCATTTCAGTGGGCTTTGGGTCAGGCCCATAGTGATGGAAGTATTTTCTGTTTCCTCTTTAATGGAAAAAAATCGTGTCATTATTTTTGGTTAGCCTGTAAATGGGAACATGCTTTTTTTTTTTGCGATTGGCTTTACCCCAATGGTCCCTGAATGATCTCAAAGACACTGTGAGGTCTCAAAGACACCTTGGGGGGGACAAAGGGAAGTAATTAAGCTGCCAATGCCAAGGTCCTTGGGTGGTGCAGGGACCAGCATTTATGAATTCAGCATCATGGAACATAATACAAATGGTATCACAGAGCTCAAAGGGACTTGGGTAGATTTAGGGGCCTAATTCAACTCCCATTAAAGGATCCCTGCTGACTTTAATGGGGATAGATTAAGCTCTAGATGCATGTGCTATAGGAATTGTGCAATGGCTATTACTGCCAGCACCAGGAATTGAACTCAGATCTTCCGGAACTAAGAAAGTAAGCTGCTGTCTCTTGAGATAAAGCGCTACACTCCTCAGTTGGGGGCTATAGCAGAACCATAACATCTGTGCAGGAAGCACACTGGGGGAGCGGGGCACTTAACACACTCTGAAGTTGCATTTGCCTACAAGGTAGACGTGGTGGCGTGCCACCATAGCGGGCTTTTGGTTAGAGAATCAAAGGCCTGTTGGTGGTATGGTATCTTTTATCTTCCTTTCCCTTCAGGGACAGCAAGGTCATGGGGAGGAAGTCACTAGTTGCCCTCCTGCCCCACAAACAAACTTCTCCCCCTTGTGCTTCAAAACTAACAAGCGTTCACCCAAAGAAGACTGTCCGCCCCGAATGCAGTGTTGCTGTTCCATTCAGATTGGCTTTTTTCTTCTATTGATCGCAATCTTCAAGTGCCTCTAGCACATTGCCTTGAATTATTGTAACAACAAGCACACCTTGGTAAATAATACATGAGCTGTATGGAAGCCTATAGTCATTAGCAGGAAGAGGCCCACAGTGCATGGTAATCAGCTGGGCTTCACGGGCTAGATTGAGAATTAGGGATCTGGCATGAAAGCAGGATTTGTTGTCTTGTGAGCTTTCCATCCCTAGAAGAGTAGAGAGAGGCCTCTTTTCACAGTCATGAATTTTGCACAAGGTATCTAAAAATGCCTCCAAGGTTCCATAACATAATATAGCTCAGATGGGAGTGAGTTCACGGCAGGTCTCCAAATGCCATAATACTAAGGCATTGGGCTTGATCATATTTAATATATCCTAATGGCAACAGAGCACACAATGGCTAACATATTCCTCTGTGTTAGAGAGAGAAATATAGCTGAGTTAGTGGACTGGAGGTTTTCAAAATGCAAACGAAAAAAATGCATCGATTCCCATTTGTCTTCTGAAGAGCAGAGCTACATTGGAGTGCAGTGTTTCCCTGATGAAGCTACTTCCAAATGGAATACAGGATGACATATTCATGGGAGACAATCCATAACTGGGGAGAATTAGGCAAGAACTTCCACATTCCCATATTTTGGGGTTATATATGCAAATTGCTATGTAAATTCAATGTGCTGCATTTTTGTACGCAGGGGTGGGTTTAAATTGCTCTGATAAAATCATAAGAACATAAACGATGCCATTCTGGGTCTGACTATGACCTATCTTGTTCAATAACCTGTTTCTGACAGTAGCCCATACCAGACCTTGAGGGACAGTATATAGGCAGGTCAGTTATGGAATGATCTACACCTGTCTTCCACTTCAGGTTTCTGGAAGTAAGAGGTTTAGAGTCACGCTGAGTACAGGTGCATCCCTGACCATCTGGTTAATAACCATTGGTGGATCTATCCTCCATGAATGTACCCAGTTCTTTTAAAAATCCAGCTGTACTTTTGACCGTCACAACATCCCTGGGCAATGAGTTCCACAGGTTGTTTATGTGTTTTGTGAAAAGTACTTCCTCTTGTTTGTATTAAACTGCTGCCTATTAATTTTATCAAGTCATCCCTGCTGTTTTTATTTTGTGAAAGAGTAAAAGCACTTCTCTATTCACTTTCTCTACACCATTCATGATTTTATTGAGATTTTTTTTTAGATAGCATCACCACAATAGGGTACAGTATTCAAGGTGTAGACACACTATGACTTTATAAAGTGGCATCATGGTATTTTTCTATCTTCTTTTTCTGTCCTTTTCCTAATAGTTCCTAGCATACTGCTAGTGTTTTTAACTACTGCTGTGTACTGACCAAGAATACTATCTATCCATGGTGATTTCACAGTCTCTTTCTTGGGTGGCAACAGCTAATTGAGAACCCATTGTTGTATGGGTACAATTGAGATGATTTTTTACAGTGTGCATTATCAGATTTGCACATTTCAGTAATGAAGTTCATCTGCCATTTTGTTGCACAGTCACCTAGTTCTGGAAGATCCTTCCTTAACTCTTCATAGTCAGCTTGGGACTTACTTCTCTTGAATAATTTTATATTCTCTGCAAACTTTGCCACATCACTGTTCATTCTCTTTTCCAGATAATTGATGAACATGTTGAATAATAGATGCTAGTACAGATCTTTGGGAGCCTGCTGTTCACCTCACTCCACTGTGAAAACTGTCCATTTATTCCTACCCTTTATCTCCTGTCTTTCAACTAGTTACTGATCCATGAGAGGACCTTCCCTCTTATCCCATGACTACTTAGCTTCCTTAAGAGCCTTTAGTGAAGGACCGTGTCAAAGGTTTTCTGAAAATCCAACTATACTACATTATCCGTATCCACAAACTCGTTGTCATCCTAGACTGGTAAGGCATGACTTCCCTTCACAAAAATTGTGTTGACACTTCCCCAATAAATCCTGCTTATCTATGCATCTGATAATTCTGTTCTTTCCTATGGGTTCTACAAGCTTGTCTCGTACTGAAGTTAGGATCAATGGCCTGTAATTGCAAGGATCACCTCTGGACTGCTTTTAAAAAACCTGCGTTACATAAGCTACCTTCCAGCCATCTGATACAGAGGCTGATTTCAATGATTGGTTACATAGTACAGACAAGTCAGATTTTACAAAGCGGAGAAAAGGAAGCAATAGCAGAAAAGTTCTTAATTACACCTGGCAGCTTTGGATGGCAAGGGGTCATTTCACTCTATTATGGTTTCTAGCAAGTGAGTATTAAAGAGTGTCCAAGGACAACATTTCCCAGTTCTGGCTTCATCTTGACGTTTAAACACAAAGCTGTTTCTTCACCAGATGCCGGGGTATCTTTTATTTCTTTTTCTTTTCTTTTTTTAGAAGAAAAAAGTGAAACGAGGACTGTTGAAAAGTGTCAAATTGGCAGCCAGTCGGACAGAAGCTCTCTGTTTAGCCATAGGACAATTACAATATATACAGTGTCCCCATACACATGCAACTAATGTGCCTCAATCCTGAGTTGGATGATGAACCCATTTCTAGGAGTCCGAGGAAAGTTTACTCCCTGAAGCCTATTCACTCTTTGGCATAAAATCAGAGTTGCCACTCAGACTTCCTATGAAACTCTGATGGAACCTTTTTTTCTTGAAGTGAGAATAGAATATGCCAATGGCCTGGCCATGGGCAACTTCCAGTCATGTGACCGTAACACGGTCATGTGAGACGGACAGGGGGTGGAGGAAAGGCAGATAGGTGGCAAGATCAGGCCCGCCCAGCAGCAGTGTGAACTTCGTGAACGTCTGTTCTGCTTGTAGCTGCTGGCTGGCCCCGCAGCCGTGGTGGCAAAGTTCACGTTGCTGCTGGGCGCTGCATTGGATGGGCCTGATCTCCAAGTGGGCGGGCCCTGGTCCACGCAGGCCCACCTCTGGCTCCATCCCTGTCCCTTGAGAGCAAAAAGTCCCTTGAGAGCAGCTGTTCTCCCAGCACGCTCAAACTTACCAGAAGGGGGATCATTCTCATGCGATTTCCAGGCCCATTTACAAACTGAAAAGGGCCATGTAGTTTGGAGAAGCATCTCAACATCTGCATGTTCATTCAAATAAAACCAAATACTGCAACCACTTTTCTCTCTAGAAATGTAAAGATGAGCTGCCTGTGTGCCAAATTCAGTGTTATCTCCTGGAACATTTAGAACCTCTAAGGATGATTTAGGGTGCTGGTTTTTCTCCTGTCTCAGTTCTCTTGCTTTTCTCTAGTGTAATTAAAGAAATAAATCTGCAGCTCTCTGGTATCACACAGTGCAGAACTCCTACCCTAAAAAATGATGAGCCTAATAATTTTGTGCTATTGTTTAGCCTTCATTTTTATGTACTGTGCACTGCATCATCTGCCCCAGAAAAAAAAACAGGAGGAGAGACAGAGAGAACAAGAGAGACTAAATCTCAGTGTAATCCGTCTAGGCTAGAGAAGATAGTGAGAAGCGGAGAAGGAAAGACCTATTGACCATGAAGAATATCGACTGTGAGAGACGGGGAAACAACATTATCTGAATTTCTACTGAGATCCCCGATCCCCGCTCAGACCCCCCACTTCCAGAGGATGTAGCCAGTTAGCATAGGTCAAACTACCAACCTTGCCAGTCTGCCCTTTGAAGTGGAGTGTTAGGTTGCTGCCAATAACACTCATGCTTGGGTGGTTAATGAGGCTTGTGCTTTAACAGAAGGTGCAGTGGAGGCAAAGGTGGAGGATGGGGGTGCTCCAAAAGGAATAGGCTATGTAGGGCACTGGCTGGAATCCATTTACAGCTGGTGGTGTTCTCCAGTTCCTAGTGAGCCGTGCCCATCTTGTACAACCACCACCTTTGCCACCTCATTTTTGCTGCTCCAGCCCCACTTCCGCCAATGCACAACAGTCTTGAGCTCCCTTAGATATATTCTAATAATTCCTTCCCATCCCTAACCCAACCTTGACCCAGAGCACTGGCTTACTACAGTCATAGTGCCCTGCACAGCTTCACGGGGGAACCTTCCCCCTGGATCGTCGCAGCTCCTGATTACTGCATCCTGACCACAGATTTGCCAACAGACTTCAACCCTAACCCCCTCTCCCCCTGCAATTCATTCCTGAACTTTCCTGCCGGTCAGGCCCACCTGTTTCATAATGCTGTCACTTGTTTGCTATAAGGAGAATAATTAGAGACCATCAGACTCATTGTCTCTGGTAACCAGAGCCAGGAGTGGAACTGAGGCCTCCAAAGGCGAAATACACTCCCCTCCCTCTGTGACACTGAGACCTCTTTGCTTTGGGAGGCCAGAGTACTAGGTTTGGGAAATCAGGGCTGCAAGCCGTAAATGATGCATGAAATGAGAAATCCCTGCTTAGTGCACAGAGAGAATGCAGGCAGGCTGCTCACCGCTGGGCTATTTGCTCTATAATTTGCAGCTTGCACATTTTGAGAAAAGCTCAGCAAAGTTCTCAACAAAGGAAGAGGAGAAATATAAAGAGATCCGAAAGCTTGCTAAGTTCAATTATGATCTGGAATTTAATTCTAATGTGTTTTTGGTTCCCCTCAGCCATTTTCATCGTGGCAAAATCCATCTCTTAAATAGGTTTCTCTGAGAGCTCGGGACACCATGTCGTGGTGTTAGCCACATCATGGGTTTTTGATTCATTGAAAACCCCATAGATACCATTGACTCTTGTACAGATTATCTTCTGGGAGAAATCATAAAGCTAGAAGTGAAAGAGCTTCCAATGTTTATGAGGCTCAGAAATCCACTCTGCAAAGGAGAGCAGTAAAGCCCAGAAATAGTTAGGAAGTAATGAAATAGAAGGGAGGTGGGGAAGAAATGCTTTAAAGCGGATGAGACCAAAGCCCCATTCTGCATATTTCCTGCTCATAAAAACCAGTATGAGTTTCTAGGTAACCAAATAGGAGAAGCCAAGGATAAGACATCTCCAGTGGTTTTCTGAGGGATTTTCAAATAAAGGAAATGCTATCACCCATGTCTTATTCTGAATCCAGCACTTGTAATGCAAATGCCAGTGAAGCTTATTATAATGGAAACCAAAGCTGCAGACCTTTCTAAAGGTCTGGAGTCTGGTAAATTGCAGCCCCGGTTTTGTTGTCTATGTGTGTCTCCTGTTGTAGCTTCCTGCGGATCCTGGTCCGCTCACTAAACCAATGTTCCATGTGACCATTTGCAGGCAAGGGAAGGCCAAATCTGGAAAAACAGGGAATGTTGCTGGAGATGCGCCGAGAGGGCTGTGTCTGGTTCCAGAACTGGAGTACCAGAAGGTTGGTAGATCAGGACTGAGGTGTTCACACACAGCTGTGCATGGGAAGTTTGCCCAACGCCACACTCTACTGATAGACAGCGCCTTGCCTTCATGAACACGAAACTCATTCGCCCATAAAAACAGAGCACAAAACCTGACCTGCTGCTTCATGTCTCATCATTATATCCAGCTCCTAGATCGTCTTCCTTGAGGGGACGGTGGTGGTGGGTGTTACCCAATACTGCCTTGAGGATGGGTAATTCTGCCCTGGAGTTCACAATATCAGGGATGTTCCACTGTTTTTATAAAGAAGGGTAACTCTCAGGAATGCCATACAGTGCAATGGCAGAAAGCACTCAATGCCTCAAACAGTGAAGAAGAGAAGATGTTTTCTCAGCCATTGATAATGCTCTGTATTATTTTGCTTCCCTTGAGAGGGTCTGGTGGGTGTAAGTCAGCACCATTGACCTTTAAGCAAAGAGTCCTCATTCGGGAGCAGCTGTGGTGTTCTGTCTTCCTGGGCCAGCAGAGCCGAGACACCTGTGGAAGTGCTGTAATTAGGACTGGGAGGAGGTACAGTCCACTCTTGTGGCCACTTCCTCGCGGGATTGAGCACCTTTAGCTAGCTTAAGGACTATCCTAGTCAGCCTCCCAGCTGATTCTTGAGCTCAGCTGGGAAGCAGTAGGCCTGCCTGATTGGCTGAAGGGAGCCAGCAGGCCTCTTTTTAAGCTCAGCAGTAATAACTTGTCACTGGCTACTCAATGCATCCGCCCATAGGTGTGATTTTTCTTGCCTCTGCCCTGTTCCTGTGCTGCTCCAGCCCTGTGTTCTCCTCCTGCTTCCTAACCTTAGCTCTGACCATTGGCTTCAGTTCCTGGCTCCAACTCTTGGCTCTGGTTCCCGGCTCTGGCTCTGACTGACCCATGATTCTGGTTCCTAGTTTCCCACTTTGGCTCTTATCCTTGGCCCATTGCTTCAGTTCCTGTCCCCCTGTCAGCCTGGTTTTAACCATTGAGCTGGGCACCCCGGGTGCCAGTTTTGGGAGAAAGGCAGGCCTCAGTCTCTAAGAGTATGCCTACACTGCAGCAGGGAGTGAGCATCCCAGCCCATGTAGACAGAAACATGTTCGCTCTGCTCAAACTAGCACAGAAAAATAGCAGTGTGGATGCTGTGGCCTGGGTTAGTCACATGCCTATGAATCCAGGGTGGCAAGTGGGCTTGGATTGGGCATTAGCCCATGCTGCTTCCCCAGATGCAATATTCACACGGCTATTTTTAATGCCCTAGACTGAACAGAGCTAGCATCTGTGTACCCAAAGGGAGAACCTACCAGCTCTGTTGATCTGATGTATTTATCACTGTAGTATCTGAGCACCTCTCATTCTTCAGTGTCTTTGTCCCTAAAATAGACCTGGCATAAAGCAGTGTCTAAGAGACTGGAGATCAGCCTACCAAAGGAAGAGCTGGAAGTCCCACTTCTTAAGTCACTTAATTTTAGTGTGAACATAACAGCTGGGAGTGGAAAAATCCTACATGGGCCACAAAGATGGGATGGGATGTGACCTACTTTCGCCTCATTTCTAGGATTCCAGGGGCTGAGAGTTTATATAGTTAAATAGATGGAGTAAATTAGAGTGTAATCCTGACTTTCTGGTAGTCAATGACAAAGTACCCAGGATTTCATCCATGGTGCAGACTTTTAGCTTCACAGTGGCAAGGTGGGTGATGAGGCAACATCTTTTATTGGACCGACTTCTGCTTGCTGAGAGACGCAAGCTTTTGAGCCACACAGAGCACTTCAGATCTGGGAAAGTAACATTCATCATCTTCACAGCAAGGGGGAATAGATTGTTTAGCACAAGTAGTTAGAATTTATTGTAAGGGGGCATTCAAGGCAGACCCATTAACTCAGAAGACATAGGAAAAAAAGAGGGGGATCGTGGGTTATAGATAGTTGTAATAAAAGCTGTAAAACCAGTATCTCTGTTTTGTCCATGGTTTTTGGTGTCTAGCAGTATACTGAATTTAAGCGCCCAGATTTTTCTTTTGAATGTGTTGTGGAGGTTTCCATTGAGGATTAGGACCAAGAGGTTAGCTACACAGTCATTACTCTGTGAAAAGTTTTCACTCACAGGTGATGTGGGGATTTTGTCTTTTATCAGTTTCTCTGAGAGTGTCATGATTGTCTGATTTCACTCACACAGTAATTATTGGGGCATTGAGTTCACTGGATGAGGTACACCACATTTTGCGATAGGCATGGGTATGATCCAAAGGTCTTGAAAGATGTGTTATGGGTGGAGTTGATCATGGTAGCAGTGGAGATATGTCGGCATGTTTTGCATCTGTTGTTCTGGCAGGGTCTGTTGGTTGCCTCTTTAAGTTGTTTTGGGGAGCTAGTCTTTGGGGAGTTTTCTTCTGATGATGAGGTTGGGGGGTAGTCTGAAGACCAGAAATGGGGGTTCTGGAAATATTTCTTTCTGGATGGGGTCCTCATCAAGTATGGGTTGTAGCTGTTTGATGATACCCCATATGTGCTCCAAAGTGGGGTGGTAGATGACAACTAGGGGAGTGTGGTCAGAGGGGGTTTTATTTCTATGTTGAAGTACGTTGTCTTGGGGTATATGAGTGGTTCATTCCATGATGCTTCAGCATGGCAGTCATGGGCAAATGCCTGTCCAGAAGCTGCTGGGAGCCCTCTCCAAAACAAAAATAACCTCTAACCATCCACCCCCTGCCCTGCCTTCCGTAATGAACAGAGTCCAAGTCCTCAGCTTCATTCTCATTATGGGAAGAGGATGGATTTGATTATGAGTGAGCAACGGGGTATTTGTCAGCTAATTTAAGGCAGGCAAGACTCTAAAGCCAGGATCTCATTAATGAATGACTTGACTTTCCTGGAGGTGGGACAAGCATGCTAATGAGTGTTCACATTTGGAGGAGGAACTGGGCTTACCCTGTCGTTATAGGGATGATCGCAATGCTCCAAAATCAAGAAGGGAGGTGCCTACAGGTTGGCATGGTCCATAGTCAGTAGGAGGACATGGCACCTGGGCGGGTAGGGATTTTGCCTGGGGACGCAGTGCACAGTCCAAGCTACTGCCAGGCTGCGCGATTATTTTAATTAATGGTGAACACTTGGTGTGTACAAGGGAAGCTGTCTTCCCTTTGCTGAACTGGGGCATAATAGTTGTTGCTCAGTGAAGAAGGCGGTCGTGGTAATTGAGAGCATGATATAATAGATTGAGCCGAGTGGCCCTTGAGATGGAGGTGGCTGGAAGATCTGGTTTGGAAAGGGGGAGTGGAAGAGGGAGAGGCTGGAAGGCTAAGGATGAAGGATGGCTAGCACTTTCAGATTGATGCTAGCTGCCAACTCTGCCAATCTCATGACATCGTCGCAGGGATGTGGCCTCACTGTCAGTTGAAAAATATGATCACTCATTGTAATGAAGCCCAAAGGAAGAAAAACACCCAGAATGCATAACACAGAAGGGTGTCGAATTGTCTCTAAATGGGATATTTCCCAACCTATTTCCAGAAGGGCCAAGAGCTCTTTAAACTGCCTGGTTAACATGTTAACTATTCGTACCAGCTACTTCCTATACACCGAAGACCTGGGAAAGACCTTGAATGCCACTCTTCTGCTGGGCTGACATTATCTGTCTATCTACATGTGTCCATCCATTTCTAATGCGCCTGTCACCCACGTATCTAGGCACTGGTGTAGTCATTTAGGGCTAAATTTCCATCCAATCTCAAGCCAGCGTACATTTCCACCCATCTGTTTTTTCAAATTTTAGTTATGGGCAGACCCGGAATGTTGTTACGCACATATTTTAATAGCACAAATTTGACAGTTCCACTAAGCACAGCTTTAATGTACGCACAAATTGTGTTACGTAAGCTGGCCTTCCGAAGTCTGTAAAGCGAGTGGGGTGACCAAATAATAAGGAAGCAGTTTAATTCTTTTCCAGGCCCCAGTATTCAAAGAAGTTTTCTTTTGTTTGGCTAAATGTGCTTGCAGAAGCCAGTCTGCATGCATTCTGAGTGTGCTGACCGACTAATCGGGACCAGCTTGCTGAATGCACGTGATAAATGAGAGAATGCATACTTGTGCAAGCACTTTCATTTGTATGCTTGTCTTAAAAGTGCACACATAAAAAATAATCAAGGGCTGGAACAGTGACTCTTAATACCTCTGAATTCATTTTATGTCCAAGAAGCTTTTATTTTTCTGGGGCTCAAAAACCTCTTTCTTTCACGTGACCCTGCGCTCAGCAATTAGCACTCATCGGCTATGTCTACACTTGTCAAAATAAGTCGATTTAACATGTCCACACTGTAAATTTAGGTCGAGTTAAAGTCGATATTGCCAAATCGACTTAAAGCACCCATACTGGATGCCTTCTAAGAGCTAGATGGACCTGGAAGTGGTCCATGGTGGGGGGGGGCACCCCTTTAAAAGTGCCAGGGGGATCAGCATTTTCCCCATTGTACTAAAGTACATGGGGGCTGAGCAGGACAGGGACAGGGGCAGGGTATGGGAGTGGGGTGGGCAGAGCTGGGTCCTGCCCTGCAGGTGGGCACGCCAGGCTCTGGCTGTGCCAGTCACCCTGGCAGGAAGGTCAGTGGAGGAGCCCTGGAGCCCTTAAAGTCAATTTAGGGCCAATCCGTGTCTACACTGGCTAAGTCGACTTAATAAAGTCGACTTAGCTAGTAAGTCGACTTTAAACTAGGTTTTATAAAGTCGACTTAAAATTTCCTGAAGTTGACTTAAGCAGCAGCTTAAGTCGACTTAAGGAAATTGTAGTGTAGATGCAGAGTAAATTAAGTCGACTTAATTTACAAATGTAGATGCACCCTTCAGGCCTTCACCTCTTTCACTCTGTAATAAGGTAGATGTGCCAAATGTACTGTCCAGAGCCTAAAAAATCCTGGTACCAGCGTGAGTCTTTCCTCCCTGCTCTTGCTTTGTTTCCAAGCAACAGGCTACGGCTTTTCTGAGGCTCAATTTTGTACCTGCAATAAATTGCAGAGCCCAATTTATTTAATAAGATGGGCACAAAAAAGTGGTATCTAAATTCGGGTGGAGGTTGAGATCAATTCTTATTTTCTCCAGGTGGGTTCACCCATCCCTCTTGGTGATCAGACTAGAGAATCCAAGAACATCTACAGCTAGCACTATCCTTTAACACAAGCTTTAACACAAACAAAGGCAAAATTCTGGCTGGCTAATATGAATCCCAGGACATAAATAGGAGAACAAATACTTCGATTACAACCCTGTGGCAGTCCCAAATTCAATGCAAATCAAGCTCGAACCCTCCTTCCCTTACAGAGTTAAATGCACAGCTACTGGATCTCATGCAAAATCTGCTGAACTAGAAGGAAGAAAGTTTACTGACTGGTTATTTTAACGTCAAAAAGCAAAGGAGCAGTGGAGAATGTTAACAACCAGAAGACCATGTTTGCAATTCCACTGTGCCTCAAAGTGCAGATTCTGATTCTCTTGCTGTGTGCAATACAATCTCTGGTGAGCAGTGAGTGAGGCCATGCTTTGTTAACTGAACGGAAATTTACGCAGTGCTCATTTGCTGTTATTGAATTTAATATTATAGGTACGCCTGTGCAAACTAGGAAATCATGCACACGCATATAGCTGCTGCTGTTATTCTCCACTGCACACTGAAATGTGGAGTTTTGAGGATGCATCTGGTAAATGTGTGCATTTTCTATGGCTCTTGGGAGGTAAGGGCAATATTGCTAAAATATGGATTTGATTACTTTATTGATGAATACCTTAGTTAGAGTAGAGAATTTCAGGTACACCGTTGTCTAGGAATAACTTTCTGTATAGTTCTGAGAAATCAATTTACCCCCTTAAGCATGTTGTGGAGATAGATGCGTGAAAGAGACCCTGAGATATTATGGTAATAGGGGCCAGCCGTAACCTAGGACTGTTAGACAAGAATATTTAATTAAATGGATGATCTTTTATGGGTAAAGGTTTTTTATATTGAGAAGGGTGACAAATGGCGTGTGATTGAGATGTCAAAGAGCAGGCCCATCCAAGAAAGGTCATAGGGACTGTCTGTTTTACCACAAGGTTTGCTAATAACTTTAGTAATTACAGAGACCGGTTAATTGCTGGGAAAGTTAAATTCAGGCCCCACTTAAACACAGAGACACAAGTGATGTTTTTTAACTTCTCAGTGGAAACAAGGAACATAACCAAAAATGCAAAAGTAAAGAAGGGTACAGCTCTTTTAACCTTATGTTCTTAGTGTCTAACTCAGAAAAAATGGCAAAGTAATAATATAGTTTGTATGGGCTGAGATTGAAAATATCAAAGAAGGCAGAGAGGCTCTTTGATAAAGTTCTTCAGGTTAAACTTCTGTCTGAAGAGGCGAAAACACCAACTCACAAAAGTAAATGGGCTTCAATGGGCTTGTGAAAAGGTCCTGTACAGCAAACCAGGATACTTTGAACAGATCATTACCCTCAGTTGTGAGGGTTGGAAAAAAAAAGAACGAAGTGATTACGATGACCTGTTATGCACATACAGTTGATAGACCTCGAAGCCTGAAAATAAGTCCACAGGTATCCAGATGCAAAACATGAAACCACAGAAGATGCCCTGTTTTTCTTATTGAACTGTGAGTTGAGAGCTGAGTTGAAGATTAGAGTTGGAGTAGATGATGACAGTACCTTATCCAGGATGGACCTGGATTGGTTCCATTGTTGAACTATCATGAAGCAGTGTTTCTCAATCTTTTCGATACCAGGGACTGTTTTCCTATACTGTGTCAGGGAGACCTGAGGGACCTGTGCTGGTCCATGGACCAGTCATTGAGAAACACTGTCATAGAGCCATCTTAATCTTCATCTCCATGCTTTCACATTTCCTTTCTAAATATTGTTTTGATTAAATAAAAGAGACATTCACAAAGACATCTCAGGCCTGTCCTCGGGCAAAGCAACCGGCTAGCCAAAGAACTTGGGAGAGATATAGTATTCTGACTGAATTAAATTAATTAATGAAGGCAGTCACGTCGCACGCAATGCCCGTAGTTCTCCCACATGGCTTGGGTAGCACCCAACATTTTCCTGACTTGCTTTGGAGCACACAGGCCTCTTTAACATCTTGCCTCGGCATATGTTGACTTCTAACACAAGGAACCGTCTGCCACCCTACCTGCCCACAGTCCCTCCACAAATATGGATTTATCTTTAGATTTATCACATTTCTAGATACACTGACATAAATTCAAAATGTGTTTATGCAGGTCAAATTATGCAATCTGCTGCCAGCTCTGGTAGACATCCTCCTACATGCTGGATAAACTGAACCACCATTCCAATCAGACTAAACTCTCAGGAAAGGGATGAGTCTTTAACCCCCACTCCCACCTCGAAGGTCAGCAAACTCTGGCACTGTGTGAATCATGCATTGCTTGGGCAGATTTCAAATAGAACTGCATCAGGCAACTGCCTATCCCAGAACGTAAACAGAGCCTTCATGGCTGGAAGACAACAGAGGCCTGTGACACTTTTAAAGACTAACAGATTTATTTATCACATGAGCTTTCATGGGAGAAAATCCCACTTCGTCAGACGCTTGGAAGAACTGCGTCTGACGAAGTGGGATTTTCTCCCACGAAAGCTCATGCGATAAATAAATCTGTTAGTCTTTAAAAGTGTCACAGGACTCTGTTGTCTTTCTACAATAGACTAACATGGCTACTTCTTTGGAATTTGACTTCATGGCTGGAGAAGCTGTTGGTTTCAGGTGACAGATGTCAGATCAAAAAGCAGAGGTGACGGCAAGGAATTCCCTTCACAGCGAAGACAAGTTATTTAAGTTTCTGGTCATTCTGTTAAGTGCCGGATGTAGTCTGGGTTCTGCTTTCCATTACGTAGCACAGTCTCACTTGTAACCTAATGCTGCAGCTGCAGAGACCGTTAAGGAGTAGATAAAGGCAGGGAAGTGAGTCCATAAAAACCGATGCAGGATATTCACCCTTCTACTAATATACATGTATCAGCTTTACAGCTCCTTGTTGCCAATACTCAGAGCTAAGCCCCATATCTTAAACTCATTTGCCTCTTTTATGCTTCCTATATCGTCTTCAGCAGTAAAAGCTCTGGACTCCCTGATCGTTGTGTTGATGATACAAGTGGTAGAGTTTGAATGGAGCCCATTTGTCTGGTGGTGTAATTGGCCCTGCAGTGCTCACGTGGGTCGGTAAAACTTCTCAGAACTTCAGAGCGTCTCTCGTAGCAAAAGGCTGTTAATCCTGTTTCCAGCCCATGTCATCTTTTGCACTAAGGCATTTTTCTATGTAGAAGAAGGTGACTTGCAGGAGTAACCTTTTTCTGAAGCTGCAATTACTTGTAATTGATCTGGTAACAAATGCGCAATGTATGGCTAAAGAATGCTATTTTCCCAGTGGTAGATTAAGACAGGATGATCTGACATCCTTTTTTCTCCCGTATTTTCCAAAGGGGCCCCTACATTTTAAGATTTGGGGTCTAAGGGTGTTTGGATTCCCAGTTCTGGTTCAGAGCTGTCAGTTATTTGGGGTCCCACATTTTTAGATGATTGGGCCCTGCTTTTCTTTAAGGTATGACCTGAAGCTAATAGCCTCTGTCCTGTAGTAAGGTACAACCAGACAGAGAGATCCCCTCCCAGCAGTTACCCGTGAGTAACTGCAATGAAGTGCATGGTGGGAGTTTATATTTTCCTTTGAAGCATCCAGCAGTTACCACTGTCTGAGACAGGCTCATATGTTAGTTGGACCATTGTCCTGCCACAATGTGACAATTCCCGTCAGTGTTCCAATTTGAATTTTAATTGGTTACATGCTTAGAACCCATCCTCACCATGTGGGAGTTCGTAGGGTTGGGCTTCCTTCACCACACAAAGGAGTGCTGCCCCACGGCAGAGTCAGGAATGCTAGTCACCTAAGGCATTTCTACTCTTACATGGCTAGAAAAGTGCTGGTGAATAGACAGGATCTACAATACCTGGATCCTCTTTAAATCAAACCCTCCATTATCATCGGTAGTAGCTTCCAATAAATGGTGCAGTATTATCTGTACCTCTTGCAGCATTCTCTCTATTCCAGCAGTTCCCTTTGCCAATCAGAAATTATGCTGTTTTCCATTTTCATTGGTACCTCTGATTTTATTGCTGGAATGTGAATTGTGAAAAAGAAACAGAGATTGATAATCCAGGAAAGCG
This sequence comes from Pelusios castaneus, assembly GCA_007922175.1. Classification (NCBI taxonomy): domain Eukaryota; kingdom Metazoa; phylum Chordata; order Testudines; family Pelomedusidae; genus Pelusios; species Pelusios castaneus. Next base: position 24,418,622 of record ML685765.1, read on the forward strand.
AAAATTAATACATATATACAGTGCTTGAGAATTGTGCAGAACTACACCAATCCAGGGGAAAAATGGAGCAAGAAACAAACATTCTGTTTGGCACAGGATGAAAATTCTATACTGGATCAAAGGACGAGTCTCTTGAGTAACCGTCCTTATTTCTCATGAGTACAAATCTCTGCATATTCTTTTTGGGTGTGCAAAGTTATATATAACATGGCAGAGGAATACAGAAAAGATCCTTATGGTACATGGATGGACTTCAAAGCACCACCAAAGGCAAACTGGTTTATCCACTGAGAAATAAGAACAGGACTTTGAAAAAAATGGAAGCCTGGGCTGCGATCATTGGTATAAAATAGACTCTTCCACTATGCTTTCAGTTTGCTGAGTCCCGGCAGGGGCAGACTACCTGTCACACTGCCCATTGGCTCCATCAGCTCTGTGTCTGAAGAGCAAAGCAACATTGACAATAATCAGAAAGTGAAATGGCTCAGACTAATTTCATTACTTGAAAAAAGTGAAAAAGTTAAAAAAAAGTATAGATACTCTAAATGATGAAAAGCTGCTTTCTTTTTTTTTTTTTTTGATAATCAAGATTTCAAGTGGGCTGCAAATTTTCCAGGGTCACTGAATCCGGTAATCAGGAATTAGATAATTATTTGCTTTGCATATTGAGATGCCTGAATGAGCAAGCAGATTCACTTGTTAATGCATGTAACAGGATGTGTGTGCAACATCTCTATAAATAAAGGTTTATTTAAATGTAGCCCCTTAAAATCCATTCAATATTATTAATAACACTGGTAAGTACTTAAATATTGATATATGTCATTTTTATTTTGACGCTGTCCTTTGAAATCCTAAGTGATTATTGAGGTTAAATGACTGTGTAGTAAGAAACTGTATGTATTTATTATTCAGTTGTCAAGTCTCAACAAACGTGTGTTCAATAACAGCCTGTTATTCCATTCACTAAAAGTTGCAAATAGATGTAGTTTTTAAAAATGAGCTTTTATTTCTACCTCTTTTGATCATTTCAAGACATTTGACATCTACAATAAAGATGTTGGCTGGCTAGCTGAATAAATGCATTAAGAAGAGCTCTAGTAACACTGCAAGCAAAGAGAAAAACAGGAATCTTTGTCTTGGATTTAAGAAAAAAGTATTCGGAGGACTCCTGGGGTCAATTCATCATAGCTATTTAGGCACCTAACTTCCACTGAGGGTATGAGCCCTGTCCCTTCTGAAGCAGGGAGATGGTAATTTCAATAATTAAATAACAATATCATACACTTCTAGACCCTTTCGGAACCTAAAGCACTTTAGAAACTTTTTTTAGGTCAGAATCGCTTCCTACATTCTTAAATGAAGCCAATTCTGGGGTAGAACACCAGCAGCACACAGCGACATTACAGTTTAGGATAGGATGTGAAAAGGAATTCTGCATTTACCTGAAGCGCAAGGGAAATATAAGGAGGTAGAATGTAATTGGCAATTGCCTATCCTGGAATTTGTCCAGGACAACTTCCAAATAAGGCAACAATTGCTCAATATGATCCTTATAGATATTAGAGAGACCACTGTGCCAGATTCTTAGCACTCCAGGTCACACTTTAGGGATGCAAAAGAGAGACCAGATTAAGACTATTATGGAAGGTTAAATAAACTCCCAGGTGGTTGCAGAAAAGCATATATTTATTGAGATATAATAGTCAATTGCATGGTTGTTAAACAGTTCTAACGATGTCTTAAACAATCAGTTCAGCTGGTATAGATTTAATATAATCGTAGCCTATTAAACTTGAATTAAGTACAAAAATTCAGTGTCTCTGGGACACGCAGTTGAAAAAGTTGCTGGCAGGAGCATTTTCATTGCCTGAAACCCTTTGTGAAAAATTCCCATGAAAATAAGCTCTGAAAAATGTGTCTTTAAGTTTACTAGGCAAGTCCCAAGTGGTTCAGATCAATTAAAAAACTAGCCAACAACTTTGCCCAATCTCAAACTCAACCAACAACAAAATCTTGTCCTCCAAAATTATAGCAAACCCTCCCAGTTTAGGGTCACCTACACATTTTATAAGCACAGTTTTCACTCCATTCTCCAAGTCATTAATGGAAATATTGAATAGGATTGGATCCAGGACTGACCCTTGAGGAACCCCCCTAGAGATGTCCCCCGACTTTGACAGTAAACTACTCTTTGAATATGGTCTTTCAGTCAGTTTTGCACCCACCTTACAGTACTTTCATCTAGACCAAATTTCCTTCGTTTGCTTATGAGACCGTCATGTGGGACTGTGTCAAAACCTTACTAAAAACAAGATATAAATTTCCCAGGACAGAAATGCCAATGAAATGCAGCAAGGAAGTCAGTTTTTCCAAATGGGACACGATCCTGCACCTTTCAAGTAAATATTTTCTATTCTGTTGAATGGGAACAGAATCAAACCCAGGTTGAGCTAATCTGGTTGATTTAGGTCATTGTGTAACCTGAGTGCCCATCCCTAAGGAATGCTGCAGCCACAGTTCCCATTCCCCTCCCTCTGCCTAATTAGAGTGCACATAACACCCAGACAAAACCTCTTTGCACCTGCACTGCCTTGGAAGCACAATGTATTGCCAGCCAACAAAACAGCATGGCAGGGACCCTGCGCCTTTGAAAGCCCAGCTAGCCTTTGCAAACACAATATCGAAAAAGAACGGAGGAGGAGACGTCCTTTTCACTACTGGAGAGAATGGGAAAAGCCCACAAAAGGGACTTAAGAAAGGAGAAAGAGAAGGAGAGGGAGCAAAGCAAGTGGGGAAGTATAGGGCGGGGGGGATGAAAAGCCTTCCAGGTTGCATAATGCGCTTTGCCCTTGAGAGCTCCTTATTCTACATCTCAAAAGCCCACGGTGACATGAAGTTGATTGTGTTTGTTGCAACCATTAAAACTAGTGGCTGGAGAATTAACACGACCTTCTTCAGCACAGAAAGTTCTTGCTAGCAAGACAAAATGGGTCTGCACTAAGGGCAGTTTTTGCCTTTGATGGTTGCAGGCTGGGTTTTCTTTGCTTGGGAGGATTTTTGTGATGCACTCATCCAACTTTGTTTTTCAGTTTATACTTCCGGACATGTTCTACCCAGAACTGGCTGCATTTCAGCAGTAGGTGAAGAAATTTGTCTTTGTAAAACATCTCGAGATCCATTGGGCTGAAGGATGCCAATGCAATGAAAGTCATTTATTGTTGTTATTTTAGTGAGGAGAGAATTAAAAACAATGGAAGGAAAAATTATATGGTTTTGGTAATTGCTTTGGACCGCAATTAGCTGTAATTCTATCTGGTTGTTAAGCTGTGGGTTATCTGTGCACAAATGGATGCTGCTGACTCAGCTCACTTCTCATACCAGGCCATTGGATGCTAGCTCTCCTCTCGGTCTGTTGGATTCCGGTTCACATGGGCAGCCCCACGGTAGAGGGAAATGGTGACTGGCCATTGTTCAAAATCACCTTCCTTATTGCAGGGTGCTGAGAATTTGCTCATTTGGAGTGCTGTAATTATGTGGGTGATCGGTACAATCATTATCCCTATTTTACAGATAGGAAAACTGAGGAAGAGAGGTTACCTGATTCCCTAGAATCATAGAGGGAACAGGAGTCAGCGGTGGTATTAGAACTCTGGGGTTCCCGGCTTCTAGTCCAGTATTCAGGTCACTAGACTACACAGTTATTTATGTGCAGTTAGTTAATTAATTAATTAAATAAATAAATACATAATTAATTTTTTAAAAAATTATTTTTATTAACAAGTAAGTGGAGGAGTGGCATGGCCCCACACTAGTTATAACATACATGCCTTGTAAGATAATTTCCAGCTAATCTCTGAGTGGCCTAGGTTGGTCATAACAGACCGTGTTATCAGAGTTAATGAAGAAATGGGAAAACATTTTTTTCCCTGCACTAGGTAGAATGTGATTTCCTTGCTAACCTCCCTCCCCATGTGACTTTTACCCTGCCCACCAGCAGATTGCCATCTGCTGTTGAGCAGGCGATCACAGCTCCATTTGTCTAAATCAGCTGGGCTCTACAGTTGGTAAAATGTTAGCAGGGAAATCAATGCCAGGAGATTGATTAGGATGAGTGTCTGTTGTGCCCCTGAGTGATTGTCAGGCCAAAATACTCACCGCTTTCCAACTGTGTCAGCGCCTGAATTTGCCACACGCGTGTCACTGCAAAGGGAGATCAGAACAAAGGAGCTGCCATGGTGGGGATAGATCCAGGGATAGTCCCACTTTAGTGGTTTTGTTGTGCAAGCTGCAGTTACGTAGACGTACCTGGGCCAGTTTTAATTTAGCTACTTCAGGTCCTGGAGCGGTGAAATGACAGCAGCCTGAGCTGTTCCAGCCTGCCTAGAGCTCTGAGTCATTCCTCATGGGAGTAGTCTGCACAGGATGCTCTGGGACTCTAGCTCAGAGCTGTCACACGCTGTGGTCTCAGTCAAGACAAACCCACTGTCAAGGTTCACTCTGAATTTCAGGTTCCAAAGGGGGAGCCGTGTTAGTCTTGGTCAGCACAACAAACGAGGACTCCTGGGGCACTTTTAAAGACTAACACATTTATTTGTCGCATGAGCTTTCGTGGGAGAAAATCCCCCTTTGTCAGACGCTTTGAAGAATTTCAGGGTTCATTGGACACCCCGTTGGAAAGCAGAACTCGACAGCTGGAGGCTGCGGGTAGCTCTGGGCAACCAGAGGCAGCAAGTCTCCCAGCCCGAGGTTGAGAGACCCTGGTTTGTGAGACTCACGCGATCAGTCTCAAAATAGCCATGTGACTGTGTGGCTCCGGCTGGAGTTCAGGCACAGAAACCTAGGAAGGGGAGATGGGCTGCCTAGCCTGAGTTCCTGCTGGCACTCTGTGACAGGCTGCTCCCCAAATCCAGTCTGGTGTGCCGCTATGACCCCTCAAACACCGCTCCTGAACCCCAACTCACCCCGCTCTGCTAGGTAACTACTCACTTCTGAGTTGGTCCACACCAGCCACCAGCGTGTAATTGGTCCCAGGCAGTGGGTGTAAATCCACGAGACACACAGGCGTTGGTCCCCAAGCGAGCACACTCAGCCCCAGACACTACACTGGGAGCCACTGCCTTACAGGGATTGGGACCCACTCCCAATCACCTTAGTCTTAAGCTCGTCCACTTAACAAAGAAGAAAAAAACGAGAGTCCTGTGCCACCTTAAAGACTAACAAATTTCTTCAGGCATAAGCTTTCGTGGGCTCCAACCCACTTTGTCAGATGCATAGTGTATTTGGCATCAAATCACACAATTACATTGCAAAAACGGAACAGAAAAGTTACACAGGGGGTGCATCCCATCACACACTGTGATCTTAAAGAGCGTCTGCACTGCTATTTCTAACGTGGCAACGTGAGCCCCCATGACGCCGAGTCCATCGAGCCCAGCTGGAAAGCTCTCCATTGTGGGTGGTGTAGACAGGTGGGGTCTGAGCATAAAAAGCGAGACTCCTGGAGTTCTAAATCGGGTCTCAGGCCTCGCCTATGTTTAGGATGAGCTCTGATTCATCGCAGGTGGCTAGCAAATGGCAATGGAGCAGACGTCAAGTGTAGACGAGAAAAGCTGCTATGTGTACAATTGGCTTTACTCTGGTTTACAGCAGGAACAAGCTGCATTTGTGCAAACTGGCATTTCCTTTTTATGCTCAGGCATTGCATGGGTGCAGCTACTTGCCACGGTTTTTGTCACATTCATTTTGTAGTAGCACCTGGATGATTTATTATGTGTAGTGTAGGTGGTGCCTAGGAAGGCCATTGTGCTGTGCAAACTGAGCCCATTGTTCTGTGCCAACCAAGAAGAAACTGTCAATTCCTGCCCCAAAGAGTCTACAGTCTCAGTAGACAAAGGGCTAGGGGGAGGAAGCAGAACATAGATGCAGAGTGAACAATGTGATGGTCACTGAATGGCATGTTGGTGCCACCATTTTTGGTTGGGTATTTTAGTTTTGTGGACAAGGAGGGGGAAAGAGGGGACGTGGAAGGAAGGAGGAAGAAGAGGACCACAGGGTTGTGGGGAGGCAGGTAGTGGGAGGCAGAAGTGAGGAGATTGTGAAGGAGGAGGCAGGAGGAAGTGGGAAGGGGGAGCCAATCAAGACAAGGCAGAGAACATTTGGAATAAAACCAATAAAAAGTCTTTGGGTGCTGATGATGTAAAAAAAATATCAAAAGACTGGCTTTGAAATCACAGGATTAAACATCAGTCTGTATACATTGGGTTCATTTTATTTCTCTTCTGGTTTCTGTGTCTTTAGGTTACACTCAGGGCATGCTTTCAAGATTATTTTTTCCCAGCACCTCTGAGAGCTAGAAACTTAGCTTTTGCTTTAAAACAAGTGAGATTCTAAAGTAATAATGTGACTTTAGGCTCTAAGAGCTTAAAAACCCCACCATGTATCTTCAGACTCACTGCCAACCCTGAATAAATGAGCATCCCTTGCCCTGCAGAGTTTACTGTCAAAGGGACACTATTGATCAGGTGCATCGGGCATACAGGCACGCAGGCACAGGGACTGGCTAACAAAAACCACAGGATATGCACAGTTCTTGTGAAGCCTGAGCTCTTGTGAAAATCTGGCTACCTGTTTTCGTGCCCATATGGCAGCTGTGCTTGAAAATCTGGCCTTCCCTGTGTTCTGCTGAGTGTTGCAAATCTGGCCATTAACGTCTGACTCTACTAGTTTTCCCATCTGTAAAATGGGGATATTGATACTTTAATGCTGTGAGGATTTATGGTTGCAAAGCACTTTGAGAATGTAACATGTGTATAATTATTACAGCCCTTAGAAAAAACACAGTGAGATTTCATATTCATGATCCAAACCCCTGTAGCTTCTAAGAGCAGTAGAAAGATGAGGACATTGGGCCAACACACAGCTGGGGAGGCTTTAGTTATTTTAAATCTTCCCTTTTCCAGGGATGGGGTAGAAGGCTTGTTTGTCTTAGGTGAGTGTTTGTGGACAAAATTGGGAAACATGCTCAGCCTGGTGCCAATTAGTGTAACTGGTGTGAAAATCTGATTGGGTCCTGAGAAGGGAGGCTGTTCCCAGCTGAGTCTTACTAAAGGAAGGAGGCAGTGATTTAAAAAAAAAAAAAAAAAAGAAAAAGAAAAAAGCAGGGTGCTGAGCAAAAAGTTGGAAGAAAGAGTTATATAGGCTAATGGGTGGGTGTTTTATTAGGTACCTAGAATTGAGCAAACCCTTTATCTCTGGCACAAGGCAGCAGTGGTAGTGAAGTTTTAAAAATAAAAGGAGAGGAAGAGAGATCTTTGTTTAGGGCAGGGGTTGGCAACCCAAAAGATAAGAGCCATTTTAAAAAATTCCTTCAATAACCAAGTGTTTTGAGAGCCACAATGGGTATAGCCTTCTGGTGGGGGCAGCTGGGCCAGGATGCCTGCCGCAGGGTCCCCTAAAGAGGGTGTGGGGGGAGGCCAGAACCAGGTGCAGTCTGCATGCAGGTTCCCCCAGTGGCAGGGGGCAGCCGAAGAGCTCCAAGTTGCAGACCCCTGGTTTAGGGAATAAAAGGGCTGAGGAGAAAGCTCACTAACATGTGGGCAAGGAGGTAAGTTGCTTCAGGCAGAGAAAGAGGAGAGGAGTAGTTAGCAGTAGTAGCGTCTGTGGTGTTTAATGTCCACCTGTTAAGCTGCCCCTGAGGGGAAAGCAGCTGCCTGGTCTTCTGCGTGTTTGCTGTGACCTTCCTTGAAGCTGGTTAAAAGGGCTGAGCGGGGCGTGAATGAGTATGTTGTGTGGAGAAGGGGCTATAAGTCTGAGTCCTTCTTTGCTGCTTTATCAGTAGTGTAATACAAGGGCAGGGCCTATGGTTCAAGCTGTTCTCTGAACACTACAAATAAGTGCAGGGCAGGTTAGGAAAAGATTTTCCCCTCTGCTGAACTGCTTTGGAGTGGGAGAGCTTCCAGAGGGCCACAGTGGAAAGGATGTGGCATTATAAGGTGATATAGGCCCCAGGCAGGATTGGGATCCAGGGTGCTAGGGGCTGTACAGCATAAAGGTCAATATTATGTTGAGGAGCAGGGAGCTATGAGTCTCTAGGGGAGCTGGGGTGGGACTAAGATGCCAAGATGGAATTCCACTGAGCCACACCTTTTTTTTTTTTTTTTTTGGCTTGAATTTGTGTGACTTGACAAAACATATTTCAATGTGTTGTCCTCCCCCCTCCCTCCTTGACTCCATTCTTCTCATACCAAGCTGCTGCCTTAAAAATAAAACTCCCACTCTTCCTCCCTTCCTTGAGACGCAGCTGTTGGGCCTTTCCCTAGCTGTGCCTGTAGATTCCTTCAAAGCAGTGGTCAGAGGAGAAACTTTCACCATAATAAACCCCAAAGGTCTTTGCAACAGAGGAGGAAACTGAGGCACAGAGGGTAAAGGATCAAAGTCTTGCAAAAGGGCTGTGATGAAGCAGAGAGTAGAGCCTAGATCTTCTGACTCCCACTGTGATGTTCTAGCTATCAACTGGATTATGGTTGAGACACCGATGGTACAGCTAGATGAGCTACTGGAGACCTTATGCTATAACGACTGTGTTCATTTATCTCTATTTTTGATTTAAAAATATGAAATCTCCCAGACCTCCATCCAGAGCTGAAAATGTGAGCTTCGGTATCTCAGAGAGCACCCTCTCTAAGTCCCCATGACTGCGAGTCGTTCTTGTCTCTCCGCAGGAATGAGCGGTATCATTTTGTCAGCATTCCAGTCATTAATAACAATCTTCTTACAAAGCATCCTCTTGGGATCTGAAGGCGCCTTTCAAATCATGTTCATCTGCTCTTTGAAGTAGTTGGCATTGCTCCTGGGAGCTGCTGGGGGGTGATGTGCTTGTAAACATATCAAGGGATAGCTGGACAGTTTTGTGGGTGTGGTTACTCTGCCTAAGAGCTGTCTGCCTGGCCGTCACACCTCTCTGCGTGTTTTAAAGAGCATCGTAGCTTCTTCCTGTCTTTTAGTGGCTGCTGGGGGTGTGATGCTGTGCTATAAGAGAGAGTCAAGAGAGATCATGCCAAACCTCTCCCTCTCAATCACCTACCGCTGTCTGTAGCCCTTGATTGAAATGGAAAGAGGCAGTAAAAACCCCACCATGTGCTCACTCATCAATAAGCAACCTTGACTTTATCCACCGATGAATGACAAGCTCTGATAATGTTTAGCCCAGCACCTCCCTTCCAGGAGAATCTCAGGGAGTGACCCAGAGGGCCAGTATCAGGCGTAGTTAATTACCAATTTGATATTTAAAGCTGACAGCAGATTCAGAGCAGGTCAGTGCACTAATGGCCATCACCAGTGGTAATGACCAATTTCTTCAGAATTATTGCTAGTTGAAACTGCAATCAAGGGCTCAGAGACGCAATCTTTTATTTTTAAATGGGAGACAAGCTGCAATCGGCTGTATTAGAAAACAAGCCGCCCGGCCTGACAGTGTCCAGCTTCACTTCTAATTGGGAGATGGGATAGAACATCTTCTAGTGCAGACCAACTCCTGCCACTTTAAACATACGCATTATACACTGGTTGGTTAGAACTGGGTATGACCCTTGAGGGTCCTGGGTCCTGCAGTGGGGAGGACATGGGATGACCAGATAGCAAGTGTGAGAAATCAGAACAGGGCTGATGGGTAATAGGTGCCTATTTAATAGAGCTGGTTAGAAAATAGATAACAGATTCCTGTGAACAGTTTTAGAAATATTTTGATCAGTCCTAGTTAATCTGGGAAATGAGGAGTCAGGGAGAGTGCTACAGAATCGGATCTGTGCGAGGGAACCTCAGTAAGGAATCCCTTCCACAGGCTTTCAGCTGAGTCCTGTCTATCCTACCCCATCGCCATCTGCTGCTAACCACAAGAGAAGGTTCATGACACATTCTTCCCTAGTCTTTTCAAAGGGCACGACTGATGTCTGCAGTCTGATGGGTGTGAACCGGTGCTTGTTAACACAGCTGCCCTACAGTGCCTTCTCTTGTCTCTGTCAGGCACCTTCCCTGAATGGTTGTGGCAGCTAAGAGAGTCGGTATTGCATTAATGGGAAGTGTTGACATGAGGATGCATTGTAGAACTCTTTTTTAAAGCAGCCTGAAACCTCACTTCATCTGCACAGTCCATAATGGGGGTCAGAAGATTCCTGGCATATATTATTATTCTTTTCTTTTATTATTTGTATTACAGTAGTGCCTAACAGACCCAGTCATGGCCTAGGGTCCCGCTGAGCTAGTCACAGTACAAACACAGCCAAAAAGGGAATCTGTGCCCCAAAGATCTTACAATCTCCAACTGAGGTCTTGCATGCTTCATTCAGGCATCCTCTGAAAGGGAGAGAAGGTTTTAACTCAATGGGGGAATGATCATATTGTAGATTTTTGTCTCTCTGCCCAAAAGGTGATGTGGACTTAAGATGGAGATACAGGTTATTTGTCTCTAAAGAAACAAATCTATTGATAGGTTGACAATCCTGGAAACAAACATTGGGACACACTAGAGGACAAGTTTACTCATGCTGGGCTCACCTTGAAAGATGATAGAATAACTCCTACATCACCATTCACTTCTTGGCTTCTCTGCTCAAACTGCCATATGGGGGCCAGTTAACGTGAGATAGATACACATCTGCTAGGAATTGAGACCAACAATTCATGTCATGTAATAATACCTTTCTTGTTACTGGCTTGGACCAGTTTTGAACTCATGACCTAGCAATGAAAGACCCCATAGTCCATTTTACTAGTCCCCTGAGGCAACCAATCTCCTTGTGCTAGAAAACAAAGGCCAGGCTGCTACCCTTCCTTCCTCAAGTTTAACCTCCCCATCCCCTTTCCAGTCGGCATTGCCTGCTGGGCATGAGAAGGATAAAAGAAGAAACAATGAGAGCCATATGCTTAGTCTCTACTGTTATGCAGTGCTGTACTGGAAGGCCAGGAGGGGTCAGTATGGAAAAGGGAGAAGGATGCTTAGGCGCACTGAGACACTGTGATGGAAAGAGGCCTGGATGAAGCTGTAACGAGTGGGTTTGTCTGAAGACAAGTGGCTGAGTTTTAGATTTGGGGACAGAGGAGCTGGGATAAAATCATTGTTCGGTGTGAGTGCACCTGTGGATCATGCGCTGAACGGGAGGGAAGATTGCAGCCAGTGACAAGAGCGGCACCCACCCAATAGCACCTTTCACTGGGAAAGCCCTGAGCGCGAAGTGGTGTTGGCTAGATTCAGTGGTTCTGGCAGTAGCCGTGGGGCCTGGCTCAGCACAGTTTGTCTGTCAACATGTTGCATGGTGTGTGGAGTGCTGGTGGAAAGCATCAGGAGGTTGTCTCCACCATGGAGAACAAGAAAGAGGAGATCAGCAACGTTGTCAAGACCATGAACCAGCAGCTGCAGATGACGGGCCAGAAGCTGAATGAGTTCTGGGAGAAGCACAACATCCACCTGGTGGGCAAGGGCGGGAGCCAAGACCAGCTCCACCAGGGTCCTGGTCTCCTAGTAGGGAGCCGAAGGGTGCTGACTCACTTGCATATCTATTCCCCTTCCCAAAGGACTTTTCAGATCCCTCCCCAGCCCTCTGAGGCTTAATTTTATTATTTGGTGCCTCTCTCATAATCCTTTTTGTGAAATGAATGTTTCTAAGTTGTGGGGCACAAAGCCACCCCTTCCCTCCTCCAAGATCAGGCAGTATGCGTCGTGGCTGTAGAAATAGACTCTTGTAATTCCTCCATCTGATTTGGGCTACACACTTCTGCATTCTCCATTCTGAGCCACCCATTTTCACCTGGGTCTAGCTCCCTTTTTCACACCATCCTTCCATTGGACAACATTGTTAGGACATCTGGGAATTCAAACACACAATTTCCTCTGAGTTTGCAGCTCTGTTTTAAAACCAAAATCTGGGAGACATGTTGGGAGAGAAATCCTTAAACCCTACCAAAAGAGAATGCTTCAACACATATGCTTCTCCTGGGGGTAACAGCAGGAGAGAATGGACGAGAAGTGCCAGATATGTCATCACATTGCTTAATGCTCTATGGGATGATGTTCAGATACTACATTGATGAGTTTAGTACAGAAACCTAACTAGATAGAGAATTGCCCAGTCTCTTAGAATCATCTCCAATCCCCTTTCCTAACATAGGCTGGGTATAACCACCTGGGTGTCCTAACTTTTGGCCAACCGAAGGAATAAGGGATTTTCTATTTTACTGTCCTCCTGGCAGTGGAGCTGAAAAACCAGTAACTTCAGAAGTCATCAAACCAGCTTAATTCTGACATCTCTTAGGGTGGGGACAGGGTGTAGGGTGAACTGTGCCTGTGTTTCCCTCTCTCTTTATCTCATAGGTACATTAAAGGTAAATAGCCTCTGGGGCCTTCAGAGTTGCTGCCCAAAATGCGTTTCTAAACTCAGATTAGTCAAACATGACATTCTCCTGTTCGGAAGAGCTCAGATTGAACGAAGCTTCACAAACAGAGCAGTCTTATCTCAACTTGTCCTGGCCTTGAAGGCACCAGTCTACTTCCTCTAGCAGCCCTGAAGCTCCTTGCCTGCAAAGTAAATGGGCTAAATCTGCTGAGAATCAAACACAGAGGAGTGGTGGGCATCTCAGGTTCCATGATACTAATCTTCCTTTATGTCTAGCTTGCTCACTCAACTCCAGCCTGGATCAGAAGTGAACGGAGGTCATTACCCTCTGATCGCTGCCTATGTGAAATGTGTCTGTGGGCCTCAGTCCAGGACTAGGGTCTGGTAGACAGGTGTCCCCTTGTCAAGTATCAGCCACTCAAATTGCAATAATGAGCACTCTTGCGTCCTCTCTCTTGCAACCACATTCTGAATGGGCGTGGTGACTAAATGTAATTCCAAACTGGTTCCTCCCAGTCCGTGTGGACAGAGGCCTGTTACTGGAGTTGCCTGGAGGCCATTGTGCCACCCATAGGCAGATTTTATTGTAGGTGGGGCCTCCCCAAAAATCTTTCCCATAACCCCCCAAAATCCCTGTCTCCTGGGAAAGCATTAGGCATGACCTGTGAAAGCATCTTTCCTTTCTCTCTCTGTGCCTGCAGAGCAAGGCTGTGAGCCTCTGCCCTCACAGTACTTTAGATCTTGAAAAAAACAAGCATTCAGTAGGTGGATGCAACAAGACAAACTCCTTAGAATCTTCCAAAGGGGTCGCCGTGTTAGTCTATTGCAGGAAAACAAACAGAGTCCTGCGGCACTTTTGAAGACTAACTGATTTATTGATTGCATGAGCTTTCCTGGGAGAAAATCCCACTTTGTCAGAAGCTTTGTTCCCATCTGACGAAGTGGGATTTTCTCCCAGGAAAGCTCATGCGATAAATAAATCTGTTAGTCTTTAAAAGTGCCATAGGACTCTGTTTGTTTTCCTTAGAATCTGTGCTTAATCATTGACATTTTAAAAAGGCAGGAACAAGCTATCTGTGATGCCAATAGACACAGAACAATAGCAGCCCATAGGTCTCAATTAGGTGATAAGTACCCTCACAGATGGCCCAACCCAAATTTGGAAGTTTCAGGTTACCAGTTAGGTCTTAAGAGGCTGTTACAAATACTGTGAATGGGGTTTTTTTTGCCAAATCCAGGGTTGCGCTTTTCTAGGACCTGCTTTTTCCCTTTTGAGGAGTTGCTATTCCTTTGATATAATGCCTCTGAGTCCTCCCTTCATCAAGTAGACGGCTATGTCACTGTGTAAAATGCTTAAAAAATTGCAGGGCATGAATCTGGTTTACAACATTTATTTTTGTTCAGAAATAATTGTGGGTATACATTGGCCCCATGTATTTCACCATCGTTCACATGCGGACAGACAAACAGAGCTGTCTTCCTTCCTGTAGGCAGTAGAGAAAGTGCATAATAAAGGTGATGTAAATTAAGCTCCCCTCGTCCATTCCATGGAAAGCAGGGGCTGAGTCAACAAGCAGGAAGGGGGCTGGTGAAGAAAGAAGTACATAGACTTAGAACTGCGATGGACAATACATGCTGAGTGGAGGGATGCAGGATGTGCTGAGGGTGAAGGGCCATGGCTGTGTGCATGGTGGGGGTGGTGCATGGGGCGAGGCCAAGGACGAGGCCTGGGTCCTATGGAGCTGCCTTCCCCGAGGGAAGCTAAAACCCGCCCATGGTGCCACCACTATTCTCAGGTTCACTAGGGGGCCCCCATTTTGCTGGCGATCAACCTGGCACATTTCATGAGCAGTCAATTTCCTGTGATGGGGAAAAAACAGGAAGCAAATGTTGTTTGAACCTCAAAATAACGTGGTGTTTTGAGGCTGAGGTAATGGCTTGGGCTTCTTCTCCCCTTATTGTCTGTTGTAATAGACACCAAGGAACAGCAAGGCGAGTACTGGAAATAGCTCCCAGCAATATGGTGTTATGAAGGTATCCCTGTGAAGCTGCCGTCAATGAGAGTGTGGTGTTTGTATTGCCACACCGTGGGTCCCTGGAATTCATGTTCTTTACATGCATAAATTAAATCACATAACTCCCCTGTGAAGTCAGGATGCATCGTTATCATCCCCATTTGCTGATGGGGAAACAGAGGCACAGAGGCGTTTACCTGCAGCCACAGTGTAATCCAGTCAGGGCAGAAACCCAGGAGTTCTGGCTCCTAGTCTGCTTTATGACTGACCTCACTCCTCCCTGCTTCTCCTCCTAACCCTCCCCCCCTCCACCAAACACCCCAAATCTTCTTGCTTTGTGTAATCTCTCCTGATGCCACAATTTGTCCATCCTTTCCGACTGTGGCTTCTCAGCAAAGGAACACTGACCTCCTTCAAAGTGCCAGCTGCCGGTAAGCATGCAGGAGCTCATGCCAGGACAGAACAGGTTTCTGCAGGTCTCACACTCAAGAACAGAAGAACAGACAAGAGGAGGAGGATGCTCTGTCCCAGGCCCTCCCACTAAACCTGGCAAGGGGGGGAAGAACTGACATGGAAGCAGAAGGGACGCCCCTCCCTAGCAAAACGTTGGTGCTTTCAGCCCCTCTCCTGGTCTCTGATGCCTTAAGGAACTTGAATCCCTGAGTGTCTGGTGTGTGCGCTCTTGGCCCTGATAAATGGTAGCTGCCTGAAGGCAAAATGAGTCCTGGACAGCCAGATGAAGACATCACTCGTCAAGCCTGAGTTCTCTTTAGGTAACAAATTTCTTACTGCTTTATTCACAAGAATGTCTGCATAACGTGTTCACACCTGAGGGTGTCTACTGCCTTCAAAACCACTGGGGCCCCCTTCTTGTTTCCCTTCCCTCTCCCTTCCTCACCTTCTGGCTGCAGCTTGCTTTGCAGGCGGAGGGAAGGAGCAGAAATGCTGTGCTTCAGGATCTCTTGCAACAACAGGAAAAATATCCACGTGTGGTTAGAATGTGCATGTCTCCAAGCCCCTGGTTCCTCCCTACAATCCTATTAGCAAACAACTCTGAACAGTGGATAGAATGTGCCGAGAGGGAGCTGAATCAGATTTCAGGAAGGGAACAGATTTCCACATCAAGGCTCCAAGGGGTTGTTTTAAATAAATGGATCTTAAATGATGGATCTTCTTTCTCTGTTTCTTCCCATCCCCTTTCCGTTCACTCGTCTAGCACTGAACTCCTCTCTGTCTCACCTCACAGTCTCCCCACTTTTGATGCAAGAACAGAACTTTTGCATCTCCTGCCATCCCGCATCGCCTTCCTGTCCACTTCAGATCAGAAACATTAGAGAGGGAAAAGACCAAGTACACTGGTTCCCCTAACTTATCTCTAACTTTGGGTAAGATGTTGCAGGCATTTTTTTTCTTAAGAATCATAAAATCATAGAATCTTAGGGCTGGAAGTGACCTCATGAGGTCATCTAGTCCAACCCCCTCCTAAAAGCAGGACCAATCCCACTAAATCATCCCAGCCAGGGGTTTGTCATGTGCATCTTGCAATGAAGCAATCTGGTAATGGCCACTGATGGCGATTGGATACTAGATTAAATGGCTCTCTGGGCAGACTGAATAGAGCAATTCTGCCTTCCTACCTTATCCACTCCCCTTTTACATTTCAAATCTCAGAGCTAATGATCATCTGTTCTTCCTTGCGGTGGCTTTTAAAATCTCTCCCTCCAGCTGTGATATAGTAATAATACACCGTCTTTCTCTAGCATCTTTTCTTCAGAGGATCTCAAAGCTAATGAGAAGACTGTGCTAAGACTTGAGAAACCAGAAGGGATGTAATTCTTCCTTGAGAAGTGTGAGTAGATTGGGTCAAATTCCAAAGGGGTAGCCGTGTTAGTCTATTGTAGAAAGATGACAGAGTCCTGTGACTCCTAGAGTCAATCTTTGAAGCCATGACCACCCATCCCATCCTCTCAACTCACAGGGATACTAGGAAAGAATGATAACCAAAAGAAAAAGGAGCTGGCAGTCCCTGGAGGGGTGTAATACCTGTGAAGTATGGATTCCCTAGAATTTGGGGATTATTTGGGTCCAGAGTTCTTTCTTGGATTGTTATAATGGCAGGCCCCAGCTGTGCAGTTTAGATTTGGACTTTGTGTTTAGATCTGAGGAGTGGATATGGGCCCATGCACAGAGCCGAAGAGGCTGGTTTCAAATCTCTTCAAGTGCTCGTCAGAAATCTGGAAGGGTTATGCCCGTCACAGGAACACAAACCGGTGATCTTTTTGTGCAAAGTTGTATTTGGGATGATCAAATTCTTTCTCCTTCTTATTTTCCAGGTATGGAGTTGTTTTTGATCTCAAATTAATTCTGTGCCAACAAAGTCATTTACTTTATCTGACTCTCCCAAGAAACCCAACTCCAGAATAAAAATGGAGGCCAAGGCATAGAATAAGGAGGTGATTAACTGATAAGGTATAGATGTGGAGAATTAACTGTGCCTTCAGCCTGGGCAAATTCTTTGCCATTCTGAATGGTGAGCCTTTGGCCATGATTTGTTGTTTCTGGTAACCTCTTTCTTTAACAACAGGAAATGTTTCCCCGGTCCTTGCCACATATCCCGAAGTGTGAAATGCTTTGAGCACACAGAGAGGGTGCTGAAAATATCAGCAAAGAGAAACTAGCTAGAAAAATAAATGGACACAGGGCGAGCACAGGGAGAGGCTGAGATGGAGCCTGTCCAGGGAAAACAGGCCTCAGTTATGGGTCATGGAGTAAACACAGATGTACTGAACTGCAGCGAGGAAAGGAAACACAACTGAGGCGTGAGGTGGGAGAGGGTTTGCCACACGGGCAGGCCAACCATGAAACTGAGTAAACCTCGTCAGCGGCTTATAGGCTTACGCAAAACAGAACAATGCAGAAGATGAATCATGAGTTTGGACAGCATCCCCTGCCACTGTCTCAGGGCCTGCAAATCACCTTGGCATCAAAGGCAGGGGCTTTCTGAGGCCCGGTCCCATGACTCGGTTTGCATCCTGCTATCCATCTTAAATACTTCTTTGGCCACCATTTTCTAGGACTATGGGTTCAATTCTCAGCCCTGTGGACTCAGACAGTCTTCCTGTGTGACCCTGGTCAAGTCACCGAGTCTCTCTGTGCCTCGGTTTCCTATCTGCAAAGTGGCGATAATGGCACAGCCCTGCCTTACGGGGGTGTTGTGAAGAGAAATAGGGAGTGGAACAAAAGTGTCACGTGATCTGTAGAAGTGTGGCACCTCATCTGTAACTGTGTGCTGGTGGCTTTTATTTCAGGAACTACAAAGAGCCCATGAACTCAGCTTTGGTAAAAGCAGGAGACTGCTGTCACAAATTGATGTCTCTCCCCTCAAAAGCAAGAGTTCCTTGAAAAATCAGTACAGAGAACAACCTTCCCTCACCCTGGAGTTTACAAACACCAGGAAACTGCATTCTCAGGAGACTGCCTAGGGCATGAAGCCTTTGCCGGCCAGCTATTGGTCCATCAGCCCGGGCTGGTGAAGGGTCAAAAGTTGTTACTATCTGGTGGTTGTTTGCTTGTTTGTTTAAGGAAAATGAATCGCTGGGTCTTGGTGCAGTTCCTAGATGAAAAGTATCCCAAACCCACCATTGCATTTGGCATCGATTGGCAGGATTATCAGCAGCAACTCGGTGGCTCTGAACAGTTAAGTAGATGAAACCTCCCCACGCAACCCAGTGACTGTCTCCTCTAGTCGGAGACGATGTCGACACACTGAGAGGGAGGCCCATGACAATACCTGTTATGGACCTAATGGACTTCATTCTTCAGTGTCGTCAAGCTAGCTCCTCACAGGAGGTCCAGCAGTGTCTGCTAAGAATGCTGTATCTTGCTATCCTTCCTTGTGTGCACTATGAAGACTTTTCCAGGAATACATACATGTCACAGCTCTTCTGCCGTCTACGGAGGAAAAGAAAATCCTCCTCATTGCTTTCTGAGCATGGCTGTGGCACATGGTTCAGAGGAAGACATTGAGTTGATCAGCTAAGAGCATTTGTCAGGAAAGCTGGCAATGAATGTCGCTCTCTTGTTGCCCTGAACACACACCTTGGGCCGCAACCTTGGTAGTTATTGAGCATGGGGGAAACATATTATTTGGCGGCAGGGCTTCATCGTTGCTGGTTTACTGAGCAGACACACTAAAAAAGGCTTCAGGGATGGTACAGTCCTGGACCTGTCAAGCAACCAGTTTAGTTATGTTGTTGCTATTTGGTTTTGAGGTCTTATATTAAAAACAAATCCAGGGGAAAATAGAGTAGGCATGTATCAAATAGCTCATTATAGTCAGAGATACCCATATATTCCTTATACTCCCATCTCAGTCTGAGTGACCAGTCATCTCACTGTGCTGCTAGTAGTGGGTTCTGTGGTTTGTATTCTGCATGCAGCATCTGAGGGTGCGTCTACACTTGTGAATTAAATCAACTTAAGCCTGTTTAAATCGACTTAATTTAATCTGCGTCTACACTACAATTTCCTTAAGTCGACTTAAGTTGCTGCTTAAGTCGACTTAAGGAAATTTTATGTCAACTTTATTAAACCTAGTATAAAGTCAACTTTACTGGCTACGTTGACTTTATTAAGTCGATGTAGCCAGTGTAGACACAGATTAGCCCTAAATCGACTTTAAGTTGATTTAAACGGCTCCCAGGTCTCCCCCACTGACCTCCCTGCCAGGGTGGCTGGCACAGGCAGAGCCTGGCATGCCCCCCACAGGGCATGACACAGCCCTGCCCACCCCGCTCCTATGCCCTGCCCTGTCCCTGTCTTGCTCAGCCCCCATTGTACCAGGGTACAATGGGGTAAATGCTGAGCCCCCTGGCACTTTGGTAGGGGTGCCCCCCCACCACTATGGACCAGTCCCAGGTCCACGAAGCCCCTACAAGTTGACTTAGGCATCCAGTGTGGATGCTCTAAGTCAATTTGGCAAGGTCCCCTTGAAGTCGACTTAATTTTATAGTGTAGACATGCTAAATTGACTTATTTGGCCAAGTGTAGACATAGCCTGAGAGTGTCCATAATTTTTATTAGTCTGCAAGGAGAGCAGACATTTTGTTCTCAGGTTTGCTGTGGTCTGTTACAAAAGAGTAGCACACACTGTGCTCTGTCTCTCTCTGTATGTCTCTCTCTTTGAGACTTAACATTGGTTCTTTCTTGTTATTTTCCTTAATCTCAAATCAAAAAGTCCTTTGCTATTGAAACTGTGTGATGAACTCTTTAAGTATGGTGAAACATAGCAGAATTAACCTGTCCTAAGCTCAGTCCCTAGGATCTGAGTTCAGATCTTGAATTCAACCTTCACGATGAGAGGGATTGACTGGTATGTACTTCTCTGATGGCCCCATTACATCCTACAGAATTTGAGCAGGAATTCATTGGCATTATCATTTCACACAAAACATTGAGGGCATCAATGGTGCCATGCTGATGTCCTCTGCTGGATGGCCAACTAAAACAATACTGAACTTCCCCTTTCATCTTCCTTCCCCCTTCATCTCAACAGGATGACGCTTTATACTGAATTGGCAGTTAAATATTTAACAATTGTGTTTAGTAAAAACAGCCAGCTACTTTGGGATTGTGGGTGGGGCTGGAGTAGAGTGAGGCCTCCCTGCATCCTCTTTTCCAGTCTGTCACCTGTCAACAGGGGTTCAGGACAAGTACTGAATTCTGTGCTTTGCTCTCCAGGGCTAGTAGGGGGTGGGAGCAGTGTGGGAACAGTTTCTTCAGCCTCTTGTTGTGCTCTTGGGTATCCCTTGCTAGCTAGTGTCACCCTACTGTGGCATTTCAGTTACCAAGCACTGATGTAATGTTGTGACGTCCTGACACATGTCAAGAGTGACCAAAAGTTAAAGGCAGAAACTATTGGGGTAACTGACTCAACAACGGATCTAACCTGGACACGAGGGAGTGTATTTTCTGCATTAACCTTCCTGTGCCTTTCTGGATTATGTTCATATTTAGTTAAACAGTGTGCCTACCCCTCGTTTCTTAATTCTTGATTTTGTCTTCATATCTGCTTTGATTTCTGATTCAGATTTCTAACCACGGTGGCAGGGGTGAGGTGTGAGTGTCAGATACAGGATTGTGGGTAAAGCCAATCTTTGTAATGAGTAGAATAAGCATGTACAGGTAGTTTCTGCAGCCATGTGTGCAGGGACCCCATCCTCTGATCAGTGCATCCACTGAGAACACAGTGCTCTGTCTGCCAACAAAGCCAGCTGACCACAGCTGTCTTACGAACAGCAAAGCCTCTTGAGTGGGATTGAAAAGGATGCAGCGCATCAAATTTCTGGCTACCAGAAAACCTAAAATTTCTTTCCCTGTCTAAGTCATTACTGGGCGGTTGGAAGCTGCTCTGGACAGCACAGCCCTAGCAGCTGAAATCTGCAGCCTTGGATCTCCTGGCTGTTTCACCAGTGGCCAGCCCAAGAAGGCCATTTGGCAGTCAACAGCAGAGTCATGCTTACCTCTGGCCAACCTTCATGTGCAGCTGGAGAGTGCTGACCTTTCCCGCTCACCGGGTGCCTTTCCCGCTCACCCCACCCACCTGTTGAAGAAACCTAGGCATTTCTTCACAATAGTTTCATCCCTCCAGAGTCCTTTCTTGAGTACTTAGTTCAAAGTTCCCCACCCTGTTGCTTCCTAAAAAAGTCAGACTTTTCCTTTCTCCTTCCAGTAATCCAAGGAGTAAACACATCATTCCAACAGATGTTCCATCATTTGGGTATGTGGAAATGAAATCTATTGGATGCCTCACCAGAAAGCCCTCAGAGTGAATAGACATGAGCTCTGTGTTCGTTCTCAGCCTCTGATGCCCAGCTCAATATGAAGCAAGGGGAAGCAGCCTGTACTGCCAGGATGATACCTGTTTTGGGCATCACTGTAGAGTCTCATTTTCCTTGGTGGCCAATCCAGCACCTTTCACCAGGACTGAAGAAAATAAACAAAACCTACAGTACTGACAGATTCAGCCTTTGTCTGTAAACAGTTTGTGATTTTTATTGACTGCCTTAAGCAGACGTTAGCGAACCTGATTTACTGTAAACCAAACAAGGAGTCTTGTGGCACTTTTAAAGACTAACAAATGTATTTATCGCATGAGCTTTCATGGGAGAAAATCCCACTCCCATGAAAGCTCATGCGATAAATAAATTTGTTAGTCTTTAAAAGTGCCACAGGACTCCTTGTATGTTTCACTGAACTAGACTAACACGGCCACCTCTTTGAAACTGATTTACTGTGTAACCTTTGGCCAGTCATTAAATGATGCCTGTGCCTCATTTTCCCCCTCTGTTTCTCTCCCAGGGAGGATATGTTTAATTCATCCATCTTTGCAAATGGCCTTGAACTCCTCAGAGGAAGGGTGTTATATAAATACAAATGTGTTTAAATGCATTGCTGGGATGCAACTAAAGATGACATTCTGCTGAGCCAATAGGAGCAAGATTTGACACCAGAGTGCTCCAGTGAACTCTTTGCTTTGTAAATAACCCCCAAATCAATTGCACATTGTGAACTTCTAGTGGTCAGTAAGTCCAGACTTCCTCCTGTAACTGAGGTAGTGTGACCCAGGGGGCAAATCCTACTATGCATTCACTAGTGTGAATCCAGCTGCCCTGTATCACATTCAGGAGCATTTATCCTTGCACTCATTGATTCCTCTCCTGCTTGGCTTCCTGCGAGAAGAAAGACGGTCAAGTTCAGCTTTGTGGGAAGCGATTCAAAGCTCTTAAAGAGGTATTTACCCTCTTAACAGAGTTCTTCTCTTCATTTCTTTTTTTCTTTTTTTTTGTGGTTTACTTTCTGTTCTTTTCTTTGTTTCATTTACCTAGGAGGAGTTGAGGGACATGAACAAAGAGCTGGTGAAAATGCCAGAATGATAGGTTGGGGTCAGCCTGCTATCTGAGCCTGCAGATCACATCAGAAGCACTGTCTTGTCAGCTGCAATCCAAGCGATGCATTGCAGCCAAGGGACTCAGTGCTACCGTGCCTTTGGCTGGGACAGTAACAGTGGTTAATGAAGTGGGTAGATATCTGCAAGAAACTGGACGTTCTAGGTGTTCATTAGCTTCTGAGGGGCTGTCAGGTGCTACTCACCCAGCTGGCCCTTTCTTGTCTTCATCTATGCGCTACTACTTCAGTTTTTCCTTTTCTTGCACTCTTATATATTTTTCTTTCCTTCAATCTCTCAGGCTCAAAAGTTCTTGAACAATGAAAATCCAAGAGTCTTTTCTACCAGCAGTGGCTAGTCTGGAGGTGACATGGCTCATCCTTCTCAGCAGGAAAAAGGCCACCCAATGCCTCCGTCATGGGGCCCTTGCAAATAGGCCAAGGGCCCCAACCTCCTAAGCCCACCTTCTGCCTTGATTTTCTTCCTTAACCTTCTTACGCATCCTCCTTCTCTTCCTCACACACAGACTCAGGCTGGAGCAAGGAGAGCAGGGGAAGGAAGAATGGCTCAGTAGTTAGAGCATTAACCTAGGATCAAATTTTCGGATGAAGAACAGATCTGACCAGCTGATCCCATGTTTTGGATTTTGTTGTTGATAATTGTCCCTTCAGCCTATTTCTTCACACATTACTTAATTCCATATAGGATCTTGCTTTATGATCTTCAGTGTGCTATGCAATTATGCTGGGGGTGACATGCCCCCAAAATGTTCAGGTTTGACTTGTATGCTATCCACGTAGCAGAATGCCCTGATATATTTAGCAGTGTAACCTCTTGTGGCTTTGTATTACATCCTTATATCTATAAGGACTCTCTTTTTGCAGGGACAGGCAGCCATTTTGTAGTCTGAGCTCAGCACAGTTTGCTGGAGAAGATGCTCACACTGCGTCCTCTTATGGGGACTTGACATTTGTTCTTTTTTGCTTTGTTGCAGTTCATCTAAAATGAAGGGTATCCTCAATGAAACCTTGTTGCTGTGTATCAAGAAACACAAAGAAAATACCAGATACTGATTCACTGAGAAATTATAAGACATTAATTTGCTTTCCTAGTCCACTACATGAATGATTTATAAATAATCGTTTCATATGAGGAGTATGAAATAAATTACAATTAATTACTTTTCCTCAGGCAGGGAGAGAGAACCCAGCAAGATGCCCTCCTCCCATCCTGCCAGGAGAACAAGTAAAGCAATAATGGAAGTGTTAAAAGCAGACTTGGCATTGCACAGAATATAATAAGTCCTACTGAGTGAATCACAGCTGAAAGGAGAGAACCTTATTCACGGGCTATAAAACAAGGAAGAGATAATCAGCAGGTCACATCAGCTGCTACTGACTACATCCTGCAAACATGCATAATTATACAACCAATTTGCTTACGTGACTTAACACTGATGGTATCTCTTGGGAGGCACAAAAAACCACCCAGATGCATGGTGGGAATGATTGTGCAAAGATGCTAACTTGATTTAAAGCTTCATTGAACTATGGGCAGTTGCTGCAACTGGTCTGGCTGTTCCCTGTGTTTTCCCCACCAGTGTTATCCTGCAGCTGAGACCAAGCTAGAGAAAATTCCCATTGTTAGAAAAGGGGAATTTTTACTTGCTAAAAATTCCCAAACTGACCCCAATATAGGTTGTAAATTCAGCCCTGTGTTAGCAATTCCAGACCATATTATCGTCAAAATATTCCTGTTTCTATCTAAGAGGTTTCATTGTCTCCAAACATAATCTATGCTCCAGCTCAATAAAAGGTTATTATTTCAAATAATACTTTGCATTTATGTGGAGTGTCTCCTTGCAGAGTTTGGTTCATACTTAACATGCACAGGCAAAAACTAGCCTTTTAAATGCAAATGAAAGGTGTTGTTATTAGCGCACTTATGAATCATTAATATAAAAGGATGACACGTACATAAGAACTGAAGAAGACTTTTTGAGTCTCGTGAACTCAGTCTTGCCAAAGTGTTTCCTAGCAAAGCGTATGCTACCAATAAGTTTGATGTGAGTGTGGCAAGTGGTGATTGCTTGTCAGGAATATTCATGCTTCTAAAAAAAAAAAAGAAAAGGTTTTGCCTTTTGCAAATTTTGCAACTGTCCATTTATTTACCAAGAGAAGAGTAAGTTGTGAGTATGTATGATGTGTTACACAAAGGTGAATGCAGTAAAAATCTTTATTTATACATAAAAAATAAGCCTGTAGTTAAATTCCTCCTTCTTGTGAAATCTTGACTCTAGACCACTTTGATAGCCTAGATATGTGAAACCTCATCCCCCTTTAACATATTAACAACCCTCTGCTGCTGGCTATTTGAATGAGAGCCAGCACTTGTGCTCAGACAATCTCACCAGCCCCTAATTAATTAAACCCAAAACATTTTTGAAAGTGGCATGTGCAATGTTTGTGAAAAAGAAATTTAGAAAGCTGCACGTTCACGCTCTCAAAAGTGTGGAATAGATCAAACCCTCATGCTACAAAGTGTAAGCCAGTTCCCAACAGACAGGTTGGAAAGAAACTTCTCTGATGGGCTGGGTATTCCATAATGGTTCACTATGGAGTTTCTTGCACCTTCCTCTGATGCAGGTGGTGTATTGATTGCAGTCAAAGACAGGATACTGCTGCATCTGGACTGCTGGTCAGATCCGGTAGGGTAATTTTCATTTTTTGAGGCAATGAAACCCCAATAATTTTTGAGTAAAATGGAATTTTGGGGGGTGGAGGGGAGGTGTGCATAAAAACTTCTCCTCCCGAAAATTACTGTCAGCTGAAAATGTAAATGCATCTCTTGATTAAATAAAATTGTACTTGACTGTGGCTAAATTAGGGGACCGTGGCAGAGAGAGCTAGGAAGACTTATTGTAGTATTTTTTCTCAGCTCAAGAAAAGTATCAATAGTTGGAATTGCTAATAATGACTTTGCACTTTCTTATTTGCTTCTATCTGAGGCTCTCAAAGTCCTTTACCAACATTGATGAATTAAGCCCAATTGAGGTAAGGAAATATTTTTACCCTGATTGCACAGGCTGGGATAACACAAAGTAAGTTTAAGGGCTTGATTTTCAAGTCCTCTGAACATTGAAGCCAGTGGGAGTTTTTATATATGGAAGGCTTGCAGGACTGGGTTCTAATTGACTTGCTCAAGATCTTCAGAAGAGAGATCAGATTTCCTGTTCAATTCCTGAAGAGTTTTGATCAATAAGAAGAGAATCTTCCTTCTGTGGCTGGGATAGAGAGCTGTGAGCAATGTTTTACCTGGTTTGAGGGCGGTCCATGAAGAATCCAATTCTCAGCCATGGTTATCCAAGGATCAGGGTCATTTTGACAAACCTGGGTTAATTTGCAAGTGAACCAGGATTGTTTCAGCTGGGAGCCTAAAGATAACTTGCTTGGTTTTGACCTGAAACTGATTTGGGCTAATTCACATTTTTAATTTATTGTAAAATAAAGCTGAGTGGGAGCTGAAAGGAAATATGAATCAGAACGAACTGCTGCTTGACATGAGACATGTGCTAAACAACAAAAGACATTTGTGATAGAGATGGATTGATGAGTTAACATGGGCCTGAGATGCCAAGAATTCACCTACTTCCATCTGTAGGATGGTTGAGTCCTAATTAGAGATACAGCCTTGCAAAGTGTTCTTGCTGGAGAGCCAAGACATGCTTACAGCTAGAGTAGAGGAAAAGACAGTAGGGGGAAATAAAGGCAAAATTTGTTGCTGTGCTAGAGCTGGGGGGCAGTAATTTTGCCAGAGATGAACTTAAACCAATTCACCACGAGAGTGGTCTGATTCTGAACCAAATGGAGATCTGAATTTAAGAGGTGCTCATCTCGTGATGGGCTGACCCAAAATTCCAGCTCGCCTTAGAAGTGCTTTGTGTTGAAATCTGCATTTTGATGGGCATCAAAGGCCAAATGAGCAGAGAGCTTGAACAGAAAGCTTCTCCAGCAATATTACAACCCTGATTTGGATACATCGATTGCATGGCTGAGAGGGCAGATCTCTATACATCACCTACCACCATTCTGCTGCTATATAAATAGCTATTGTCAACTGTAGTGATGTTTTATGGTGTGGAGACCTGTCCACTGGAAACTGAATGGAAGTCTCCCAACAGATTCCATAGCCAACTGAGGTCAATATTTACCAGAAAACTACTGATCTGGGCTGAATCAGAACCAGCAGTGAAAAACGCTACCGATGAAATCATGAGCCCGTTGAAGACAATGGAACGTTGCTGTTGACTTCAGTGGATCCAAGATTTCATCTCATATCTCATGACTGTTCCCATGTGTACATCCAGTCTGAGTGGTGTGCAGAACCCACATGAAACTTGGTGCCTTTAAGTTATGGTAACCCAATGAAGAGCAGACTGGAAGTTATTTAATAACGTGCATTGTTTGTATCACAGTGGGGCTGGATGTTGGCCACAAGGGTCAGGATGTCATTGTGTTGGTTGCAGAGTAAATACAAAAATAAGATCCATAATGCCCCAGAAAGCTCACAGTCTAGGACAATGACAAGGGCTGGCTAGAAAAGAAGAATGCCATATCTTGAGAAATTTTGAGGTTTCAATGTATTTTCATTCTGACGTGGAATGAAAATGAGAAACTCTTCTGATGGAAGTTTCAAAAAACATGGCTGATACATCTTTACAAAAAGGTTGTTTTGACAAAGGGTATTTTCTGAGTTGATGGAAGCACAGGTGCCAGGTAGGGCTGGAAGCAAAACTAGTAAAAAAAACAAACAAAAAAGATACTTTTATTTTATTTTTATCTTTAACATTTCTACAAAAATGTCCATAAATGTAGATGAGTTCAGTAGCTGGATTAAAAAAAATGGAAGAGTGTCAATGACAATCTATTCTTTCTTCCTTTCTTTCTTTCTTTCTTTCTTTCTTTCTTTCTTTCTTTCTTTCTTTCTTTCCAAAAGGTTTTGGGCTTGAATTCAAATTTTTGGATGAAAAGTCTCACTAAAAAGAAAAACAAAATCAAACTTAGGAATATTTCAATCAGTTCTAGCACCATTAAAATGGACACCTTGTGCAGAATACTACCTTTCCCAGCTCACCACTTGCCTACCCATTGTCAGATGGCAGGTTTTCTAGGCACCATGGCAGAGCTGGGATCTGAAAGAGAGCAAGGCTGATAGCTTCCAACGGCAAAGCCGTCCATGTTGTGGGGGCTGTACCCAGTTTGCAATGTTGTTTTGATTTTACGCAAATAACTGGCCTATGTGCTATGCCTGTCTTTTTATTGTTATTTAAAGGACTTAAAGCATTAACTGATCTTGTCTGTGGTGGTTCTCTCTGATAAATAGCTAAATCTTTGCGACCTGCCCTTCCCTGCTTGAATTATGCCATATCAGAAAGATCCACACACTCTCCATCATTGTTCCTCCCCATGCCATAATTCACCCTCTTTTTGATTGCTCTGTCATTCCAAGACTTTAGATAATAGGCCATTATTCTCAGAATTGCCATTATATTTTATTAATAGGATCAGGGAAAATTTATCACCACAAACTCTGAAAGATTTGCAATTGGAGTACTCGTAGCTCTTGTAAAACGTAATGCATTTAGCTGACCTATTTGATGGATGCTGACTCTGGTCTCTTCCTCCCTCCCTTCCTAGCCGTTAGCTGCATTTTTAATTCATATGGATAAGTTCCTTGCAGGTGGATAGCGCAAGCGGCAGACAGGATGGCTATTACTGTACTTATAAAGTACAAGATGTGGTTTCAGATCACTATATTGGGCATGGACAGACTTAGGGGCATAAATGACACAAACAGCTTTGCGCACGCAGGCATCTCAAACCATTATGCTCTTGGGCAGTGTGGTCCCTGGGATTGGGGCCCAGATCTGGGCTTCTGTTCCTGTGTCTGTCACAGTCCTGCTGTGTGATTGCTGGGAGAATATCTTTCCCCTTCTTCATTTTGTTTTGTCAATTTAGATCAGGGGCTGGAAACCCTTGCCAACTCCCATGCTGGCCCTTCCTCCCTGACCCTCAGCCAGTTTTGGTGGCCCTCTTTGGTGAAAAAAAGCAGTGGTTGCCTAAAAATTCAGCAGCAGCCACAGCTGGAGTAGGGTGGGAGGTTAGGGGGGTTGCTTCCCAGGCATGCCACTTGAAGGAGCCGCTCACAGATAGAAGCTGTCCAAAGCAGGTCCTCCCAGGGGGGTCCCCAGGTACAGCATAGAAAGAAGCTGTCTTTTGGAGGCAGCATGCTGTGGAGAGGAACCTCTCTGGGCAGCTTCTTTATGTGGCATGCCTGGGGCATGGGCATGGCAGGAAGCTCCCATACCCATCTGCCCTCAGAAGAAGCTGCCCAGAGCAGCTTTCGGCGGCAAGAACACAATTTCTGTAGCGTCACAGAGGGTGCTGCGTGCTACTCCAAATGAGTTTGCGTGCCACCGTTGGGACGCGTGCCAGGGGCTGCCTACCCCTGATTTAGATTGTGAACTCTTGGAACAGAGACTGTCTCTTGCTCTGTGGATGTACAGCCCCTTGCACAATAGGACTCTTGTGCTGGAGTTTATAAATAATAATAATGAAATACGCTGTATATTATAATCTCGCAGACAATCGCACTGTAACTGAACAGAGAGAAAGCAACACTTCTAGTTATACTTGATCTTGCCTCAGAGTTGGAGGGAAAAAGGGGATTGGAATAAGTGACCTCTTGAGGTCTCTTCCAGCCTGATATTTCTATATCACTGTCTTCTAAGTAGGCAACTCAAAACTACTTTGGCTTAGCTTTGTTTGTTTGTATTACACAACATGTTGCTGTCTCATACCCAATTTTCTATTAACACAGAGAAGCTGTTTCTGGAGTTACTGCTTCCAAGTATAACCCTGACAGCTGCGTTCAGATGTGGGTATCAGCATTTCAAATTATTATTTTCCCCTGTGGATATTGGTTTGCATTTTCCCTGATCAAATCTCCATTTTGTGCAGGTTTCTCTCTCCCAAGTTCCCTTTTGTATTATTTCTCTGTCCTCCTCGGTTGTTTGTAACGCCTCCCATTTTTGCATAATCTGTGAATTTCATAAACACATGGTTTATTCCTCTAAGGTCATTAACAAAAATGTTAAATAAGAGCCTGTCTACCACCAACCCCATGTGTGGAAAAAATAAATAGATTTGTAGGGTGTGGTGCTTTAAGAAGTAGGGTGACTTTGTGTGGCTACTGCCCCTGCAATATCTGGGATCTTCTGGTGGCAGAGTTCAAAAGTCTTAGCCAGAGGTGGGTTGCAGCCTGAACCTGGGAATGAAGTGGTGTTGGATAAAATTTGGAAATGGGAACCCACTGATGCAGTTCATTTTTGTTAGCTATGTATCTCTTAATGGGTGTTGTGGTCCAGTTGAAATCATTATTAGTTAATTTACAAGGCACATTTTTTTCTGATTGGATATCAGGCAATATAACAAGAAAGTCACTGGTGAGAAGTCTGGTTCCTGGTTTGATGGGGTTGCTTTGTAGGAGCCCTTCACTTGGGGAGCCCTTTGAAAGAATGAAATGATCAGAGAGGCATCAGGAAAGGCAAAGGACTCCTTAGAAAGAAGAAAAAGAGAGTTTATACATACTGTAGATGGCAAAGTGGGCAGTTCATGCTTTGATGGAAAAGAGGAGGGTTTTGAAGTTTCTGTACAATGGCTGCAGCAGGATTTTATTCCCAATGACACTGAAGAGGGTCTCAAAGAAAGATTGGCTTGATTGGATATGAACACATACTGTCCTGCAAGACCCTTTTCCATCAGGGTTCTTGTGAAATGGACTAGGAGGTGCTTAGAAAATATTCTACTCTATTTAGGGTCTTATCACCCATTACTCTTGCACAAGAGTGCCTCTTCCCCAAAGAAGCTTCCTAACAGAGAGAGAGAGAAGACTCATTGGTAACACGTATGAGAGAAGGCCAGGAAAGGCTAGACTTGGCAGTACATTGCTTGAAGAGCTCTACACTACCATGTGACACTATCTAGGCTGAAACCTTTCATGGGATTTCCTTCAAGAAAGCTTCCATATCTTCCTGGAAGGAATGACTTAGCAGCAATGTCTTGTAGGGGATTGTGGGCAGGTCTGGCCAACCATCTAGGTGAACTAAGAGGTCGGCTAGGGCACCAGGCTTTAAGGGACACCAAATTAGACAGAAGTGAATTTTTTTCTCTATTTAAAAAAAAATGTTAATATGTTATCTCTTATAACATATTGGGGAGGAGGACACCAAAGTCATAGTTCGACTAGGGCATCAAAAAACCGTTGGGCCGACCCTGGTAGTGGGAGGGGCATATAGTTCAGTAGTGAAAGGAACGTAAGCAGAGGAAATCAATTTTCTTTAAGAGCATGGACCATTCACTAGCTGTGACAGCCTTCACCATGCTGGACAGGACCTTGCTCCTGAGTTTCAGTGGCAACACCCATGGAGTAAGGTGAACCATCCAACCTATAGAAGCTTATCGGAATCCCGCTCTGTGTGACTGGAGATGCCCAGTGTACAAACTGTGCCTGCTTCAGAATAGTAAGTAGGAAAGACTAAGATGGATTCAAATGTTTCATGTTAGATTAGGAAAATATTATTGACCCCCTAAAGGGTTGAAAATCATGTGTTACCCCAAAATCATGAGATTGACTTAAAAATAATGAATGTGTGTGGTAGATGTGCTCCTTCCAATTTTTCAAAGCCTTTAGGATTCATGCTTTTCTCCCCAATCATTGGGGCCAGAAATTTCTGTTTTAAAGCTTAGAGTGTAACAGAATCACAAAGTTCCAGGAACTGGGTCTCCAAGAACTACAGCAAACCACACGAGACTCACAATAAAGTGGTAAGACCTGGCAACATTGGGGTGACCCAGGTGCTTCAGTATATATATCTTCTGTAGAGACTGATCAACAAATGAAATGTATCCGTGTTGCATTTTGAAAAAGCAATACACTTTTGGAAAACTATATTCAAGACTACAGACAAGTTTTAGGATGACCCCAGATCAATCCAAAATATAAGGGTATTTGTTTGTTTTCACTGTTTAATTGTTACAGAAAGAAATGACTTTCACTAACTGGAAGAAATTGGTGTAGCAAGATAAATTGGAGGGTTGTTCTACAGAATAGTTTTAGCGAAAGGCGTAACAGTGACATTGTAGATACTTAAAGCAATATATACTTTGCAAGTGCCCGTGGAGAGGCAGTTAGAAGGACAGCAGAAGAAAGGAATAATTTCACCTGGGAGAGTTTAGTGAGTGGAGACTGATTGTGTGTGCATGGTCCTAAAATTAATGGAAGTGTGAATTGTGGTGGGGACCATAGAGCCTGGTGATGACTGGAGGTGAAGAAGAATCCATTTCCAAAACCACAAGATTTATTTGCTGAACTGGAGGGAAGGGTGCAGTTTGTAGATTTCAGTCTTCAGGGCTGTCATCAGCACTAAATTCACTTTTGAAAAAAAACCTGCTGATTGCTGAGAAGACAAATTGTGTGCCTTCAGGGCAAATTAATTGTATTTTTGTCTAAAATTGCAGTCCCTTCCCCCCCCCTTTTTTATTCTCCTTCTCATTTTCAGCAGTTTATAGGTGAGCAGTAGAAGACTTCATTTTTGAAACCTGCATTACAAATGGCTTCACGTTAAACTAGGCTAGTACTAAAATGTTGGCACAAACACAGCACACTTCTTTTCTTTGCTAACAAGTGAAGTGGGGCTTTAAACATGGCTTTTTTAACTAGTTCGAATTAACCAATGTGGCCATGTTAATTCGAGCTAATTTCTTAGTTCGAACTAACCAGCCATTGAAATGAACAGGGATCGCTAATTCGAACTAAGTTCCTAGTTCGAATTAAGCTAATTCGAACTAACTAAAATTAGTTCGAATTAGTTAGTTCGAACTAACTAATTCGAACTAATTTTAGCAAGTGTAGACATAGCCTATGATTCTATGCATACAGTTAAATGTGTTAGCGGTAAGCAGGTAGGTCTCGGATTAAGAAAGGAGGTGGGATGACCTTTTGCTGGTGCTATTTTCTAGAGACCTTGCTATTTACCTACCTAATCTGAATGGGAAACAAAGAGATCTTTGACTCATCCCTATCACCCTTTCACAGTGGGGCAATAGCAGACAGCCAAAACCTTACTCACAGTCACAGCAAAGGCATCCAGTTACCAAATACATGTCATCAAATGTGGCGGAGAAGACAATCAAACCTATCAGCTCTGAGTAAACACAGGTGGGTTAAGCAAGCACATGTGCAGTGAAAGAGATTGTTGGACTTGTTTGGAGTGGTACTGGCAACTTTTCAGCAGTGCTGTCAGTTAAAATCTCTTCTCTGCTCTACACTCAATCCTGTGGGATTTCTTGGCATGGAAGAAGCTTGTTTGCTACATGGAAGTGTCCCTGTTTGGCGGAGGTCATGATAACTCTGGCCATAGGGTGGAGCTTGTTCTAATCAGCACAAACTTTCCGTGAAGAGGGGTGGAGGGATGGAATTTTTCAATGCGCCTTTAAGGTGTGATGTGTCAACTTGCAAATCATCTCTCTGTTGTAACTGAGGCTCAGAGAGCTTCGACTGTTCTGCTTCATTGACGCTGAATTAGTCACTTACCCTGAGAACTCAAGAGAGGCAGGAAAAAAAAATCCTTTTAAAGACAAATTCTACAATTTACTGGAGTGCTGCTAAAGCTGAAATAATAAAGAGCAGTTGAAAAAAAGTCAGTTCTTCTGTTGCTCTTGTCTCCCTGAAAAACAAACAAGGAGTCTTATGGAACTTTTTTGTGCCCCTGATGGCTGCCTGGGGGGCAGCAGAAAGGGTTTATCCCATTAGTAATAATTTGCAGTTAAGCTTCATCTTTCATTCAGGATATCAACGTGCTTCACAAACGCAAGCCCCTGTGTGAATAGCTTTTATCCTCATTTTACAGATGAGGAAACTGAGTCAGCAAGAGGTCTGATTATTTGAGCTGCTGGCCACCTGCAGCTCCTATTGACATTAGCTGTGATTCTAGAAGTTCATCACGTCTGAAAAATCAGGCCTCACAAACTCTGTAGTACACAGTAAGTTAGTGGGACAGCACAGGGTAGAACCTACGATTCCTGAGTCTTTAACCCGTCATGTTTTTACTCATGTGTATTCCACATGCTAGATATTGATTCTTCTCTAATTTTGAGTGCATCCAATGGCAAATTCCACAGTCCTCATCAGCCCACGTGGCTTTGTTTGACAACAAAATAACCAAATATTGCCCTTTCCCTTCCGTCTAGGGTCAAACTGTGAATTTTCATGAGTTTGCGTCTGATGGCAATTCACTGTTTGTTTGTAGGGAAGTGTTGATTTCAGCTAAGAGCTGCTTTCTGGGATGAAATGAGCCCTCTGCAAGGGGAAGCAGCTGTCTTTCATTTTGATGGAAAAGTTGAGGCAAAGGTTGGTAGATTACTATTCCTCATTCCCAGGAAAATGGAATTTGTCTTCAAGGTCACCTTATTTTACATCAGTGGGAATTTGCTTGACCATTTGCAGACGCTCTTCCTCAGAGCCTAGGAAAGTCCCATAGGCCATGTAGCTTGATTTCTTGGTGCTTCCTGTCCAGCCTTCCAAGAACTCCTTCAAATTCTGGGCTGCAGAAGGAGGGCCAGTCATTGCTAGATGGATGTGGGGTGAAAAAGAATGAAAATCCCTGTGGCAGAAGTCTGCCTGTTAGCCAGAGGTCCATGGTTTTGGGGTGGCAGGGGGGAATGTAGGAGTCAGAGGGAGGAACAGTCAGTCACACTGATCAGGAAGTGCCAAGGAACATGTATATTCACAAAATGAAAGATGGTGAGATGCTGAGTTCTCTCCATTTCTAGCTTAATGGTTGATCCCAGAGGAATCCCTGAGCTTCCCCCTTCCCCAACACCCGATATTGCTGCATCCACTGTGTGGTATTGCAAATAGCTTGGCTAATTCCAATAATGCAAACATCTGAAGACATCTGCACTTACCTGAATCCCCACTTGGGTGCTGCAGCATTTCAGAGACTCTGGTAGACTTCCTGCATGTGACCCCAACATGATGCTTCTGGCTTTTGAAGAGTGACTTATGAGCCAGGAGTATTAAACTCACAGGCAAATAGAGAGTGGAGTACCAAATGCAGCACTTCATTTGTTTCCCTCCTTTGTGGACCGTGAAGGACACTCAGCACAAAGAAGCAGCTAAGACAAACTTATCTTACTTGTGCACCCTTTCCCAGTTTTGTCCCATAGGTGGGTTGACACTGAATCTAATCTACTTCTGTACCAGATTTTCCCTTCTGAAACAGACTCTTAGGATTTCTGTCTCTCTCCTAGGGAGGCTGCTCCACTAACCTAAACTCTGTCTCTTCTCTTATTCCTCTACTCAATGCAAATAGGTTGTCCCCTCAAGGGATCCAAGCACTAGTTAATTTGCATTTAGTCTGTAAGATACAGATAAATAAAACACAGTTTTATATAAAGTACTGATTTCCTCTATGCAGGCTGTGTGTGTGTGTGTATCTATATCTATAGATATATAGTCTTATGGGCCTACATTCCATAGTAGACAATGGAAAGACTCCTATGTGGATCACGACCTGTATATACACACAATATAGAAATGGAATGATGATAAAGCCCAGGATCGGTAGTCAGGAGATGGGAGTTCACGTCTAGACTCCACTATAACTCTGTTGTATGACTGAGAATGAGTCCCTTCGACTCTCGGAGCCTGAGTTTTCCCATCTGTAAAATGGGGATCATAATCCTTGCTACACAAGGAGGCTTTGAAGCTCAATTAATTCATCGTTGTAACGTGATGGGCCAGATTTCCAAAAGAGCTCAGCTCCCATTCAGCACTTAAATGAAGCAATTTGATTTTCAAAAGTGCAGTGCACCCAGCAGCTCTTGTTGTGAACTGTGTGTTGAACACTTCTGAAAATCTGGCGAAAGGGTTTGCAGAATTCTTGTAAAAGGATGTACTGGCTACCTCCTCTATATACATTCCACTTTTCTGCTGTTCATTCCTCTCTTGTTTACTTTATATAAATCCTTTCCCCCTCTTTTTACAGAACAATCAGAAACTGGGGGAAAAACAAGAGTTCTGCTCTCTATAAAGCCCATAAAATTGATTCATCCTAATGAACGTTCTAACAATGGCAACTTCTGCCAGCTTCTCTGATCTTAAATGAACCCCCCCTTGTACTCCTGACTGCCATACCGCAGGGAAAAGGTGAAAGAGCGCCTAGAAGAATTAAAGAGAAGCAGATTTTTTGTCTCTCTTTTTTCTCACTCAGGTCCCTTTATGCTGGTTCCCCCCCCCCCCCCATCTCTCTTCCCTCTCACTCTGCCTCAGTTCCCATTGAAATGTCAAATGCCACAGTTGTCTGCAACTGAAAGAGAGGCTCCTTGGTGGGAACAGAATGCCCTTCTAACCTGAAGGGCCCGGCTGTTCTCTTCTCCCTCTTTGGTGTTTCCCATCTTGCTTTCTCAGCAGATGTGTGGGGTAGCTCAGGCTGTAAAAAGAATGAGCTTTTTTCACCTGGCCGTGTGAATGGGGCTGGCACAGAAATGCTTGGTTACTCTCTCAGACTCCATTACCAGCTTACTCAAAAAGAGATTGTTTCCAAGGGTATTTTTCTTTTCTTTTAAGCAAGAAAAGATGAAAATAACACAGACAAGCTGAGTTTGTTTTAACTTGCCTCCGTGGTGTCAAAGACGGCCTCAGTGCTTTGTCACTGCTAGGTTTTTGTTCTTTTTCTCTTTTCTGTTTAAGCCGCAGGCCTTTCCTCTCCCGCTTGCTCCAGACCCCAGTTTTCCCCAGCGAAGACATGACAGCAGTTTTTGCAAAATGGTCGAAATTGGAGAACTTTTGCTATGGTGTGGGCTTTTGTCCGTTTCCCTCCCCTAAAATGTCATGTTGATGTGAAGTGGTGTGACAACAGCAGCTAGATTGTGAAAACCCACAAGAGTGGGACGTTTCACATGTTTTCTCTGGGAAGAAATTTAGCTCCAAAACAGGCCCATATTAGCATGAAAGAGAGAAGAAAGTGCTCAGCCCTTAGTCTATCGACAAGGTGCCTTCTGTTCATTAAAGTATTTTTGATGGAAAGAGGAGACACTTGGGAAAATAAATATTTAGTCATCAATTTAGTCTGAGGCTCTCAAAGGAGTTTGATCTGTGTCCGGCCTTAGCCCTTTGGATGGCTGTCTCTGATTTGTTCAACATGGAGCTGTTGGCTTCAGTGAGGCTCTGTGTACATTCGAGGGCCTAGCTGTAAACAGCTGACTGCAGACTCAGGACTATAGAATGTGGGATCTTTCCATGTTTAATGTGTATCATCTAGAACTGAGCTTCAGAAATTTGATAGTGATAAAATAAATTTCTAATGAATAAGTCACGGCTCTTTTAAAATACGTTGGCAGTACTTTGTCAAAGCTTCTCTTTTGACATTTGCAACATTCCAATCCCACTTGCTTTTTGAAATCCAAGTGCATTTTCACAATGGATTGTTGGAGGCTGTAAATGACGGACAAGGAATTAACAGACTCCCATTGACTGCTGCTGTATCTCTGCTGAAGCCAGAGGCAAAACTCACATTGACTTCAGTGGAAATAAGACTGGTGAATGAGAACCATCTTTAAGAAGCTGGGTACCATATTGAATCTTGGTTAGTACTTTGCAGGACTGAGCTATTTATTATCTGCTGGTATTACAAAGGGGAAGAGTGTCAAACGAATTTGGAAGCCTCATTGAGGTGAAACATGCATATCCTTCGTTTAGTTAGAAAGCCTTGTCTCAGACGGATAGGTTGCGGTTTTAAATCACCTCTAGAAACCTGAGATCAAATTTTGGTAAAGGAGGGAAACATATAAAATAAGTTAGATGGGCCCAGCCAATCTCATCTCTACTGGACTTCTGTCTCGGTCCACCATGTAACCACCATGCGTTTGGGAACATTTGGTGTTTCTTGCTCAGAACTGATTTTTGGAGTGAGTGGCTTATCTGAGGTCATGTGCATTGGCTGTGCTTGTGTTTAGTGGTGGACGTTTGCAAAGTATTTTCCCTATTTCTGTCTAATACCCTCGTCATCCCCTACAAGCACTAAAATTAGTCCTGTTAAATAAATGGAGAGGCCATAATAATGCCTAGTTCTTAGCCCCTCTCACCTGCAGAGCTCAAAGAGCTTTACAAATGAAGTAAATAGGATTCACTTTCGCAGATGGGGAACAGAGATACGATGACTTAACCTAGGGCATCCAACAGAAGAACCAAGCCTAGTACTTAGGTCTCTTCTGAGTCCTAGCTGAGTGAGCAGCTTTATTTGCTGGATCATGCTGTCATCTAAGAGGGTTATCTCGCAAGATACAGCTTGAGCTCTACACGCACTGTCTTGTTAGGTTTCCAGTCAGGGCTGGCCCAAAGGCTTTTGGTACCCTAGGTGAACTGTGACTTTGGTGCCCCTCCTCCCCACATTCAATACAGGGGGAAAATCAAAACATATTAATATATTTTTTTAAATAGAAGGAAAAAAATCGCTTCCATCTAATTTGTTGCCCCTTAAAGCCTGGCACCCTAGGACTGCCTAGTTCATGTATATGGCTGGGTTGGCCCTGTTTCTAATTTAGTCCCAGGCTGGAGTCAGTGAATTTAGGAGGAGATGGTGCATTGCAAATTGTTTCATCTGTTACTGTCTGTGACAAGGCACTTTCGCAGAATGGCATGGCCTTTACATGAATGTTTTGTGAAATAAACCTTCAGGCCAGCAGACTCAAAAGATTAACTGAACTGGCCCTCTTAATTTGTTCTGAATTATTCTGGATACAGCCAGATTCCTTTAGGACTCAGAATATCTGAAGGTAGCATGGCAGGGAGATTAGCTGAATACATGTGCCGTTGAAATAAAGCGTTATTGTCCCTCTTCTGGCCATGTCTGCCTTCACCAAAATAATAGGCAGCTGGGGAGGAAATAGCTGGCAGCTTCCAAGAAGCATCCATGGTGTTACCACAGACTGCCATGAACATTAACTCTGCTAGGCAACCAGCAAAAGGAGCTGCAGGCAGCCATATGCCAGGCCAAAAGAAAAAAGAAAGGGGAAAAAAAAATAAGAAGGCGGATGGTCCTGAGGAAATAAAAGAGGAACCTTCTTCATGCTTTGGACTGGAAACCTTTTTAGTCTAATCCTCTGTGTCAAATTCTTTCCCTTCCCTTCCACACCCGAGTGACCATTGCAGGGTTGCACCCACAGAGTGCATGGACCGAAGTCTCCTATGTGTCTCACCTACCAAAGGGTTATGATTTAGCTGGAGGGAAGATGCAATTGCGTGCGAGTTGGAACATGGCATGCAGACATGAGGATAATGCAAGAATCTGGTTTTTAGTATTAACCTTTGTACACCAGGGCTTACATACCTGAGGCCATTGAGGTCACTGGAACTTTTGCCATCCAGTTAGCAGATCCAGGATTTCCCCCAGGTGTTCCAGGGAATAGGGAATGTATAATCCAATCAGCAACCATGGTGGCCAAGACTTTCACAAGTGACTAGAGATGCTGGATGCCCAACCTGTGACCCCTTAATGGGGCCTGATTCACAGAAAGTACTGAGCACCAGACCTCTGAAACATCATGCTTATTTAAGGCACCCCAAATTGACTACCCTGAATCACTAGTCCAGGGGTTGGCAACCATTGCCAATCTTCCTGCTGGCCCCTCCTCCCTGACCTTCAGCCAATGCCAAGGGCTGCTTGAAAATTCAGTGATGGCCACGGGCTGGCGGGAGCAGGGGAATGTGCTTCCCAGGCATGCCACTGAAAGCAGCCACTCCAGGTGATTTCTTTCTGCTGCATGCCTGGGACCCCCTGTGCCTCAGCCGCTCTGGAAAGAAGCCGCCCGGAGTGGCTTTCAGTGGCAGGAGCGGCTATTTCCATAGCGCCACAGGGGGTGCTGCCTGCCACTTGGAATGGGTGTGAGTTATTGTCGCCATGCATGCTGGGGTTGCCCGCTCCTGCTAGTCCCTTGTAAACCTTGGCTTGTGCATTCAGGAAGAAGTTCTTGCATACCCTTCGATTTTAAGGGCCACGTACTCTCACCGTCTCTGAGTACCATAGGTTGTGTGTATTCCCATTCGTCGTAATGGGCCTGCTTTCAGAGTAACTCTAATCAGCTTCTGTAAGGGTCTCCGAATCAGCCCCGGGGGAATTGTTCTGTACAGTGAGGGGATGAAATTTTCAGTGCTGCCCCACTGGCGAGGCGGGACTCATTCTCTCTCAAGTAGAAAACACGTTTCACGATGCTCCAGGATACTGCGTTTTGGGGCCCGGCGGTGTATTTTAACTACCTTATTCTGCTTGATTGCACCCCGAGGGGTGCTGCCTTTCATGCCATTGGCTCATTCATCAGAAAAGAGTGTTGGCAGCTGACTGGCACGGGAGCCACAGTGCAGCCAGTGACTTAGTTTTTACTTAGAAATGGCATCGGGAGGAGATTTGCATCTTGGTATCTCACTCTGCTGGCCTGAACTGTCTGGCACCGGAATGGTGTAGCTCAGGGGTTGGCAGCTTCCAGCACGTGTACCAAAGCTGGCACGCATGCCTATTAACAGCGGCGGGCAGGGCTCCTGGCCCTACAGCACCATGGAGGCTCCCCCATGCTGGTCCTGCCCCCAGCGGGGCATGGAGCCACAAGAGCCACACGCATGCCATGGCTCTTGTCCCCTGCTGGCCCTGCTCCTGAGTGGGGTGGCAGACCAGCAGGGAAAAGGAGCCACCGTGCGCCGCAGGTCTTGGTCCCCGCCCCTGCTGGCCCCACCCTTGGCACCTGCTGAGGATTGGGGGGCAGGGCTGGCATGGGGGCCGGCAAAGATTGCTGACTCCCGGCATAGTTTATCGGCTGGGTCATTAACAGCTTTGCTTTCCAATGCCTGCAGTTCCTTGGGACAACTTTTGCCTCAAGACTAGTTGGCGAATAAAATACAAATTTATTTTGTGGCATGTCTTTCAGACACAGTCTCCTGAAACATTTTACTGACTAGGACCCTGATTCGGCAACAGCATTATGTGTAGACACGAGGGCTGCCATTGAAGTTAATGGGGCTACTCGTGCTTAAAGGGAAGCATCTGCTTATGTACTGGGCTGGACGGGGGCCTTAAATAATACAGATAGAAAAGTGAATAACACTCAGAGCTCATCTACGCAGAGACTTGCAGTGAACTAATTAAGTTAGTTTAATTTGGACCTTTAGTCATTTCACTCTAAGTTCTGTGGCTGCACGTGCTTATTTTAATTTAGCTAACGTCCATTTTTTATTTACTGCATCAAAATTATTGTGCTGAAATTTACACCAACATAAATGAACCTTACAATCAGTTTAGTTATTTCTTTCAGTCTTAGATACCTCCTCTGCCTGCCTCTAACAATAGTCTTTGAGCACCTTTAATGTATTTATTCCACAAGGTCCCTGTGAGGAAGAGCAGTGCTATTATTCCCATTTTAAAGTTGGGAAACTGAGGCATGGAAGGATGACGCAACTTGCCCAAGTTACACAGGGAATATATAACAGAGGAGGGAAGTGATCATGGCTCTACTGCCTCCGGTTTGCATGCGAGCCACTCTATTGCCCTTCTCCTCAATACCATTTGGGCAGGGGCATTGCTGGAGCTGGGCACATGGGGCACATGCCCCGAATCCCAGCACCAGTATCCCAAGTCTGCCAGGAACCCTGGGCCCAGCTGCCTGCGGCCACTGCCAGCGCCAGGAATCCAGGGTCTGGTCGCCGCAGGCAGTCTGATGTGCCCCCCCCCCCCCCCCCCGCCCCGGCGGCGGGCGGGAGGCCCCAGGCGCTGGATCCAGGCCCCGGTTGGGGAGCCGGGAGACAGATCAGGCCCCCTGGGGGAGAACGGATCAGGCCTCCTGTGTGGTGGATCAGGCCCAGGGGCGGGGCCCAAGCCAGGAACTTTTTTGGGGGGCAGTGATGCCCCTACATTTGGGTGCAAGTTTGTATTTAGACCAGCCCTAAATATTAGCAGACGGAGAGAAGCACTGAAAGACTTAGCCATCAGGGAAATGCTTTTAGCTGAGATAGAAAGTGAGACAGAGAGCCAATAAGATTGTGTGATACAGTGAGTTGTTCCAGACGGCAGCTTAGATTGCAAAGGTGAAGGCTCACGCTTCAGGACTGGCAAGAGCTTGAGGAGCCAAGTGCTGAACGAGCAAAAGGAAAGGGGGAAAAGCTTCGAGAGAGACTGTTTCCTTTTCTCCTCGCACAGCTATCGAGTGTTCAGTCTCGCATATTTGCAGCTTTACATTTTCCTTGCTCTTCCGGAATCCACTGCAGCAGTAGACAGTTGCCGTGCCTCTGTGTTTTGCAGCTCCTTGCCATCTCCTTTCCTTTGCTAGAACCTCTGGATCCACTATTTGTTTTTCTCATAGATTAAGCAACACACTTGGCCCTAGTGAATAGCTTAACTCTTCAGCAGTGACACTAGCGTTCTGGTGTCCACCCGGACAGGGCCGCCCTTGGGGGGG
This sequence comes from Pelusios castaneus, assembly GCA_007922175.1. Lineage (NCBI taxonomy): Eukaryota > Metazoa > Chordata > Testudines > Pelomedusidae > Pelusios > Pelusios castaneus. The sequence continues at coordinate 24,460,533 of ML685765.1, forward strand.
AGAGGAGGGGTGAACGGGGCAGCTGTCCCAGGCCCCGCGGTTACATGGGTCCTGTGCTGTCCCGCTCCCAGCGGGGCAGTACAGGGCCTGCGCCTCTGCACCCCCACAGCTGCACTTCCCCCTGCTCCCTGCTCCTTCGGCAGCGAGCGGAAAGCAGCGGGGTGGGCCAGGAGCACTTCCCTCGGCCCCTAGGCTGGCCCTGCTTCCCACCCCCAGGGTGGAGCAGGTGTACGGGGCCCGGCCTCTGGCCCGGCCTGCTGCAGCCTGCCCTACATTCCTCGCCACGGCCATCTGCGGTCGGGAAGGGTCCCTGGCTGGGGTTGGCTCCCAGCGGCGGCCTCAGGTCCCTGGCTGGGGCACCAGTCACTGCAGCGTGGGGTCCCAACTGTGGCTGGGGCGGCGGCGACCTTGGCCGGGGCTGGCTCGTAGCCGCAGCTGGGGCCGGTTTCCCGCTGGCGGGCAGCATTGGCTTCCTGGCCGGGGGCCAGCTCCCGGCCGCATGGCAGGCAGCCTTGGCTTCCGGGGTTGGCTCTTGGGGGGGGCAACCATGGTCCCTGGAGGGTGGAGTTGGCTGGCCCGCCGCTCTCCCCACCAGCATGGGGGGCAGGGACCCCGCCTAGGCCGATTGGCCCTGGATCCCACTCCCCCCTGCAAGGGATGGCCCTGCACCCACATGGTTTTGGGCTTGGAAAACAGCTTGACATGGTTTAACTTCCTGTCCTTTCAGATCCATTCGGGACTGAAATATATGGGGTGACTGGGAGATTGGCCAAGTGCTGCTCAGTACCAGCCTCAGGAGAGGGAAAGTGTTTTCTCATGGTTTTTTCCTGTCAGTCTTCAAAGATAAATGTGTTGAAAGAGAAGAAAAGGCCCAGCCCATGGGCTAAACAAAAAACCAGCCTTGCAAAGTTGTTTTGTGGCATTTCTTTTTCTTAAGTTGCTCTTTGGCCCACTTTCTTCCTTCACGCCTGCTGAATAATCAAGAACCTCTTGATGAACCTTGGAGTCTGTATGGCCTTGAATTGGGACAGGCTTCTAAATGGCGAAAGGCTGGGGCCTTTTCCCCTTGGTCAGAAGCATGTTACCACATGCCATAGGGAGGGAGGATGAATAAGAAAGTCATTAACTCCTTGTGATACTGAAAAGCATCATTCATTCAGTGCCTATCTAGTGCTCAGCGCATAGCGCTTGATCTCACTTGGAGCCCATGGTCCTAGTCTATCATGCAACTGATAAATAACATCTGGCAAACCTATTTCCAGAGAAGGAACTGACCATTTAAAGGAAGTAACAGCTATATAATGCAACTCCCTACCAAACCCAAGGAAATTGATTCAAATATGCAAATGAAGCACCACAGCAAGCCTCTAAGGCCAAGACTCAGTGAATCTGGCACACCGTGTTATTAATAGGAAGGGTGCCTCAATTAATTAAGCTCGTAAAGGGTGATGAGGAAGCATCAAAATAAATTTGTTGGGGGTGATTTGAAAAGCAGAATGTTGTATCGTATCTAATTGTTGGAATAATTATTTTCTACAGTGCAAATTACTGGGAGCAAATTCACTGCATGCATTTATGTGTATTTAACTATCATCTGGAACTGGAATTGAGGGTCTAGATTTAATATCAACAGAGTCCTGTGGCACTTTTGAAGACTAACAGATTTATTTACCGCATGAGCTTTCGTGGGAGAAAATCCCACTTCGTCAGACGCTTTGAAGATGCATCTGATGAAGTGGGATTTTCTCCCACGGAAGCTCATGCGGTAAATAAATCTGTTAGTCTTCAAAAGTGCCACAGGACTCTGTTGTTTTTCTACAATAGACTAACACGGCTACCCCTTTGGAATTTGGCTACATAGATTTAATATGTTCTTAATGAAATAGCCAGAATTTGTGAGTGTGTGTATGTGTGTGTGTTTGTAAAGAATCCATTAACTTGCCACAGCTGGATTAGTTTATTTTAAATAAATCATTATGGCAGATGCAGTTTCTATGCTACTGTACACTTGCCTATTTATTGTAAAGATCATGGTCTCATTTATGTAGGTGGTTTATGTCAAGCATGTTACCCCCATCTTGCCAGTGAGCTGTATGATTTTGCATGTTGCAATGAAGAGTTCAGTGTAAAAAGAATCACCTCAGTTGAGCTCGGATTTAAAGGGTAGAGGGAATTGGAAAGTATTTGATCATCCTCGGTGCAGAAGAAGGCTGGCTGGTTTTAGGTTTGGCAATATGGGATATGGAGAATTATACTTGTAGGGTTCCAGTTTTAAGTTTAGTCTTACCTGTTAGTAAGTGAAAGCTACCAGTCTGAGGGCTTGTGCAAACGAGCTAGTGATTTCACTCTGATTCCCAATGGATTGGACATAAAAAAATAACACAAACCCACCATCACAAATGGCACTAGTTGGCTTTCTTTTTGGTAGCGAGGCCGGGAAAAGTGGAACCACTGCTTTCATCCTCTAGATGATTCCTCTCCATCAGGATTCTGGTTTGCATTATCAGCCCTGTGCCAAAATAGGAATTTTGGAAGTCAATCCAGTGCCAAACTCACTAGGAAGTTTAAGAACATTCTGTGATACAGACAAAGCTGGGACTGCTTTTGGTCACCTCCAGCAATGGAGTTCCCAGGGAGGGGAACGTATGGGGTACAGCTGATGATCTGAAGTCCCTTTAGGGATTCAGCTCGGTTTGCAAGGGGAAGCCAATGTCATTCTCGTATCTCAATACTGCCTTGGGATATGATCATCGGGTTGCAATAAAGGCCCTACATAGCTCAGGGCCTTTACACTTCCCTGGGGGGCTCCCTTTTACTGCTCCTTAGAGTGCTAGCCCCCCAAAAGTGGGAAGGAGGAGGTGGGGCCATAGTTTTTTATGGCCCCCTGTATTGGCCAGCCAAGGTGGCTGTTCACACTAGGGGAGTGCATTCTGTGATCTCCGAAGCGATGGTGCACTTGTCATGGTCTCATTAGGGACCTAGAGTGCGTCTACACTGGCAACTTAGGTCGACTTAAGGACGCTTAAGTCGACCTACACAAAACCGTGTCCACACTGGGCTTTTATTAAGTCGACTTAAGCGCTTCCTTAAATCAACTTAATTACAGCTTAAGTCGAGTTAATAAACCAACTCTGAAGGTCGACTTAAGCCTTAAGTCGACTTAAATCCATGTGGACGGCTATGTCTACTGTTAAATCTACTTAGCAAGGTTGCTGTAAGTCGATTAAAAGTGAAGCCACTCTGTGAAGTCGACTTAACAAGATGGACTTTAAGTCAACTTAAAGTCAACTTTGTTAAGTCAACTTAACAGTCGACTTAACTTTACAAGTGTAGACATGGCCTAGGAGCCTCAAGCCATTGGGGCTGTGTGCTTCCACACCACTTCTAAAGCAGGCCTTTGAAGTCCAAGTGGCCTTCCTTGATCTCCCAGCTCTTTTCTAATAACCTAGGTGGGCTAACTTTGTGACTAGGAACAATAACCTAACTGCAATGGCCTTGTAACAAAAACACAATTGATGCAATGTGGTTGCTGATTAGTTCCTCAGAGGAGAGAGGAGGACAAGTGTGGCTCCAGATTTGGCCATGTCCCTGGGTGCACTGTGCCAAGTGAAATCACAGTTGCAGTGTAATTAGCAACACGATCCATTGCCAAGCCCAGCATATGGCTCTTTGTTTTCACTTGGAGATTTCAAACTGAGTTGGGAAATGCAACAAACATGGGGTAACTAGGTGACATAAAGGTAATGTGCCAAAAGTGGGTGGGGCAGGTGGGGTGTTCTGATGACATCATAACACAAAAGTGGCTTGATCCCCCTCAGAAGCTGAACTCTTATTCATAGTGTCCCACTGCTCTATTGTATATAATTAATGGATCTTCAGATCCCTCCTCTTCCATTGATCTGCCATCCCCCCACGATGTCCGACTCTGCATTACTTAGTTTAAACACATAATTAACAGAAGTTGCCTCTCTGTCCATCCCCCAGAAAGCCCTCTCCAGCTGTTCTCTGCCATCCACCCAGGGGCCCTTTTTCTGCTGTGCTTTTTGGCCCTGCTTTCAGGATATTTGAAAAGAGTGGAGTATGCATATGTGGATGGGTAGAATCCATTCTCACTGTGGAATGAATTTTAGGAGCATCCAGTTGCTCTGCCATCTTTTGTCTTCTTCAGCCCTCCTCCCCGAAATAAGATTCTGTCTTCAATAAGGGAACCATCTGTATTAGATTCTGAGGAATTAGGTGCAGTATAATGCGTATCTAATTGTCACACATGTAGTCTCAGTGAAAGACTTTCTGAATCTAGTATCTCTCTTTAAACCAAATTTATAGAGCACTATTTGTTATAGTGTGTAGGTACTGATTCATTGGACAAAAGACACAGAACCTCTGGTAGAACAAACAAGGAGTCCTGGGGCACTTTTAAAGACTAACAAATTTATTTATCACATGAGTTTTCATGGGAGAAAGTCCCACTTTGTCAGATGCTTAAAGATGGGGAACTCACAGAATGGGAGCAAAACAAATGCAGGGGAGTGAAAGTCATAGGATCAGGTCATAACCTCTGGTGTTGCTCTCAAGCTTCATCCATGCTAAGGTTTTTAGGAAAGTATCCCTCTGTTGCTGTAGCACCAGTGGAACACTAATAGTGGTAGCAATAGTACCAGCAAACCAGTGGCCTTTTCGTGGCTGAGTGGTATAGAATTACCCTGAGCAGGGTCAGACAATGTGATGATGAAAAAGCCAGTGGCCAGTCCACATTAGTGTTTCCACTGTGCCAATGTCATTTAGTGTAGGTGCAATGCCAGCAGGTGTCACCTGAGCAAATCGAATTATTCATTGCGAACTATTTACCAATGTGCTTATCATTCCCGATGGTGGAACTTAGGCCTGGTCTACACTATGGGGCTAAGTCAGCAGGAGATACGCCATCTGCGTGCCCAGAATGTATATCTCCCATCGACTTAGTTACTCCTACTTATGGTCTTCACTCAGCTGCGTCAACTTGAAGTGCTGTCCAGTCGATGCAGCCTTACTCCACTTGGAGGGATGGAGTTACTGAGTCGTCCGGAGAACGCTTCTGGGATCGATTGAGCAGGTCTACACTGGCCACTCAATTGATCCTGCTGCATCGATCCATGAGGACTGACGCAGTTTTTTCAGTCTAGACAAGACTCTAGTTATTTTTGCAATCCCATTGAGCCAATGAGAGGCAAGTATTCCGCCCAGTGGTAGACAGTCAGAATGAGTTATTCAAGAAGTGTCATTGCTTGCTGATATCACGTGGCATTGTTTCTGTTCCTTGATTAATTGACATGAGTAAGAGAGTGGAAGAAGCAGATATGAAGAAGAAGAAAGGCCACAGAAAAGGCAATCGGCTACAGCAAAGATTAGAAGTGTGAGTACTGCACACACAAATCAGCTTTCTTTTAGAAATTCTTTACTTTCTCGCTCTGACGTCGCTCCCAATCCCACAACAGCAACATACAGAGGATAGCTGGGTGAGCGCTGCAGAAATGAGGGCATAAATTCACACTTTTGCAGGCATAAAAGTTCCTCACTAAACATTTTGAAGGAAAAAATGTGGGCATAAAGCAAACAAGGACGGTTCATGAACCTGGCGTTAGGTGCTGAAGTACACGGTGCACAATGTTCTCCGGTGGAATTGCCTGTGGTCATGTGGGAATGGCCTGTCTTGTGGTACACTGGCAGGGGTTTATGTGTGGATGATAGGAAAGGGAACCTGGAACTGTTGATGTCTGTCCTGTCTGGTTCCAGTTCTGAATGGAAGACAACGTTTTCCAGACTGTCCCTTTTGACCTTCCACCAGGACCATCTGTCCATATAATAGATCAGTGAAAGCATTATTTCCAGTTGTCACCTGTCTTCGCCTATGGCTTGTCTGATCAAGATTTTAACTGATGTACAACTCTGGCCCAGCCAAGGGATATGCCAGCACTACACATAGGAATGAACCCGCTCTCCCCTACCCCCTGAAACCTCCATCATTCAAAGCACACATCACAGGAGGGCTGGAGGGGTGGAGAAGGTATGTGTGTCCTTGAGACAGTTGTTGTGTGAGGCGCTATTTCACCCCAACTGAAGTGCTTGTCAGGAGATGTTAGCAGGACAATTAGAAGTTGAAGAGCCAGGAAGAGAAGACATCAAGAGAAACAACGAGAAAGGGGCTGGCTATGTCAGCGGATGAAGCGCTTTTTCTCAGTGGGGATGCACAGGTCTCCTGCCATACAAATTAACTCCATACACCTGCTCCTTTTAACACGGCTGCAGTAAATACAGATCAGATCCTCTGAGGGCATTCTTTTCCTCTCTTATGGCAGCGAGGCAGCTTCCTTCCCCTTTCTCTCTCTCCCCCCTTTCTCCCCCTTCTTTCACGGCTGGCAGGATCATCTTCACCCAAAAGTGCTACTGGAAAAACAGTTGAATGATTTAGGGGAGGGGGGAAAAAAACAAAGCTGGCAAGAGGTGAAGGGTGTGTAATTACTATTCCTTATGCGATCCACTAAAGCTGCGTGTTTTAACCATCTGAGGACAGCAGGGAAATTTCTGTTCTGAGAAAGCCAAATATAATATTGCATGGTTTGTATTCACTCTCTTTGGTGGAGATGGGGCTACTAAGTGGCCTTAATTTTAATTGGGATTAACTAAATTTCCTTCTCCTCTCTTGTTGGCAACATGAGGTTTCATTGGGCCTCTGCTCTTGCACTGAGTAAAAAATATAGCATTATAATCAAACTGCAAAATAGAGGGTTTGGACCTAACTTGGATTAAACTGCATTCGAAGCAACTGGGAAGCCAGCATTACAGTGGTCAATGTTGCCAGCATATGGCGGCCCTATTAATTGATGCTGACTAGAGACTCTCTCACTATATTTTATTATAGGACATTGGTCATGGTGCAAATTTTGCAATTCCCTGGATTCAGCTAGGATGGTGCAACATTGGCAACATCTGAGAGGTGAAGGGCTGCATTTAATTTATAGAGAAACATATAGAAGTTTTAACCACAAATTAATGCACTCACACGTTTGTTTATACTCTCTCATTCTGTGTTTCCTGCTAGCAGAATAACAATTGCTGGTTAGTCAGTTTATCCTGCATGAAAATCATTGGTGCCTTTCAGGATTCTGTCTGCTACATTTGGCCCCTGGATTTTCCTTCACACAGCCTGCTTAAAGCTTCTGGCCTGCCTGTAACCAAGTTTGGAGTGTGTTCACTCCCTTTGGAATGGAATAGAGCCATGGAGGAAAGGTTACTTCTCTGATGGCTGGAAGGATTGTGGCTTTTCTTCATACTTCTTAATGTTGTTGAGGTGCAGAGGAATCTACTCACAGCTCGTTGTGTTTTGGCGGCTTCTCTCACCCATCCTGCATTGTCTGGTGTAGCTTCCTATGTCAAGTAATGAGCACGTTATGGTTACCTAGACATGTGGAAAAATAGACGTGTAAAATTAAACAGCTGCAAGCTACCTAAGACAGAGGGATGCATGGGCAAATGTTGTTAGCATTACTTTTCAGGTTAGTGAACCAGATGAAGTTGCTCACTTTGGTACATGCTCTGTATTCCTTTATTGCATTGTTACCATTGTAAAAGTCTGCCAGGCACCTTCCAATACACATAATGACATGATCCCTGCCCTTGGGAGCTTACAAACTAATTCCAAGGCATGACGCACGCATTGGTTACTGAGCAAAGGCCAGCACATGGCATGATGGAGTAAGGAATTTTCTGTTTTAGATAAACAGATAAGAATGAATACGTAGCAGATTTAATCACTTAGTTCCCGGAAGGCACGATAGGAGAAGTGGCTCATTCGGAGGTCTAGAGTTCTGTGGATCAGTTCAGGGAAGAATACTCCATGCATAGAGGGCAGTGTTGGGGATAACACTGCCTTTCAGGTTCATTCTGCAACACTTCAGCTGCTATGGTGGCTCCAAATATGTTGCGATTTACCCCACTCCATTCCCAAATGGGCCAAGATTTTGTAAAAGAGGATATGTCCCTTTAAATCTCTGCTTTGATGTGTTCTAACATGGGATCAGAATGCCATGGAACCTTTATACACGGTCAAGCCAATCAGAGCACTAGACTCAGAAACTTTCCTTTGCCTTTAATGTCCAAATGTGGGCACCTCATTCTGTTAATAGCCACAAACAATAGCTCTTGCCTGACAGCTGCTATTCTTGACAGCAGCTTGTTCCATTTAATTACATTTGAGGCTTTGGGGCAAATTGTTAATTTAAAGTTAAATAACCCTCTCCACAAAATGTAGGCCCAGATTTCAAACACTTCAACGATGGGAGCTCAGTCACAAACAGAAGATCCAGAACGACAGAGCTATTGGAATGAGGGCATTGTGTGGGAGTGAAGATATGAACGGGCTTTGCTCACGGGTGGCTGGAGCCCAAATTCCAGCACCACTCCTCCCATTTAAAGCCTGTGGAATGATCTTCAGCACAAGTAGCGGTTTGCAGGGCAAAGGGGCTCAGTGGGCAGGAACAGCTGAAGGAGGGAAAGGCATGAAGAATGAAAGGAAGAAAATAGTCTCTCCCAAAGCTGCCTGCAATGGAGTTGGGTGTGCAAACATTTGGTGTCCATGTGGCATATGGAAACAGTGTTTTCTGCTTTGGCATTTCTTCCAGTAAAGTGAGGAGCAAAGCAATTTGGCTGTTTGTCTCTACTGAGAGATAACAACACTATCATCCAGATTCTCCCCCCACCCTCACCCCCAGGAGAATATATCAGTAAAGTTCCTAAATTAACAACTAACATCTCAGCAAAACATCCAGAAGAAAAACTGAGTTTTCTTTTCTATAGAGGAAAGAAAACTCTATTCACTGACTTACTTTTAAAATTCCAGTTACTGTGGCAACTGGACTCGGAGTTTCCAAGTGGCTCCTGTCTTCTATACGCCATTGTTTAACTTTCAGTTGCTGGAGCAACAGATCACTGGGAAGAGCCGGTGTGGTTGGGTTTTCTCTTTCTTCCTCCAAGTCACTTGTCTATAGGCTTTATTAGGGGCCAATGCTAGTTTGCTTTTAACTGAAGACACACACAGTCAGCATATGATGGGCAAGATGTCAGGCAGTGTTAGAAGAAATGGAAGTTAGGTCAAAGGCTCATTGCAAAGGGAGAATTCCTAGAACAGTTTTTTTAAAAAAAAGGGTGGGAAAGGGAAGGGAAATAATGTGTTATTTTGTCCCCCATGACCTCAGGTTCGAGACATACATCATTCCAGCACCCATCAGCGTCCGGATCCAGTACTGTCTCACTTGGCTTTCAGCAGTTAGGAACCACATTGGTTTGCCCAAAGTGGAGACTTACCAAGGTCAACAATCTTGGAATATACTTCCCACAGGCCGAGTTTCCATTGAATATAATGATTTAAGGCAGTGCCTTAAAGAAGTCACTGCACATAATAACAGTTCAATGTCCCTGGCACCTAATGTCTTCCATCTGGAATGACCCCAAAGTGTCACCATCAATATCCTCTATACCCATATACCTCATTTCATCCATCACTGAAATATAGCCACCTCTGTGTGACATGTAGTGGCTTCTAAACTAAACACAGAAAAACCATAGAGCAGTTTAGGACAGGAAGTTAATAATATCATGAGCAACCATAGAAAAAAAGAAACAGTGCCTCTTTGCCCTCTGTATTGCAAGAATGATTAAATGAAAGGTTCTCATACTAAGGCCCAGATTTTCAAAAAACCTCCTACATTTATTTAGGTGCCTAAATGGGAGTCCACATCCTCTGAAAATCTATCTCCAATTATGAGGGCAGAGCACTTGAAAATAAAGCTTTAAGTTCTTTTTCAAAATCTGGCCCAAGATTTGCACCAAATCGGAAACAAAAATAATTGACTGAATGATCAGGACAGGAAATATAAGCAAGAAAGAACTCGGCAAAGGTCTTTTTACACCAATACATGTGAAACTAGACGTACAGCATTAAGTTGGCTCTTGACTTCAGGAGAAGTGTTGCTGCTTTTTTGGAAATGTTTATATTATAGCTCTTCAGCCTTGCCATCTAATAAGAAGGCATTAGAGCTTGGTCTCTTTTATATCCATATGCATAGTTGATCACTTGTGCCATGTTGTTACTTCCAAGGTTCTGTGCACTGTAGCCAAGTATATGGTTCCTAATGATCGAAGGCCTCTTCTGTGTTTAATTCTGGATTTCTTGTACAATCCAAACCTCCTCCGGAATAACAAGAGTGTGGGCAGGACCAATCCAAGGATTTTTGGCACCCTAGGTGAACTATGACTTTGGCACGCCCCCTGCATTCAAAATAGAGAAAAATGAGAAAGTCTAGAATGAACATATTAATATATTTTTTTAATAGAGGAAAAAATTCACTTTCATCTAATTTGGCTCCCCATAAAGCCTGGAGCCCTAGGCAACTGCCTAGTTCATGTTTATGGTTGGGCTGGAACTAGATGTAGGGTTTATGAGGGATCAACAGGATGCAGAAATGGTGTTGGCGGTAAAACACAGCTCCAATTTGTACACAGAATTTACCACCGCTTAATTACTCTTTGCTATACGATGGTGAAATACACAACAAGACTGTGTACTCAACCTATGACAGCAACGATAGCTGGTCAAATTTTTCCATATTTGGAGTTTGATTACATTTTTTGTGGAAAATTTGATTTTTGACTAAAAAAAAAGTTTGACATGTTAACAATTTTTTCCAGCCAATCCTAGTAATAACTTATGTTCTACGAAAGCTGGATGTAAAATGATTGCCAGTATGGACAGTATATTAGGAACACAGGTATGAAATCTGAGAAAACTAGATGGCAGGAATTGTTGTGCAATGATTAGATAAAAGGGAGTGACAGATTGCTAGTCAGGGCTCCTGGCTTCTATCCCCCACTTCTGTCCCTGGCTCTGTGATTTTATGCAATCACTCAATTTATCTGTTCCTCAATTTATCCACCAGGAAAGCAGGTATAACAATAATATATTTGGCCCCAGTGATGTAATCAAAGGTGCTCAACTGTTTGTGTCATCTAACAGAAATTCTTCTTTAGCCCAAGTGGAAAGGGATTGTTCTGAGTTCTGTATGGATGCCTCCATGACATTTTGAGTGCCCAAGGAGTGCAGCACAGTGGCACCTCTAGTGGGTGGCTATTAATGGTTACACACACTTTTTTGGACTCAAAGCTCTTCAGGGCAAGAGCTGTGATGGTTCCATGAAGTCAAATTCCAAAGGGGTAGCCGTGTTAGTCTATTGTAGAAAGACAACAGAGTCCTGTGGCACTTGTAAAGACTAACAGATTTATTTATCGCATGAGCTTTCGTGGGAGAAAATCCCACTTCGTCAGACGCTGTGGGATTTTCTCCCACAAAAGCTCATGCGATAAATAAATCTGTTAGTCTTTACAAGTGCCACAGGACTCTGTTATGGTTCCATGAGTTATTGTACAATATCTAGCCCAATGGGCCCTGGCTCCAACTGAAGCTTTCATGTGCTGGCTTATTGTAAATCCTAAAAACAGTCATACTTCACAGAAGAAGTCTTATGAGAATTAGCTCACTTTCTAAAGTGCTTAGTGTTTGCAGATGCTTAGGTGAAGCTAAATGCAAAATATTCTGACCCTGATCTTTGCACTCCTCCGGTTTTGAGTTTCACACTGCTTCTTGGCATGAAACTGACAAGGCGCGGTCTGAAACCTACAACAAGGGGGTGGCTGGAGGTAAGATGATGACATTCACTGGAATATATTTTTGGCATTATCCATTAAATTAGTAATAAATAAAATGTCAAACTGGGGCTTTTTAGAAAACTTTTTTTCTTAAACCTGAAAGCTGAACTCAAATCCATTCTTTCACAAGGATAAGCATGGACCTGATTTGCTGAAGAAGCGTTATATAGGATTTCAGTTTGCATCAAGAAGTGAAGAACAGCCACGCACAATCCTATTGGACAATACCTATTTAATTAAGTGTAACATACATGGAAGCTTTTAAAAGGGATGCACTTGGAAGATAAAGATAAATTAAGAAAATAATATTAGAGAAATAAAAACAACAAATAAAAGAAACTTTTGCTGTCAGGATAATGGAAACCCTGAAAAAGACTCTTTAAGGACCAGAACTTTACCTGTCTTGGAAATTCCCACTAATTTATTTGACTAGCAATCCTCCCACACAGAGACACACACGGAATATCTGCACAATAAAGTTTGGTTTAAATGTTACACACCCATTGCCCACAATATACATGGAATTCAAGTTAACAAATATACATGCCTCAAAGTTTATACAACGTCAGCCACAAATATGCAGGCAGGAACTTTGGTTGCTAGCGTTCCGAGTTAGCTATTTCGACCATTTATACTCCGCTCAGACAATTTGTTCTTAAATGCCACACACATACACTGTGGTTCAGATGTGGTTTGGAGAGCTATAAAATGGGATTTAAGATGGCTCTGCCCCTACTTCTAAATTTGTGGCTCAGTTTAGGGCAAACTCATGAACAAACTCATACCTCCAGCCTCCATGTAGTATTCAGACTAGCTGTGTGTTGGAGAGGCTAGAAGCCACAGAGGCAGCTGTTTATTGGAGAATGTGTACATGCTCCTGACCACAATGAAATGTACTTGGAATAACCTATTTTATATGTCTAGCCTGAAGGGCTGTCATTTCAGTTCTTGCTTGAATAATTCATGCATTTGAAAACACTCATAAATTATTTAGGTTTTCATAAAATATATACGTTTGTTAAAAAACAATCCCTTTGGAGCCCCTCCCCCCCAATAAAAGTCATTCTCTCGTTCCTTGAATTTCTGTTCCCTTTGGGAAAGCCCTTCAGTGCAGTTATGACATCAGAACCTGACACTCATGATGGAAGGTTGGGGTATTCAAACTAAATTCATGGGGGCAGATCCTCTGTTGGAAGTTGCAGTACACATTAGCTGAGAACTAATCCTCTTTAATAGCCCTGCAAGTGTCTGGAGGAGACCTGTGAAAACTGAGTCTTTCTGTCCCAGACATTTCTGATTTAAATTCAGAGTTTGTTTCAAGAAGGTTAGAGTTGAATTCAAGGCACCAGGTTTCCAAGGATGGTGACTCACTGAGTCCTGGGCAGACAGAAGTCCAAGTTTGAGACTGAGTCGAAGTCTCTTGTGCTTCCCTAGCATCACCAACAGTGTGAGAGCTGCTCACCAGAAAACTCTGGGAAGAAACATGTTATAGGGACAGACATTCTGGTGTCAGTTAACCAGAGGAAACTATGATTGACTCTATTAATTTTTAAAAAGTTACTCTGGTGTAATTGACAAGAAAATCTGGCCCCCCATAATTTAGCTCCTCCAAACAATTACCTTATTCTAGTGAGACATTTGAATAACTGTATTTTAATAATAGAGCTCAATAAGTGGCTATACTTCATATTGCCCCATTATTTTCTCATGGACATTTCAGTCTGAGGTCTGCTTTCTTTGTAGCTGTTTTACTCAGTTTCTGATCGTGTTGATGATCATGTCAACTATCAGAAGGGGTAGCCATGTTAGTCTATTTGCAGAAAAACAACAGAGTCCTGTGGCACTTTTAAAGACTAACAGATTTATTTTTCACATGCGCTTTCGTGGGAGAAAATCCCACTTTGTCAGATGCTTTGAAGATGGGAAACTAATGTCAACTATGAAACTGACATGTAGACTGTAGACTTATTGTGGATTGTAGGAGCCTCGTGGCTCCGTCTTTTTGCTCTACGTTTGTACAGCAGAATGGGATCCTGGTCTAGGCCCCTCAGGCAGTACAACAATACAAATAATAACAATATTATATTTCACTTTCTGATTATATATGGTATACTTATCCAATTCTTGTCCTAAGCCACTCTGTAATGTTGCTGCGTGTGTGCTGTTCAAGGCTTCTGCATGCCACCCTATTATTTCTATGAGACCTCATGTAACACCCTTCCCTTGAAAAGATTTCTCTCCTGTATTATTCCCTCCAAATCACATTTTCTCTCTCTCACTTTGTTTGTTAAAAAACTATTACTTTTGTGCTTTTTGTCAGAAGGTGTTAGTGTCACCTTTCCTAATTAACTGATTAATGGACTTTCACTTTGCGTAACATATCAACTGCTTACGCTGACTGCCTGGTGTGTATGCTTAACAAAAGACTTTGCTCTCTTTGTCTCTTTACTCTGGGATTGATGCCAATTCATGATTGTAATAATGTAATCTCCTTGAATAGTTGAAGGGGAGAAAAAACGTGCAAATGAAGTAGATTAATCTATAAAGCTAGAAGAAGAAAAACTCGTGTTTTTTAATTAGACCTTGAGGATTGTTTCCCTTAAAGTAACAAGATCAAAGTAAGAAACAGCAGTGTCCTACCTTGATAGTGTTATCACACAGCAGGAGTCCGTGGCCAAGATTTTGAGAGGTGACTAGTTATCTTGGGTATTTCAGTTTATGGATGTTTGATAGGAGACATCTTAGAGGTGCCTGACTTTCAGAGGGTGAGTCCCGGCTGCTTTCTGAAAATCAAGACCCCCTAAGGATGTATCATGGTGGGCATGAGTCAACTGCCAGCTCATTAGGGCAAAAGAACACTGATTTTTCTTTTCAGACCAATACCGACTATACCCCCAATGAATTTTATTCTAGAATTTCAATTATAAAAAAGATGACTCGTAAGGTTATTTTCTTCAACTCATGGCCAGCATAAGAGTGTTTTCTATAGGGTATTCACAGATGATTAAATGACTGAAACAACAGGGCTTTCTATTTGTCTCCTGGGGAGACGATTCACAGCCTAATAGATCTCACCATTAGCAAATGTTTTCTGATATTCAACCTACATTTTTCTTGGTGAAGGTTCAGCCCCATTTGGGAGTTAATTAACATCTTCTTGAACCTTTCCTTTTCTTTTCCTTCAACCAGATGGTATCAAACACCTCTATGAGACCCAATCCAGCGCCCAGAGCAGTCAGTGGAAGTACTCCATTGACTTAAATGCCTTTGGACCGTGACAGTTGTCCTGATTTTCTATCCTAATTATGCATTTTTAAATGTGTAAACTTGCCTTTAAAATCAGTCATGCTGGAATCATACTGACTTGGGTTACTCTCCTCTAAATTCCTTCTAATTTTATATTATTCTTTTTATATTTTGGTACAGAATTTCCTAGAATATACAAGTTCCAAAGGGTTGGCTGTGTCAGTTAGTTCAGCAAAACAAACAAGGACTCCTGTGGCACTTTTAAAGACTAACACATGTATTTATCATGTGAGCTTTCATGGGAGAAAATCCCTGTTGTAATGGCGGAATAAAAATAGTCTCTATTTAACCCTAAATTGAGGTTGTTAAATCTGCATCCATTACAACAGGCAATTTTGTTTTTCTTTTTCCCTCACCTGCCTCCTATATGCTGTTCTCCACTGTTTAAATCTAAACAACTGCATTGATTTGCTGTAACAGTCTGACCTGGTCCTACGACTTATACTTCCCTACATTTATTTTTCTCCAATTCATCTGCACTTCTCCTTTTTCAAGCAGCTGACAAAGCGGGATTTTCTTCCATGAAAGCTCATGCTATAAATAAATTCATTAGTCTTTAAAAGTGCCACCAGACTCCTTGTTTGTTTTGCTAGAATATACAATTCCTCTAGTAGCTTTCTAACAATACAGTAGGTTTCCAATTCTACAGCTGCATACAACCTTTAAAAGCTTTTGGGATTTCTTGCCAGATAATAATTCCCAGATCTCACTATAGTTCATCTTCTCCATGTTTCTCATGATTAAATCTGGACAGCATTATCCAGGTCAGGACTATCCTGTCAAATTGTAGGAATTGTGGGAGAATAATTAACCATTGGAACAATTTTCCATGGGTCATGATGGATTCTCCATCACTGACAATTTTTGTATCAAGATCGGGTGTTTTTCTAAAAGATCAGTCTGGGAATTATTTTGAGGACCTTCTATGGCCTGTCTTATACAGGAGGTCAGACTAGATAATAACAATGGTCTTGTCTTGCCTTGGAATCTATGGCTATGTCTACACTTACAAAAGCTAGTTCGAATCAGTTAATTCAAACTACCTAATTTGAACTAATTTTAGTTAGTTTGAATTAACTTAATTCGAACTAGCATGGCCCCACTAGAATGCTAGTTCGAACTAGCCATGTCCATGCAGGGCACTTGCTTAGTTCAAATTAGTCAGTTTCATGAAGGTCAATCTGCCAATTAGTTCGAACTAAGCAGTTAGTTTGAACTAATATGGCCACATTGACTTAATTTGAACTAACTAATTCAAATTAAGGGTTAGTTCGAACTAAGCAATCGAATTTATTAGTTTGAATTAAGGAAGCCCAATATCCTGTCTTCTGACAGTGGCCAATGACTGGCACTTCAGAAGAAATGAACAGTACAGACAGCCATCCAGCAATCCATTGTCCATTCCCAGCTTCTGGCAATCAGAAGCAAGGTACACCTAGAGCATGGGATTGTATCCCTGACAGGGCTGGCCCAACCATATAGGTGAACTAGGTGGTTGCCTAGGTGCCAGGCTTTAAGGGGCACCAAATTAGATGGAAGTGAAATTTTTTCTCTATTTAAAAATATATATTAATATGTTATCTCTTATAACATGTGGGGAAGGGGGGGCGCCAAAATCATAGTTCTCATAGGGCACCAAAAACCCTTGGGTCGGCCCTGATCCCTGATCATCTTGGCTAATAGCCCTTGGTTGACCTGTCTTCCATGAATTTCTTTAATTCTTATCTTACGGAGTTGGAGACTCAAGCTATATTGAGCTTTTAGCTGCACTGCTTGCACTGTGTGCGTGTGAGTCTTGTGGCACTTTTAAAGACTAACCAATTTATTGATGTAGCTGTCGTCAACTTCAGACTAGGTTACATACCCTGAATGCGTGCCCACTGACTTATTTTAATGGTTCTCCACCTGGCTCATGACAATGCCATCAGATGGCTGCACATTGTGCATATGATGAGAGTATGCAGCTTTTTCTGTTACAACTGAATGGCAATGCACAGTACATGGAGGGATGAGTTTGCAAGCACAGGCTCCTTCAGGCAAGAAGCACTTGCTATGTATTAGAGAGTTATGTCTGGATGTAGCTGTTCAATGTATTCCAAGAGCATTATTCACTCCTAAAGACAATTTGCACTCTCTAATATCTCTTCTAACCTTCAGATGGAACTTGAAACCCATTGGCAAAGTTAAGTCGACTTTGTTAAAGTTGACTAAACAAGGTTGACTTTAAGATGACTTAAAGTCGACCTAAAGTCGACCTTGTTAAGTCAACCTAACAGAGTAACAATACTTTAAGTCGACTTAAGTTGACCTTGTTAAGTTGATTTCATGGCTTTAAGTCGACTTAATAAGGTCGATTTAGCACTAATCCGCGTGTGGACGTGGCTTTGTTTAGGTCGACTTAAGCCTCCTTAAATCGACCTAACTTGCCAGTGTAGACGTACTCCAAGATCTCTCTGGATGTTTAGCATGATGCGGCCTTACAGTTCCAATTCCCTCTTAGTGTTGACAGGGCTTAGCTGGCGGCAGAGTTCCAAGGCGAGGGAAGGGGGAGCTGAGTTTCAAATAGTGGATGAAGTTATCCTTTTATTTCCAGTCTGTGAAAGGCTGTGGGATCCTTTTGGGATGAAAGGGGCTATGTAAATGTTATTACTAGTAATTAGAGATGGTTGGGAAAACTTGTACAGAACCGTTTTCTGTTGAAAAATGCAGTTTCATCAAAGCTGAATGCTTTGTGAAACTGTACCGATTTTGCCAAATTTTAGTTTCAGAGGGAAAAAACACATGTCAACAATGTCACAATAGGACATCTTTGACATCATCTTTCAAGAATAATGTCCCTCTTACGAAAATGCAGCCAACTCGGGGTAGATAATGGTTATACTCAACAACATACGATAACATTACCTGATAATTTTAGTAGACAAAGTGAAATAAAATGTTACAGCCCATGGAAACTGCAATGGAGAATTTAGGGTGACAGAACATAGTAAATTTAGTATAACCTATAACTAACACTACCATCCCTTCAAAAACTGCCATGGGGTCTCACTGTGGCTTGGTTTGAAGTTTCATGCAAAAGAAAGCATTTCCAGCAGCATCACGCTCCTAACATTAAGCTGGCTGGGGTACTAGCTCAAAAATGATTCAGGGGGAAGAGTGCCATCTATTGAACTACCAACACTAGCAGCTGAATTTTTCTTGGAAACCTCCTTCAGGGAGGAATGGTTGACCCAGCTTAGCTTGTGAGCCTCGCTATTGTAGCCCAAGGTGGAATGCAAGCAGGCAATGCTATGCTGCTTCTATTTTAACAAGGGCTCTAATCAAAATGTTCCCTTTGGCTGTTGCAAATTTCAAAGCCTGGAGGAAGCCTGCGTATGACTATGGAGCTGGGCGATGGACTTGGGAATATATTAAATGGTTTTCCTCATTTGTACACAAATTTTTTCATAACAATGGGGGGAGAATAACTCCTTTGGAAAACAACCTCCTAGGCATATTTTTCTAGAAATGTTTACACCTTTTTCCTGACAAATTTCCCTACTTTATTGATAGCATATCCCAGTGAATATAAGCGTGCGTGCGTGCATGCGTGTGTGTGTGTGTGAGTGAGAGAGAGAAAACCATGTAGGAGAGTGTATTCAGATCCTGGGGCATTTTTGTGTTGCATTCTAATACAAAACGTTGACTCATCAGAGGTTATTCATATGCGTTCCAGAAGTTTGTTGTTATTTATCTGTATTGCCCCAGTACTCAGAATCCCTAATCAGGCATCAAGTCCCTATTGTGCTAAGTGCTTTACACACACATAATAAAAAAGATGGTTCCTGTCGCAAACAATCTAAAATTTCTATATAATGAGTCGTCTCTGGGAGGGATTATTTAGAAGGGCAGTGAGAAGGATGCTGGAAGAGAAAACTCCACCAGAAGCAGGAAATTTGACCAACACTCCACTGAGTTAGGTGGTTGGTTGAATTTTAACACTTGTTCTCTATAGTACTCAAGAAGCTCTGCCAGCCTATGGGTGGCTTCAGGTGAACATCCAACAGTAGGAAACCAAATGAAATAATCAGGAAAAAAAAAAGGAATGTTTTTCATTGCTGTTTCCTAAGTCACAATGGAGGTGATATTAGAATCCCAGTGCATGTATGGAAGAGCACAAAAGCGGGTTGAAAAGTGAAGCATTTACTCTACTGTACAAACACATTTCTACAATCTCAAGAATGGATATATTGCAAAACTTACTATGTATCTCACACATGCACCTCCTGTGGTTATGTTAGTTGCCTTTCTGGGGCCGCAGGGAGAAAACTCGAGACAACTTCAGAAGGACAACTGAGCTGAAGGTGGAGCAGAAGCACA
The DNA here is from genome assembly GCA_007922175.1 of Pelusios castaneus. Taxonomy (NCBI): domain Eukaryota; kingdom Metazoa; phylum Chordata; order Testudines; family Pelomedusidae; genus Pelusios; species Pelusios castaneus. The sequence goes on from ML685765.1 coordinate 24,479,934, forward strand.
GCAACACAGGAAAGTAGACACAATCTATTTTTCAAGTGTCAGCCTATATCAGCTCTGGGAAGGTTGGCAGAACTGACCAAAACAGTAAATGATCTACCCCTTTAGTTGAGGGAAGGACAACAAGGCTCAGAATTTAAGAAAGTGTGAGGGACAAAAAAGGAACAGACAAGGACAGAGTGTGCATGTCATAGGGTTAAAACCAAGGAATCAGAAGGGAACTCTGAGAATATGGCTACACTGCAATAAAACACACATGGCTGGCCCATGTCAGCTGAGTCAGGCTCATAGGGGTTGGGCTGGGGCAACATGTAGACACCCAGTCTCAGGCTGGAATGAATGCTCTGGGATCTTCCTAATTCATGGGGTCTCAGAGCTGGGCTCCAATCCGAGTCTGAACGCCAACACTATGTCTTGACTAGTGACCAGCAGAGGTTGTTGGGGGGAGGTCTTGGGACTCAGCAACATCTTTAGAGAATGAAGCCCTCTTCAGAATGAATGGGAACAGCACAGGCAGCCACAGTGCTATATCTTCTCTTCTTGATTCCCATGATGCCTTAACCCAATTCTTCCTCAAACAAGGAGAATAGTTTAGTTCTGATCCCATTCAGTCTTTGGCTTCTCTCTGGAATTCTGGTCCTGGTCCATAACTCCATTTTTTTCTCTCAGGTATCTTGGGGCTGGGGCCATTTGAAGAGGAGGGCCTTGGTGAGAGGAGAAGAGGCTAGAGAGAAGTATTGCCATATGATGGCATAAGTAATATACTACCTTGTTATACTGGACAATAAGAATGACTTGACAATTTGAACAGTGGCCCAGAACAATGCTAGAAGCAGCGGGGGAGGGGGAGGATTCTGTGCTCTTCTGGCGGTGATAGATGGGGTTGCTATCAGGAATGGATGCCTTTGCTTAGAAATGTTCCACCCACCAAGGATACTAATGCCACTATTATACCTACATAAAGTACCTACTATGTTGATACTGGAGCATATTCTTGTGCATTTGGATTTCTGGGGCAGTGCCTAAGGGAAAGACACAGAAAATGTGGCAATTAACCCAATCTAAGGTGTGCCAAGAGAGACTTCCGAACAACTTCCATTGGTTTATCCAGAGATGGAGGCTGCCAGCTGACTTACATGGTACAGGCAATGGACCAGAGGCTCCTAACCTGGCTTTGAAACTTACCACCACTGAGTTCAGCCACCCCGACGGGCTCATTTTTAGAATCTGCAGGGCTGTATTTGAGACTACTGCACATCTCGTAGGCACAAGATTTTGCAGTCTGCAGGCATACAAAATAGTGAGAGCAGGACATTGGGTGTCTCCAGCATATTCTGTAGCTGACAGGCAATGGTGGCAAAGAGACAGGGATCTCTTGGCAGGGATTTCAAAAATGGATTGAAATGGAGTGGATAGAGAGGCTGGTGTGCACTCTATGGCCTCACTCTGTGGAAAAAAACAGGAGGTCCTAGGACAAAGCTGGCTGAGAAAAGGTGTCATTTGTGATGGAACACTCAGGGGGTACGTCCACACTGGAACCTTAGGTCGACTTAAGGATGGTTAAGTCGACCTAAAGACCGCTGCATCCACACTGGGCACTTATTAAGTCAACTTTAAGCGCTTCCTTAAGTTGACTTAATAACACCACCTCTTAAGGTTGACCTAAGGCTTAAGTCGACCTTATTAAGTTGATTTAAGCCAGTGGAGATGGGGGGTAGCCCTTAAGTCGACCTAATTGGCCTCCAGGCCCCCTCGCAGAGTTCCTGGCCAATCCTCCATCGACCTAGCACCTGCTAATGTGGACGCAGGGCTGTGGACTCTCTAAGTCGACTTAACAAAGTTGACTTAAAGTTGACCTTGGTTAAGTCGACTTAACAAAGTTGACTTAAAGTTGACCTTGGTTAAGTCGACTTAACAAAGCCTCCAGTGTAGACATGCCCAGGCAGAGAGAGAGAGGCCCAAATAGCAAGTCTGATTTTATAATAACTAATGTTCAGATGTGCTCCAATGCAATGGTTTCATGTGGATTTCCTGTCTGACTGCATCAGCTATGCCTGTGGGCCTGAAGGTTATTTCAGGGCTGGCTCTGGTACTTTTCACCAATTCCACCTCCCCATGCATATCACAGCTAAAGATATCATTTTACTTCAGATTTTTTAATAAAAGAGTGAATTGCCTGTGGTCTTTGCAACATGGGCAAACTGTGCTGTCGCAGGGCTTGTCTACATAAGACCTGTCAGGAAGGTTAATCTGAATTAATGGAATTAACTAAAAGTGTGAATTTAAAGTTGGTTAGTTAAACTGCATTAAGCTGCTGTGTGGACATGCTTTGAATGAAGATAAACTGAATTATGGGCCTTTCATTCTGCATGAGAGTGCTTACAGAAGTTAACAATGCAGCTTAATCCTTTTTAAATTCACACCTTCAATTAACTGAGATTAATTTTCTCAAGTGTCCCTATGTAGACATATCTGGTAAAGGTAATTTGAAGTTTTCTGGCTTGAGAAGCATGCAAAAATAATCTCTATCTAAAATCTAAAAAACCTGTCCCCCACTTAGAAATAAAGATCTCTATCTTACATAGACAATCATCTAGGGTCAGATTTTCCATTGGTGTGAATTGGAAGAGCTCCATCTTCTCCTTCTATAAATCAATTTAATTAAAAGTGTCTTCTGATGTGTCTTTGTTTAGCAATAATGTTCATCTGAGAAGGTGTTATGGCAGGAAAACAATTCCCTCCTTTAAAAAAAAATCTTGGCTCAATCATAAAAAAAAAAGTTGGAACAATACATGTATTGTTTCTGAGAACCTTTTGTCCTGCCAATGCATTTGCTCTTAGGAACCACTTATCTGGGGCTGAAAAGAAAAAAAAAAAGCCACTGAAACTCACAAGCATAAATTGGCCAAATAAGAAAATAACAAGGACTAGTTAATTGGAACTCATCTGATAAAATAAGGCCACCTTCTCCTATAATTTGCACCCAAAACATGAAAAGAACCTGACCCCCAAACTTTACTGAACTTTTAAAAAAAGAAAACTTAAAAATTTTTTTTTGTGCTACCTGTGAAGGTCTCCATCAGGTCAGAACGTTGGCTCCAATTCAGCCAAACAACACAGTGCTTATATTCACCCCTGTTCTGCAAAGCACTTAAGTACATCATGCTTAATTTTAAGCTACAGTCTAAATCCAAATAGAGTTGACTGGGGCTTTTGAAACATTTAGATAAGAATGTCATTCAGCCAATCAGAGAATAGGAAAAAATACAGTGCAACCAATCCACAAGGCAAAAAATAGTTGTATAGCTGATTTGTAATAAATTATTCGGTCAGCTCTAGAGTGGAATTTTGGTTGAAGCTGTGGTCCAGACTGGTTTCCATTTCTTTCTTGGAATTCCTCCTGATTTTTTCATGTTCCTTCTGTCTAACTTAAAATATCCTCTCTGTTATTAATTCTCATACTGAGTGAGCTCTTGCTGCTCAAAGCCTCTGTGACCTCCAGAAGTGGGGTGGAACAGAGCAGGATGAGGTAGTACCTAGAATTCAGGACAACCCAGGAAATATCAGGACAAGTAGTCAGTCTAAGTTTATTAGCTGATGGTTATCAAGGATATGGTCTCAAACAGATCTCTTCCTCTCCAAACCCACCTGCTGTTGTGAACTTTTTGGTATTAATATTGTATAGACTAAGGATGGCTTCCAGTTTGTAGCTAGCTAACCATTTTATTACATGGATTCCTAAAGAGCTCAACCTGCAGGATCAGATGCCACCACAAGCATTTAGAAATACATTAAGTCCTTCAGAAAGGAGGTATGCAGGAATCTCTACCAGTACAGGTTGCCTAAGGCATGCACTAAATTAGAGCATCCTGCCATGCCATCACCAGACCCCTTCTTAGCCAACGTTGGGGCTTTGCTGGCTGTCTGAAGGCTCCCTAGTGGAGTGGTGGATGGAATTACTTTATGTCACTAGGACCAGTGTCTAGGCAAACTTTCTGGCACTAGGTGCCCTCTGCTAGTGTCTGTTGCAGTAGACAGACATAGGCTGACATGGGCCCTATAATGAATCACTCCCAGAGGCTGAAAATGCAGTTACACCTTTAAACATTCCTGTGGCCATTTTCTGTTCTTTTTTAATGGCAGCTCCCATTTCTAAGAAACGGTGACCATCAGGACTGGGTACAATATTCGATAGAAAACATCCTTGTCGGATATAACGTTGTTGTATTTCTGCATTATCTTCTCTCCATCATTGTAATGCATCCCTCCCCCATACTCTTTCAAATTGCACAGTAGACAGATTTTTTCACTGAACTCTCCATGATAGCTCCTATCTCCCCAGAAGGTCCTGTAGATTTAGAACCCATCAGCAAGCCGTTCTTATGGGACAGAACAACAGTTTAAGGAAGAAGTGAAGAATGCTTTGTGCAATAGAAATCACAGGGAGAAATTAGTGAGACAAAGTAGACTCAGCCTATGTTAGAATTTGACCAGGACGTTAGAGTATAATTAGACTTGGCAGAATTAAAAAAAAAAAAAAAATCTGGATAATGTAAATGTTTATTTTCCAGCTTCCTGCCCCCCCCCCCAAATTGTTATTGATTTAAATTTTCATAGCTGTAGGAAATTATCAGAGATGTGTGTGAGCCAATAGATGGAGTCAGACAATAATTATTTAATGAGAGTAGATTAAAAAAGTTAAAGACTTATAACCATTGAAACAGAAATTGTCAGCATCACATGCCAAAAACTATACACAGAAAACATCCTTAAATCCAACTCTAACAAGTTAACCAGCAGCATTTTTCTTACTTTGGCTATATATACATTTTGGTGGTTATCAGTGGAAACATTTTTCATGGGTTTGTGTGTATGCAGTGAAATTGACATTTACGGACTTTTACCGATACAAATCAAAACCTTCTAAGTCTAGTTATGACATCTGTACTTCTGCATGGGATCTTTAATAACTAGGAATCATCAGGTCCTCAGTTTAATATCTCATTAGAAAAATGGCATAGTTTCACTGTTGATTTAGAGGGTGTACCACTTGCTTTTCTATAGAGGCCTCCTACACATGTACCTCTCATGTACAGCCTTGTGAATGCTGACCCAATCACAGCATGAAATAGCATGAGGTGGTAGCCTTTGATGCAATATTTATTCTGTGAAGAGCATAATTTTAATCCTAAATAAGTTAGGCAACCACATTGCAGAGATAAACTAATAGCTCTGTCCAAAAAACCAAAAAAACCCCAAAACCCCCTCCCAACCCCTCATTTCATTTGACTTACACTGCCTTATCAGTCATAGCAAAATACTATACTTGGATCTAATTTAAATTTTTACACAGTCTTGAATCTTAATAATGCACCCAACTTTACCTTTAAAAGCAAAGCACAGCCTTTTTTCTATAATAATTAATAATAATAAAAGAGTGAAAATCACTTCAAGGCACAAATAAAGCCTGCTAAGTGTTGAAATGAGGTCAAAAGATATTTGTTAGGACTGTGAAGTATAAAAGCAACAATTATTTCTTTTGAAAGTCTCTTTTAAGGACTTAAACAAAAGCCTCAAGGAAGCTTTTTCAGAACCTAGAAGGAATTGCCTATGGCTTTAAAAGGAGTGAAGGAAAGAAAGGGAGGAAAGGAAGCAATTACCTAGCTAACAATGGTACTTTAAGAACTTTGATTCTTTTCTTAAATTGAAGTTCCCTCTTTCCTGTGTTTTCCATCTGGCTGAGCCTAGGAAATCGCCTGCTTATAGAGCCAGCTCACAACAGCTATAGAAAGGAAGCTAGAGAGAAGTTAAAGAAACCAGTGGAGATCCCTCAAGGGGAAGCTTTAAGATTCTCTAAAATCTGTCTCTTCCTTCTCTGCCAGGTGTCAGAAGAATAAAGCTTTAGTTAACCCCTTCCTTCCACCCCTTCCATCTCAATTTCTTCTTACCTTCCCCCACTTAGCTCAGACCTTGCCCTGGAGCATTAGAGCAGTTTATTCTCATCTCTCCCTGAACTCTGCTTTCTTCTCACCCTCTCTAATAGCCTATCTGCTCCCCTAGATTTCCACAATGCAGTAAACTTGCCATACCACCATCTGCTCCCAGACACCCCTGGTATGTCCACGATGGAGGAGGGAGAGGACCGAGGAGCCCAGCATTCACTTTCCTGACTTTGTATCTCCTTGGCTTCCCCTCAAGGAGGATCCTTAGTATCCTGCCAGGTTATCTCTACATCTCTTTTGTGCTGCAGGAGTGACACAAAGGGAAGGGGAGGGGGATCTAACTTTCAATGTGTGAGTTTCAGTGTAGAGGGTGCAGACACACCAGTTAGGCCAGGGGCTCTGAAACTTTTTTTGCTGGGATCACTTTAACAATATTTAAGGCTGGGATGACCTCCCCACCAGCCCTCAAAGCGATGACCCCCATCCTGTGCCATGCTCACCCTCCCTCATGTCACTCCACACCAACTTCTGCACTGCTAATGGTGGCCTTGGTGCCTTTGAAGCACCTAGCCAGCAGCTGCTGTTCTCTGGCCACCCAGCTCTGAAGGGATTTGGTTGTCAGCCATGCACAGGACTGACAGCTGCAGCCTCGGCATGTGTGGAGCTGACAGCTCAGGCCCCCCGCCATAATAACCTCAGGATCTCTTGAGGGGCCCAACCCACAGTTTGAGAACCTCTCCAGAACATCAGAAAAAAGTTCTGGAGACAAATCCCCCAAAGCTTGTGCTTAGAAATGTTAGAGCCCAAGCTGTGCAAATCACCAAGTAATCTCAGCTCCAGGGGATGCTCATGGGAATTGAGGATGCTCAGCTGGACATCTCGCAGCATCATATTCTAAGTTCCATTTCTACAAGCTGATTGGATTAAAAACTAAATGGGGGAGGAGCGGGGGGATCCCTCTCGACTTTGCTGCATGGGGAAAAGGTGCAGGATCTTCATGCACTGACAAGAAGCAGTTTATAAGAGGAATGTTTTTTTTAACAAACCACCAGAGCACCCCTTAGAAGATAAAATAAATAAGCAATGTGCATGGCCCAACGTAAAGGTCAGTGATTAAAGAAGAGAGGCCTTCCCAGCCTCCAAAACCAAACTCCAAGGCAGCCAGCAGAGGCGGGGACGGGACAGTTAACCACCCACATGGGAACACTAATGTAGTTTCCACACATGTGCTCTCTGCCTCGGCCAATGAGTTGCACACGCTCTTTCCAATAGCACGGAGTTTGCTGGTTTACATTGTATTTCAATATTAACTTTTACAGGAAATACCCTGAACTCAGTTGCATCATTCTGAATCTTGGAAATAGCAATAACCCAATCCATTTTATGAGGCCTATAAAATTATCTCACTGTCCATCCTCTCTAACCCAGGCCCACTTACTCACTCACCCTGTTCCTCCAGCTTTGGACCTCCATCCTCATGACTATCCACAACTGGCGGTGGTTCTTGTGCTGTCCCATCTGGCTGGAGCTCTCTCACCACATCATCTGTGGAACCAGATTCACTTCCCCTCTTTAGGTCTCACCTTGAAACTTTCTTGTTCATGAGGTCTATTAGAGCCCACTCATTTTCCCAACATCTAGTGCTGTTTCTCACTGTAATATCCACCTCCTCTTCTCTGCTTCCCCCTCCATTTCTGTTCCTTTCCATTCCCTCCTCCCCCATTGTAACTACAGTTCAAAGACACTTATTTCCATCTTTCCCATCTTTTACGTTCTTACTCTGCTCTGCACCTGTACATCATTTTCTCCTTCCTCTCTACATGAGTCCTTGGCCCTCTGTTCTCGCTCTCTGCCAAGTGTTCTGTGATGTGTTGAATGCAGGCTAGTTTATGGCTATACCTTATGTTGCACATTGAATGCATGGAGCAGTTTCTTTTCCCATCTGAGGGGAAGCAGCCTTCGCTCCTGAGAGCCACGCATGCACCATCCAAGTGTGTCAAATCCCCATAAACTGCTGCCTCATTTACCTTTATGCCTAGTCACTTGTGTCTGAGGGATTTATTTTTTTTTAATTCTCCCTCTGGATATTGGTTGACTTCAAAGAGATTTTACTCTCCATATCTATAGGTCAAAACATTTGAGTGCATGAGTGTAACGGGCTTGACCTCTGTAATGAAAGCAGGTCATGAGGTCAGCTAGGGGTCCCTGTGCTGGTTTATGGTCAAAGAGCACTTGCTGTGGTCTTTCACGAGGCAGTGGATGCAGAAAAAGGTATATTGGGAATGGATTTTAAGGTAGGGCTGGAATACCTCGAGGGATACCCTTGGCTGTCCCAGTTAAAAACTGCATGGATTTATGATCTAGCAGTGACCTGACCTCAGCACTGTCTGAAGCTGATGGAGAAACCAGTGTTATACCTGCCTTGGATTCTACAACTGGTTGTGTATATATCCCCTGGTGAGTGGGTCTCCCTTGTGACTGAACTGCAGAGGATACGAGTCTGTCACAGCCCCAGAAAGAGAAGTTTAGCTCAAGTTGTAGCAGCTCATGTTGTTAACTCTGAAGGTGTCTGTTTCAATTCCTTGTGTGCAGTCCATGATGGGACCTATCACACCCACTGACCAGAGGGCAGTGCTCACATACTTGAGGACAGAATCTGGTCCTTTACACTCACACCCCAGGAACAGCACTGTTGCATCACTCAGTCACATGGTCCTATTGTGGTTCCTGTCCTGAATGATGCTTTGGCTGGCAATCTCTTGGGCCTTGAACTTCCCAGACAGTACCACCTGGGCTGTAGACATGTGACTGCCCAACATGACAGTGGATAAAATTCCTAGTTTTATACTTATTAATACCAGCCTGTGAAAATACTCATCTGACTAGATGAACTCACAGGGGCTAAGCACAAGATGCCATATGCTGTGCCATCTCCAAAGTGTATTTCATTTCGGGGGGGAGCTTTGTGTTGGATTTTGGAAGGGGGGAAGCCTGAGCGGTGACCAGTGCTTTGGCGACACTCTGCAGGAGGAGAGAGGCATGGCTGACAGCTGTTGAAGATGGCACTTGAATATTGTCTCCAGGGAACAGGAGTGCATGTGGGTAGACAAAATCTAACAGAGCAAAAATACTCTTGATTTGATGTAGCTTCACCTGGTCATGTCACTAACTTATCTGTCCTCTTGTTGCATGGAAGGGGGGCAGGATCAGCACCAGCACTTGCAGCCCCATATGCACCCTCTATCTCAGGGTTTCTCAACCTTTTCAGGTTGGCAACTCCTTGCCTTACATTTATTGTAGAGTATGGATCCGTGATAACGATTAGCATTTATTTGTGTGTGTGTTTCAAGAGGTTGGGTAGAGAATGCTTGACAGTGAAGGGTAAGTGTGTGGGGGATTGAGGTTTTCTTTGCTTTAAATTGTAATAAAATGTTCAGTCCTCCATAATTCCTTCGATGGCTTTTCGTAACCCCCTTTAGGGCCAGAACCTTTCTGTTGAGAAATACTGCTCTAGACTCTTCCAGAGCATATAAGTGGGGCAGTTTTATGCATCCTTCCCTTCAAGTTCACAGAAATCCCTTTCCTTCGCCCATTGCCTAATACTTGCTATGGTTCACCTGCTAACAGTCTAGCCTGGAAGGCTGTAGGTTCAAAGCTCTCACCAGGAGGTGGTCACGTGCCCAGCATTGGTATAGGGTTGCCTCATTAAAGGGGCCATTTTTCAAAGGTATGTGATTTCAGACATTGCTCCTGCTTGTCCATCTCTGGTGAAAGTTAAAGGGCCCACAAGAAAGAAAGAGAATGTTGGGGTGCCAGCCAACATCCCTTCTCAGTAACATAGGCTCTGGCATCATAGGATATCTGTGTGAGTTATTGTCTAGAAATTCCTCATGGCCAGATGTCTGCAGGATCTGATGAATACTTTTCGGCAATTTTAGAAGAGTGGGGACAAGGAAGGACTGGGTAGGGTTTGAAATACCATCTTGCCCTGAGAGATGGATGGGTGTATGCCAGGTCAAGATGGATGCACACTTCAGTTGGTGCAGAAGAGGCAGCTTGAGCTTTTGTGGCTTTACCCTTATGGGTCACAACCAGGCCCACAGACAGGGAGGAAGAGAGTAAGAGGGGCAATTGCCCAGGGACCTGGCAATTTAAAAGGGCTCTGGAGGACGGGAGGATAGATACCTATTCCCCTTTCCTCCACACGCCCCTTTCTCCCTGAGGCCCTCGCTGCTCTGCCCCTTCCCTGAGCCTAGCTAATTTACTGTGCACCATGCAGGTTCCCAGGTTTCTAAGGATATGACACCTGCTATTCAGCTTCTTGGGTTCACCAGTCATCTCCCTGGGAAGTCCAAGGGACCCAGGAAGCTAAGCAGCTGATCCCATCACTTCAGCTGCCCAGGAACCTTCATGGTACTTAATAAATAAGTAAGAACTTCTGTCAGAAGCCCACTTGGACCTCAGCCATCCCTTTCTGGGGGAAGGCGGGGGGGGGGGGGACATTGACTGGTCTGTCCTGAGGCCCAGAATTACTGGTGGTGGGATTGATCATAGCTGGACTCTGCACTGTTCATATCTTAATGTGCCCTGTGCTTGGATGTGGTAGGGAGGTGGGAGGTTGTTGGAACAGTTACCACAAATGTTCAGTCTAAACTTCTTCTGTCTTCTGCGTGTGGTTGTTTGTAAAGAATGTCGAGGGAGATCAGACTAGATGCCAGCCCCAAGCAGCTGGTTAAACACTGGTCTGTTTTACTGATGCTGATGGATTTTAGTTCCTAATGACCTAATAATTTACATACTGCAGAGTTACTGAGGTGCAGTCTTGATAGAAAGCCAGTTTGCAGAATTTTGCCCCTTGTTTGTCTTTGCCATTATGGTGAGTTTATTACTGATACCAGATACAGGTGAAGAGTTAGGTCATGACAAGTGGTATATTGGTCTGGACATGGAGGGTTTCCCTCAAGAAAAAATTAAATTTCAATTTTGCATTTTCAGCTAAACTTTTCATTTCGCTGGAAGCCTAGCCCCTCCCCACAAAACAGTGTGTGTGGGTTTTGTGTGTGTGCATGTGTGTGTGTGTGTGTGTTTTTTTTGTTTTTAGCCAAATATTTTCACATTTTGGTTGTAAAATTCCCATTTTTATTTTATTTTTTGTCAAAAATGGACATTTTCATTTTGAGTAAAATGCCATTTTCTGAAGAGGGATAAAAAAAGTGTTTGACTGGATTTGCTAGCTAACCAATTTACACAGGCTGATGCCTCATACATCCGCTGTTAATGCTGTCTCTAATCAGTTTCATAGCGCTGACTCCAGCCAGAGATATCAGAGAGTGCATAAGATAATGCATCAGTTTGGTGAATGACCAGTGCCAACAGATGTATGGCCAGAGAGAGAGAGAGGTGGCATATTATGCCACTGCTGACCTGGACATCAAGGGAAAAATGAATGACAACACATCAAACATCTTGAAGAATGTGTGTGTTTTTCTCTGCCTCCTGGAACGTGGGCTGTAAAGCTGTCTGAAGGAACTCATTACTGTGAGTGCCAATCTCAGGGCAGACTGATGAGAAACATGGCAGAGACCCCAAATTGGTTGTATGATTTATAATTAGATTTCACCAACCTAGTCACGAGTGTGAACTCTTTAAAGCTCTATAACAGATTTACCCTGAGTCACTGACAGTATCCTGGGGCATCTATCTTGCCACCCCGGCAAGCTGGACTTAGTAGTAAATGGTTGCTATACACCAAAGATCACAAAATATTCAGGTTCCTCCCAGTCTCAAGAGAACAATTAATGATCCCAGGTCAATTTGTACCTTAGATCTCACACCAAAAACTGCGCTTGTAATCAATCCTGTAATAAACTGGCTAAGGATTTATTAAAGTTATTACAAGGTAAAAGCAGGCAACACACACAGACACACACACACAGACACACACAAATGAGTTAAAGGCTACGGTTTCAAAAGGTGGCAGAGTTGTGGTCATTTGTTAGCTCTGAATGTCTTTTACGGCTAACGCTGAGGACCTCTACTTCTGTTTCATAGCTCCAGTCCCATGAGAATCCAAACAGCAAAAGAGATGAAAAATTTTCTTGTCAGTTATGTTTATTCGCTTCTTCCAGAATTCATGTTGATGGGATGGGCCTTTTGCACGTAGCCTCTTCATGGATGTAAGGGAGCAATTAACAAAGTTTTGGGATTGTGATGTTCCATCATGGCACATTTCATCTTCACAGGCCTTCTTGATGGGCAGGAGATGAGCCCTCCTGACGGGGTTCATAGTTTCAAAGCAAACAGTTTTTTACAGTTACAGAGAAAAACTTAAGTATTATAGCATGATTAATAGATTAATGCATGCAGCAACTTATAAGCATTTCATAAAGTCTAAACACATTGGTATAAATCCAATATCCATCTCAACCATACTGACACATGGATGAAACAACCTGGGTTTCCAATACTGAATTCGGCTGAGGCCGAAAACCTTGGCAAGAGCAGACACCTGGTCTGCTGGCATCACATAGGAAACCAGCCAACTGGGCTACCCTCCCCGTAATGTCCTGGAAAGTCACCATTACTGTTAGTGCCACACTTCCTGCCCAAACCTGGGAAATAAAAAATGCCCCAGGAGCTATTCTTCCAGGTGTTATACAAGATCAGGTGCGGCCTATATTTGGGAAGCAGTGCGGCCTGGTAGATAGGACACTGGATTTGGGCTCAGGGGGCCAGGGTTCAATTGCTTTGCATTTGCATTCTTATGGCAGTGCCTCATCTTCCACAAAGGCATGTTGGCATAAACGAGAGGAAGGTGTTTATATTGGTTCCAAAGGGGTGGCCCATGAAAGCTCATGTGATAAATAAATTTGTTAGTTTTCAGAAGTGCCACAGGACTCTTTGTTTGTTTTCCATTGGTTGGGGCTCTGTAAATTCCAAAGACAGACAGACACACAGGCACCTACAGAGGTGTAATGCTCGGGTCCACTTCTGGGGGAGCTCTTTCTACGGCCTGTACAAATTGGGACCCTGTAATTTGCCACAACGCTTTATATACCCTGAGGGAAAAAAAATGTAGTCAAATTCCAGAGGGGTGGCCGTGTTAGTCTATTGTAGCGTCTGACGAAGTGGGATTTTCTCCCATGAAAGCTCACGTGATAAATAAATCTGTTAGTCTTTAAAAGTGCCACAGGACTCTGTTGAAAAAAAAAAATGGTTTGTGTTTTGAGCCTTGAGGAACATGAACGAAGGGAGCTCTGTTTAGGAGGCTGCTATAGTCACTGGATTTGGGAGGCCTGAATAAGCCCCTGTGTTATGGCCTCCAAAGGGATATAAACTTAGCCCAGATAATTCACATGTGAAAGCCCAAGAGACCACCTTGTGTGTGTGTGTGTGTGTGTGTGTGTGTGTGTGTGTGTGTGTGTGTGTGTGTGTGAGAGAGAGAGAGAGATGGTAAAAGCAAATAACCTACCCCCAGAACACACACATACACATGGACACACACTAATAATGCTTCTGAACTTATTATCCACACAAGCCAGTGGCATGGGAGACTGACAACACCATAAATTACCTTCTCCTTCTGCTCCAAGTGAAAGTGCTATAATTCCTGACAGTAAGTAATGGCTCCATTTCTGGTTGGACAGGTTTGATTGGCCGCTAATTTACTCTCCCTCCCCTCTTAATGCAGCCCCGCCTGCTGCTTGCTATACAGTCTGCCAGCTTTCACCAATTTGCTGCTAAGAGTATTTTCGTACAAACAAGTGGCCAGTTCTAGTTAAAACATGTTTTGAGCATGCTCTCTCTTGACGTCTCTCTCTTAGATGACACAAGAAGAGATAGTGTTTTGTATAATTGCAAGAAGAATACCACGATCTAATTAGTGCAATTTATAGCACCTGGAAGGCTAAAACAACAGCTGATGAGTCACAGAAGTTCCACCTTCTGGCACTTGCTGAAAGAAATGTTATTTTAACACCCATGACTTCTTCTTTTCTTTCTTTCTTGATTGATTTTTAATTCAAACAATCGGGGTGTCATTTTACAGTTAGGCATCCTGTGTTACTTAACTTCCGGCCCAAGATGCAAAGTTTGCATCCAGATGCACACAGCTGAAAGATGTTTGGAGCTGAGGTTATGGTTCAGTGCATTATGGGTCATATTTTTCCTGCCCATTATGTAAGTGTGCAAGGGTGGAAGGTGCAGGGGAGGCCCTTATAGAATCATAGAACTGGAAGGGACCGTGAGAGGTCATCGAGTCCAGATACCTACATGCATGGCAGGACCGAGTATCATCTTAAACCATCCCTGAAAGGTGTTTATGCAGAGGTCAGGCACAGTTGCATCTGGTAGTGTCCAGAGGGGACAGAGAAGGACATGGAGAAAGTTCTCCCTTCCTGTACACCCATCAGCAGAATGGACAGTCCAGAAGGTCTTGTGCACATTGTAATCTCCTAGGGGTTGATGCAAGGTAGGCACTCCCCTAGGGATTCAGTCCCAGAACTCCACCTGGGGCTGTTCAGCTGCATTCTGTGCCCAACCTGGTCTGGTGCCTTTAAGGCACAACCTAGTGCTATCACTGTGGTTTGGGACTCAAACTCTCCCAAGATTCTTGGTTTTATTCAGTCCTGTCTCTTATTATATCAACTACTTTTATAATCTAATTCCAAAGGGGTAGCCGTGTTAGTCTATTGTAGAAAGACAACAGAGTCCTGTGGCACTTTTAAAGACTAAGAGATTTATTTATCGCATGAGCTTTCAAAGCGTCTGACGAAGTGGGATTTTCTCCCATGAAAGCACATGCGATAAATAAATCTGTTAGTCTTTAAAAGTGCCACAGGACTCTGTTGTTTTTTTATAATCTATGCATTTTTGACATATTTCTTGGGTGAGATGGAAGTTTCTTGCCTGTTTTAACAATGCATTGGTCACTATATGCACTTATGCTCTCATCAGTCATTACAGCCTAAGCCATGGGCAAAGCACAGGAAGGTTTATTTAAAAAAGTAGTAATTAAAGGGAGGTTAAATACACAGGCACTATAGCTAAGAGCTGCGGCAACACATGTTGGGATCTTGCAGTGAAGGTGCAGTTCACCACTACTGACCACAAGTTGCACTAAGGTGACTAAACTCTTTGTCTATGTCTACACTTGAAAAGTTAAGTTGACTTTATTAGGTTGACTTAATAAGGTCAACTTTAAGTCGACTTAAAGTCAACCTTATTAAGTTGACTTAACAAAAGTCGACTTAATTTTTCAAGTGTAGACATAGCCCCTTTTCGACCTTATTAAATTGACTTAACACTTCAAGTCGACTTAATAATGTGGATTTAGGCTCTAATCCCCATCCACACTGGCTAAAGTCGACATAATAAGGTCGACTTAAGCGTTAAGTCGACCTAAATCGAGGTGTTATTAAGTTGACTTAAGGAAAACCCAGTCTGGACACAGAGTAGTTTAAGTCGACTTAAGCCTCCTTGACTTATGAGGAGAGACTGAAGGAACTAGGCTTATTTAGTCTGCAGAAGAGAAGACTGAGGGGGATTTGATAGCAACCTTCAACTACTTGAAGGGATGCTCCAAAGAATAGGGAGCTAGGCTGTTCTCGGTGGTAACAGAGGACAGAACAAGGAGCAATGGTTTCAAATTACAGCTGGGGAGGTCGAGGTTAGATATTAGGAAAAACTTTCTCACTAGGAGGGTGGTGAAGCATTGAAATGGGCTACCTAGGGAGGTGGTGGAATCTCCATCTTTGGAGATATTTAAGGTTCGGTTAGACAAAACCCTGGCTGGGATGATTTAGTGGGAGTGGTCCTGCTTTTAGCAGGGGGTTGGATTAGATGACCTCATGAGGTCCCTTCCAGCCCTATGATTCTATGATTCTAAGTTGACTTAATTTGTAAGTGTAGACGCACCTTGTGTGTGGAAGTCATGCTGCAGTAGTGAAATGGGGGAATGGGGGAATGGCAAAGTGTGTGGAATTTGGTCAGATACTGATCTAAATTTTCCTCCAAGCTATCCAAACCTCGGAAGTCAGTCAAAGTCTGGGCCTCATGAAACTCAGATTTCTGGCACCTCCTTTTCAGATTCTGGGCAGCAAACAGAAATAAGAATCCTTGCCCAAACATTTCAATGAGATTTACATTGAGTTCAGAATGGTTAAAGGTCTGTCTCGGGGTAGGCCTTAGGTTTTCCAGTGGATTTGCTCACTCCAAAACCCAGACTGAGGAGTACGGTAACCTGGATCAGTGGTTCTCAGCCTTTTGCAGGTCGCAACAGACTTGGTGGCATGTGTGACCCTACAGACACACCAACCCACCCCTACCAAGCCAAGTCCAGCCATCTCCCCAGTTGTCTATGACATACTTACCACTGTGTGGCGACACAGTAATGTGTCCCGACACGGTGGTTGAGAACCACTGCCCTAGGTAAGTTGTTAGATTGTTACTCATCTTTAGGTATGTTTACACTAGGAGCTGGGGGATGATTGCCACTCAAAGAGACATACCTACACTAGCCCTGATTGAGCTCCCATGCTAAAAATAGGGTGTAGACAGAGCAGCGCAAGTGGTGGGAGGGCTAGTTGCCATGGCGACAGCAATTTGCTGCTTAAATTGGCACCTGGCAAATCAGTTTTCAGTAACCGGCTGGTTCAGTTTCTCATGGGCTGGAACTTAAGCCAAACCACACTTGCCACCCTCCCTTAAAAATTGCCTTTTGTCACTTGCCACATGTCATGATCAGAGAGCTCCTTGGTGGTAAAGGAAAAAAAAATAACTGAAAAGCCTTAGATCTAGGAAAAAAAAATAACTGAAAAGCCTTAGATCTAGGAAAGATGGCCTTATATTTGAGAGGCTGAAAATAAGCTGGACAATGAAACTACATAAAGCTAAAGTCACTTTGAAATCCCCTGTTAATAAATTGTGCTGTTTATAAATAGTCGTGTTCCACTAAGGGGATAATTTATATCTGAGCTCCAATGTCTCAGTGCAGCAGAGACTGGGGATAAGAGTAAGTATAGCGTGCTCTCAAGCTGTGCTTGCGAGATAACTGGATGCTGTAGAATATACAAGTATAAAGTCCTTGGGGCATAATTTCTTCTACTTGTTTTCCCCTGAAGCATCACAGTATTGGCCAATCGGAGCAGGACGGCAGACTCAATGGATTATTGGTGTGAGCCAGTGTAGCAATATTTGCATTCTTATGAATGCATCCGGCCAGGTGAATTTTCCCCAGAGCATCTTCCAACCGGTGACTTTGTTATGACTCCTGCATGGAGGATACGAGTCTGTTACGCCTCCAACTGAAGAGGCCAAATCTTTTGATTAAGTTGCAGAGCAGTGGCGCTCAACCACTGTGTTGGGACACATGGCTGTGTCGCCGAGAGACGGGGAGATGGCTGGTTTTGGCCCGGAGGGAGAGAGCTGTTGTGTACTATAGGGTCGCAATATGCTGCCAAGTGTGTCGCGACCCACCAAAGGTTGAGAACCACTGATGTAGAGATTAACAGGGGTGGAATTATTATGAGAAATAGTTTATTGGATAAAATGTGCTGTGTCAGTTAGCTTGCAACCATATGAGAACCGGACTCAGATTTTGTTGGCCATTCATGAAATTGCCAGAGGAGGAAATGGCTTTGCTGATGTGCTTCTTCTCTCTTAGACCCACTGGCTATGGCATTCATGTTGGATGGGGGAGATAAAGGTTCTGAAACGGCCCTGAAACAAGCTTTTTCCATTCACGGAATTTTTTTTCTGGTTTTGGAAACAAAATCAAACCTCGTTGTCCAGGCAGCTCTAGGAGAGACTCATGCTCTTTGCTCTGGAGATGCCCAGTTCAAACCCTGGCAGCAGCCATCAGAGGTGCACCAGACATGTCCATGCAGTGATGTTGCCCCAAGCAGCTGGGACATGCTGCTGGAGCAATACTCAGCCCGTCCCGTGCTACTGTGGATGGAGTCTAGTGGAAGTGTCGGCTGGGTTTTGTAGTACTCTCCTTCGCCCTGAAGTAGATCACACACCTTTGCAGTAGTGGTGCCACACTGACTTCAGATGGGTGCAAGACTCATGCTTCTCATGTTCCAATGCACTAAGCCACAGGGCTGTTTGGTAGTAAAGTCTGAAATGTTGCTACCTGCTACACAGTAACCCGCCTGGTAACCATAAGTGTTGGCTGCCCGAGTGCTGTGAGTCTCAATGCATACATGCTCTGAAGCGCGTAGTGTGTCAAGAAGGCGGCAAGAGGGTCAGCTACCACCAAGCAATTTGAAAAAGCAGAATGTGTAATGGAAACAAAATTGACAAATGATCTGTAGTATTCAAATGCTTTTTAATTTGATTCTTGTGTAGCTGAAAAGGAATGACTGGAATTCTTTTCATCCAAGTATTTCGGTGCTTTAAAGCAGTAATCAAGTGACTCTTGCTGTAGGCAACACAATACAAGACAATAATTATTTGTTAATAATAAAACAGGCCTTGCAGCCGCTTTCCTATGCTTGTGAAGGTTGCATAATTGGATCCATTATGCAGATGGGGAAACTGAGGCATAGACTTGCCTCATTGAATGGGTGTTGGTGCTGGGGAGAGAAGCCAAAAGTCCCTCTGATTCTTAGTCCACTGCTCAGATCATTAGACACACCGCCTTTTATTTCCAGTCTCCTGAGCCATTTAGTAGGCATGAGGTATGAAATGGCTTTAATCAGGGCTAAGAGCTAGTTCCCCGTATTTTAGTTTATTATTGGTGTCACACTATTGTGGGGCCTAAAGACAGAATTTTATAGTGTTAGCTAAACTAACTCCATTTTGTCATGTAACCTTTGCTGCAAGCCTGACCCTTAACAACCAGGGTAGCATCAAGATGCCCTTTATGATAAGAATACAAGTGACATTTAGAAGGATGCATTGTTAGCCTTGCTTGGCAGGAAACCACATGTAACAAAAAGTCTCTGCAGTTGGAACGACACCTGTACCTGTCTAAGATGAGTTATGACCATGACGTCAAATACGCTGTAACCAAAGAGTATAACTACACTGTTTTTCCTGCTTGTCGTTGTTCCCCTTGTCCCCTTGGGGGAGGGGGGGGGCAGGAGCAGCCCCACAGCCGTGGTCAATAAAGGGCTCTTTTCTCTCCTTCAGTCTCGTTGGTCAGTTTGTAGGGAACGACATTTCCAAGATGGCAGCTTCCTGTTTATTACTGTTTGTCGAGCCCCAGTCATGGATCAAGACCTATTACGCTAGGAGCTGTACAAACGCACAACAAAAAGAGGGTTCCTGCCCCAAGGAGTTTACAATCCACGTATAAGAGTAGACAGATGAGGGACCAAAACGAAACATGGAGACATTATTGGTTAGCAGGGTGGACAGTGATCTCAGTGCGCCAGAGTCTAACGACTGCCGAGTCTTTTGTAGGCATCGCGGCAGAGTAGTTTGGCTGTTTTCTTTGTTATATTTAAGCCGTGTTGAGTTTGACTGATATTTTTCCCTCACAAAAGGTAGTGATTAGAATATCTGTAGGGTTGCTCTGTGGTTTCCCCTGCCTTTTCCCCCTTCGATTAAATAGCCAAATATGCCTAGGAGCCTTTCCTATGAAAGAGTGAAACTTGCTTAAAAATAATGGGGCTTTAGTTGGTATAGAAAGAAAAAGGTCCTCTGGTTGCAGGACAGACCACCATCAATGATTTGGTTCCCTTATAATTGTTTATGAAACCCTTTGAAAAAGTCAGTGCATGGATGATGAGGATGCGTTGATGAGATTAATTCCCTTAATACAATAGGTGTGGATGTAGTGATTCTGTCTCTTTCAGTGTTCTGCCAATATGCTTCCAACCTGCCCTCAAGGGACAATTTCCTCAGCACTGGGAAAGGAATTTAATCTCTGTGTTTCTTCAATCAATTGCTTCTGTTAAACAAATATTTCCAATTTTTCAGGGGGTATTTTTGCCATGTATGTTTCTCTCTCTTGCCAATACCTGGCTACATCGCTATTAATCTCTTCAGGTAAATTATTGCTGCTCTACTTCCTGGGGCTAGTATGAACGTGGCTGGAACCTGACAGCATCATAACTTGATAAACGATGCAAGCCTAAAGAACAAAAAGTCACAAGCTGGTTCTTGCAATGACTTACTGAGCGTGTGTGACGGCCACGAGAGCTCAGATGCTCGCTTTGCTGTGTGAAGTTTACATTAAAGGTCATGAGAAGATTCATTGTACATCATTGTTATTCTCATAGACAACACTGAAAAGTGCTACCTGCCAGGAATGGACAGATAGGCTAATAAGGGAATACTGTACATAGTAAGCTATGAGCCTCTGGGAACACCTTCTTTTGCTGCGCTGTCCCAAATTTCAAAGATGTGATGATATGAGTCCTAGATGGTTGTTAGCAGGGGAGAGGAGTTTGGAGCTCTGACTGAATTCTTCAAACCTGGTTGCTTAGAGTTAGCCTCTGAAATCATTATTTAGACACGTAAACATAAGTTTTGCCTGATTTTTGAAGTCTTTGTGAGCAACATCAGCTTCTGCTGACTTTGTAGGGCTCGGGGTTCTCAGCACGTTTGAAAATCAAGTTAAATTCAGGTGCATAAATATGGATCTCGGAGACCAATATTAGGCATCAGGTTTGAAAATGTTGGTGTGAGCTTCCCCATCTGTAAACAGGACATTTTCATTTACCTACCTCCATGGAGATGTTGGGAGGTGTAGGTCATTTATGACTGTAGAGAGCCTTCATCTTCTATCTGAAGCTCTGAAAGTATTTGGCATTCAGATGCTACAGTGAAGGGGATGTTTGAGGCAGTTAGATTTTGCAGGCTCAGGGAACACATTGTTTCATTAAAAGATATGATGTCGTTCAACCACAAGTTGTTAGGTTTGATGCAGAAACTGTTTAGTGAAATTCTAGCACTTGTGTTATAGAGGAGCTCGGTCCGGATGCTCATAATGGTGCTTTCTGGCCCTACTGTCTATGAGTTCTGAAATGAGCCAAAATAGAAGAGAACAAAAAACATGCAAAGAAAAATTGGCAAGAGGTGTAATACATCTAAAAAGCAACTAGAACCAATGGGATCTAAAACCTGGCTGCGAAGTCATATGAAAACGCATAAAAAACCCCATTATTAAAAAAAAAAAAAGAAAGGTCAAGAATCCAATGACTTCATTAAGAAGTAAGCAGACTTCCCAGGTCTCCTAATTTGTGTGCAATTGGGTCATTATCAGCAGCAGGCTTGCATTCATTCCATTTCCATTCAGTGTTAGATCACAGTAATATTTTATTCCACTCTCCCTTGGCATTCCTGATTGCATTTTAAATGAGGCCTGTGTTGCCCTCCCACTCCAACTTCCTGGTCTGTTAGACCCATCCACAGAGTTTAGAATTCCCTGCATGGGGAGAAACAAAATCAGAGTTAATTGCTTAACATCTGTTCTGAACTTGATTGCCTTTAATTGTCAAGCATATCCTCTTCTCCTCGGCTACTGGGCTGTAAAAATAGTAAGTTGACTTAACATCACCCACTGTGCATTCTTTATTTAAATTACTTCATGCCAGTCTCTTCCTAGAGATGATGGGGTAAAAACTTGGGAAATAAGAGCCAACCAAACAGATTTACCAGGATAAGTGAAGGAAATTCAGAATTTCTGTAGCTTAGTAAGGCCAGATCCTCAGCCCACTCTAAATCTCCTTTGTATCATTTAAGTGATATAAAATGTATACAAAACTGTTCTGGTCCATTCTCCATATTCCTCTCTGTTTCTGCGGTAGGCTGCATGGGAAAGGAACATGATAAGGGGGAGAGATTGTGATTCTGGGATGGCAAACCAGTCTAGGAATTGTCCCCACTTGTGTTGCTTAGACAGCTCAGAGGCTGCTCTAACTTGTGCTTGGGACTGAATCAGCTGCCAGCCAGCCCCAAGATCATAGCAGATGGCCTAGAGCCACCTTTGTCAGCCCAGCCTTTGTTTCCAGTCTGCCAGTGTATGAAGCCTTCAATACGCCATTTCCTTTTCAGGCTCCAAACCCAGAGTGCTCAAAGGCATACAGCAGCACTGTCTAACAAGGAATCCATGCATACTGACTTCTAGCCCCTCTGTTGTAATCACTGCAACACACCACAAACCTGGGAAGGCTGCAGCCTGAGGACTGAGCTGTACTGGTGCAGGGTAGACACTACCTATGCCAATGGGAGGGGTTCTCCATCGGCGTAGGTAATCCACCTCCAGAAGAGACAGTAGCCAAGTCAATGGAAGGCCTAATTTTCTGGTGTAGGCCTCAGTGAAAGTCTGTTAAATGTGTTCAGCACAAAGAGCAAGCCAAGGACATTGCCCGGTGAGACAGGAAAATATTCAGGGCTCACTTCCCCTCTTTAATTATCAAAGATTCCTAATAGCTTCTGAAAACTAGCTTGGCAGCAACACTGGTATATTTTATTAATTTTATTTTATTTTAATTTATACTACTTCTATTGGATGATGCAATTAAAGATTTCAACCTGTCTGCTAGTCTTCAATGGCTGGCACAGTTAAGCCTGCTGTGTAGGAAATTACATCCATGTATGCTGTCTGTAGACAGCTTCTGTTGTCTGATAAAGGACCTGTCTTTCTTACCGTTTTAGTGCCCATCGTTTTTAAGAGGCAATAAACCTTTGAGAATCAGACTTTTCTAGGAGAAGGGGCAGAAGCAGACGGTGCACTGCATAAAGGTACACTGGTTATAAATATTCCCTTTTCATTATGCTGCTTCAGTGAGCACACTGGGATCCTTTGCCGTAATACTACATTTAGTGATTTACATTCCCCTGGGTTTTGAAATGATAAACCAGTTATTGCCTAGGGAGCAAATAGCCTTAGTTAGTGTTTCTTTGGGAGGATGAGCAAGTTCTAAGGCAGCGCATTCAATAATCATGCACTTTTGCCATTATCCCTGTTTTGTTTTTAATTGTGAGCTACTATTCAACCAGAACTTCATTGCAATCTAGGATTAGAGAACACTTGAAAAGGATGGAGAAGGGTCCATTCATCCTAAAACAGCCTGGGCCTTGCATGAGCATCATGAGCATTATCAAACATTCTGTGTGCAGTCAGTAATCTGATGGATTTTCCTTTGAACTCAGAGGAAGCTAAACTAAGAAAGTGAAGTTCAGATGCACAGCGAACAGCCCGACAGCCCATTCAAAGATTCTGTATCTGCTAGAGCAAAGAGAGCAAGTGGGAGTGAGGTGTGTGGACAGAAAAACATGCTTCTTTCAGATAATGAGCTAATTTTTTCTTCATCATAGCTTGACTGAACATCATATCTTCTTCAGCAGCAGAGAAGTGGAAGATTTTTAATCCGCAGAGGAGTGATGTTCTGGAAATCCTTCCACTAGTAGATTGTGATCTACTTCTGAAGAGCAGTTGCAGTTAAAACCAATGACCATTGTGCCATATGCTGGGAAAGGTTGGAGACCATTGCACTAGGGGTTGTAAAGGCGAGAAAGAAGAACTGGTTTTAAGACGGAGCTTGATAAATTTGTGAACATGATTATATGATGTATAAGATGGGATTGCCTGTGATAGCAGGGAACTGGACTCATCGATCCAAGAGGTGCCTTCAACTCCTATGTTATTAGGGGTCAAGAGTGAGTTAACTGCCAAGCCTATCATACAATCACATCTTCAGGGAGATGCCACCATGGTATCTCATCAGTCTCATTGTTAGCCAACAGTGCTGTGAAAAGTTATTCAAAAAACTTCCCAAGTCTAAGAGGCATCCTCACGTTTTTTCTTCAGGGCAATATGAAATGTGTTGTCTGTTTTCTCTCCTGGGGAGTTTGCAGTCTATTTTTAGCCCTAGGGCTCTCTCCATAGGAATTATAAGGCTAAAGCCACCATCATTAAATATAGATTCAGGCTAGTCATGCAGGCTTTGAGCCCCCTAAATGTATTGACTTTCTCTCTTGGATTTCTCAGAAGGGAGCAGGGTTTTAACTGCATAACTGCCATTGCTCACATTTGACCGTCTGGACCCATGTTCTCTCTTGTCCTTTCCGCAAAGGCTCTGGATCTGGGGGGACCTTCCTTCTCGTGCAGGAAGTCTGGATGTGGTTTCCCCAGGAGCCAATCAACTTGTCTCCTTTAGGGATAAGTGAGAGACCAGAAAGTGATCACAACCTGCACATTGACACCACTGCCACTCACACTGGGACCCTGCCAGGGTCCATAGGCAGCAGCTGGATGAGCAAAATGGAAGCCTCACTCCAGTCAAGCCAGCGGTGTCCTGTTCAGGTTGCCTCTTCTGGAGGTTTTTCTTAGTACAATCCCTTCCTCTAGTCCCACTTTTCAGGGAACCTCCTTGCAAATAGAGCTCCCGCCTTCTGCCCCCAGCACAGGTCCTTTAATTATCACTGTTCCCATTGATGCATGGTTCACAAGCGGTTAAGTGCATTTAGCTTTGACGTCCTTCCTGGTCCCTGTAGATTGTGTTGGGAGAACTGAATTAAATTGATAGAGCTAACGTTACAGTGAGCAAACCCCCCAAAGAAAAAGCAGATGAGTGGATAGTGAGAATGACCCCCAGGAAAACATCTGTCAAGGACAGCTATTGGTTTCTCTTTCATGGAAAGAGAGACGTAATGAATTCTAAATTAAGAGAAACTGGGGGCAAGGCTGTTGATCAGTCCTGTACGGATGCTGCAGCACAAACGGCCACTTTAGATATAGTGACAGAAATCTCACTTAATGTACCAGGAGGTATGTTTCTTCAGTGTCTGGGAACACCATGTAGCCCTCAAGTTAGACTAAAACCAAGGTGTTTTGAATATGCTAGCACAGAATAAAGTCACGCACACAACTTAACCTCCTTTTAATGGCTCTGCAATCGGAGAGTGGTTGCAGTTGCATATCCAAGGAGCAGCTTATGTGGTTTCACTCTAAAGTGGCTTATTTCAAAACAAGAGGAAAGGCTCCCTGAAAGATTACTGTTCGTGTGTCTCTTCTGTTACAGAGACACCGGTGAAAAGCCGGCGCATCCTGGTTTCACAGCAGCTTGCACTACAAGAATACGCTTGTCTCTGTAATCATACCAGCTTGGAGTTTAGCTGTCTGTTTATTAACAGAGTACTGCGTGGTGGAAGATTGTTGGGATCCGAGTATGTCATAATGCTAACTGACAAGGGGCAGCCAGGGCTTTGATATGTCCCGACTTTGATATATGCCTTCTAGTTCACCAGAGAACGTCATGAATAGTTTCAAATGAAAACTAGGGTCAACCTGGTCATTATTATCACAGTGAAAAGAGGTTGCGCAAAGAGTTATGGATACAGTGCTGAAAATGAAGTCTGTAGCAATGTAGTGGCCACCAGCAAAGGTGAAAACCAGATGAATAAACATCTCTTGTCTGACAGAAAATCTATGTGTTGACATGTAAATGGAATATTATATCATTCACAGTGGGTCATCTATCACCAGTCTGAGCTAGATACAAATGAAGAATCGTGGGGCCTTCAAAAAGATGCTGACAGGAAAAGTAAATGGCGGGGTGGGGAGAGGGGAGAAAACCTGGTGATACAGCTCAAAGATTTGTTTGAGTATATTTGGGGGAGGGGAGACAAAGGGGAAATATTGAGGAAGTAAAAGGACAGTGGTGTAGTTTCATTGAAAAGGCATGGTTGAAAATGCTGAAGAGAACAAATAAACTTCTTGGGATAAGAGAGTAAGTTTAGTATCTAGAAAACAAGTTACGATGTTTTACATGTAACCATTCATTTCCTAGATTCATGCTCACTATCACTAGGACCTCTACTCTTTGACCGTAAAATTACTCGTATTTTCACTGTAAATGTATCTAAGTGCTATGGTGTCAAGCCAAGTGCTGGTTCTGAACTGAATCGTACAAGCTGGTGTGTCCTGTTTCTTGGGAGCACCAGGCCTGTATTCATGAGTGTTTAGTGGATAAGGGACTGAATGGTGCAGGGAACACTCTGAGTATTTGGCAACTGGTCTGTGCCTATCACCACCCATATAGAGAGTGAGGTCTGCAGGGGCCTGGAAGAGGCTGAAGGTTTCAGGAGCTGATCTGCAACAGGCATAGATGATACTGTTTCTTCTATGGGCAGGTAGTGGTGAGATGCCTGACAGTGCTGGGTGTGATTGGGGAGTGTCACAGCTATTGCTCAACAGCTGATTTCAAATAACACTGGGACACTGATGGGATACTCTGCTCCTTTCACACCTGCCTTTCCTCCCTACAAAGTGCTAAAAACACCCTACATGCCTCTGAGACACTGAATCAATCAGAACATGCCCAGCCGAGGAGCAATTTATGCCATGAACCTGAGGACTGACTTTCATTTTCACCTTAGACATGTACAAGGGCCCTATCTGCATAAATGCAATGTGCTGGTTGTGTTAGCTAGGAAAGGTCATCACTAGATTTGTGAGTAGATTTCCTTTAATGGGAATGCTGCATTCCTTGAGACTCGCGGCTGTCCCTGATTCCTGCTTGACAGCTGTCAATCCAAAGACACACATCCAAAGGCACACCAGCCAAGTTTTGTGGTTTGGAAAAGCAAACAGTGCCCTCTGCTTTCAGATTAAATCACTCTCCTCAAAGATAACCCAACTAGTGAGTTATCTAAAGGCCTCTCTCACAGCTCTAGACCAATGCATTTGTCTCACTTCACAGAGTAATTTCCTACTCTGGCCCATAAGTGGAAAAAGAGTTTCTTTCTTTTCAGATCTGCTTATCAATAAACGATAGCAACAGGAAACATGACAAATTTCAGAACAGGTTTTTTCACACAGGCACACGGCTGATCGGACAAGTCAGTGGGGGTACTGCCTCAGGTTGTTTTAGTTTAGACATGTCCATTTTTGCTCCTACACCAATTGTTCTCAACTTGTCTGTGGTGGTATCTGGGACCCTAGAACAGACTTATCTCCAGCTGGTGTATGGAATCACATTACCCAGTTCATCTCAGAGTCAAGGATGAACACCATGCTGAGCCTCGTTGGATAGAGGAAAGGTGGCTTTAATACCATCTTTCCATCTACCCTGTTTTGAGTGGGCTGAGGCCTGTTTTAGCTCCAGGCACAGATTAGAGCAACCTCAGGGCTGTCATAGTTTGTGCCAGTTGTCTTTTATCCCAGGGGACTATTGCCATAGTAGCTCTCCATCCATACTTCTTTTACCCTGGCTGTATACCTCTTACACCAAGGCTTCTTAGAGGTGTGGTAGAATCAGGACAACTACAGAAACCATCTAATTCAGAGGACTTTCTCAAGGCCCACATCTGATACCTTTGTAGTAGGGTGAGCATAAAAAGGCCACAACACTTGGCCAACATGGGTCCACTGGGTGTGTCTTACATGCTACCCCAGGTAAGACCCGTGCTGGGAGATCTTGTCTCTATTGGAGGACACTTTCCTCAGAGCATCTACACTGTAGCAGAATGAAAGGCATCAGAGCCCTCGCCTGTGATGAGTGTCATGCTCAAAATAGCCTCATGCAGCTGATATTGTGCCTTATAGTCTTGTCTGACTTTACGGGCCAGAAGGAAATGTCTCAAGAGCCAATAAATACACTCCATGAAGCCCACTTTATGTGATTTTCTGGTTGGATTTGATACTCTTTTGGAGCCACCAGGTCTTTTGAAGTCCAGCATGCAGTTCGATGGGCCTCATTAGGTTGGTAGCTAGTGCTTCCTACAGTCAAGGAACTTGTCAATCTACTAGTTATTGGACACCGCTATAACCAACTTGCACCATTGTGAAGAAGCTTGAGATCCAGTGAACAAAGCACGAAGCCAGAGGTGGATCCTCTGTCACCTTCATTGCTACCACCTCTCTCAGCTGAAATGTCAATGATGAATTTGGGCCAATGCATAAGCCTAGTGAGGGCAAAAGACTTATACTGAGGATGAGTCTGACCCATTATGTTATCTCCCTCTGAAAGCAGCACCCACCACCACCTCCAAGGTCCTTCAATGCCTGTCCTTCTACGAACACATGCTCTTTTGTCATTTTTGCTCATTTTCACATCTTTAATTAAAGAGAAAAAGTTTGCCCATGGAAGATAAATTGAGACAAATGTGGTGCCATTAATATCTGCCATGTTTGGAAGGAGATGATTCACCCTCTGATTAAAGCCAAACGGAATCTCAGGAATAATTAGCCCTTAGCGACTTATAAGGCTGAAGAAAATGCTATTTATCAGTGGCAGTGTTAATGCAATTACTTCTCCAGTGCAGCCTCCCGGCCTGATAAATCATGCCCTGAGCATTTGGAGAAGCTATCAATTCTGGATTATGCTTCTCCGGGCTCTCAAAGACAAAACACAAAAGGGAACCACGAAAGCATTGGCGTTTCAAAATTTTTAATTATGGCAAAGCTGTCAGGGACATTGGAAGCTGAATGCCTTCTCTGAGTCCATTTCTTCACTCTTCCATGAAGCTCTGAATGGCTACAATAAGAATCAGAGCTGGTTGGAGTGTTCATTACGATAGGCAAGTGCTTAATTTTCAGAAGAGCTGGGCCCTAGAGTGTTCAATTGCTCTGAAAATCGGGTCCGATGTTTGCCATGGACTACATCCTCAGCTGGAGTAAATGGAGCAATGCTGATTTATACCAGCTAAGGATTTGGTCCTCTGACATTAATCCTATTCTTGATTAGAGAATTATTTACTGATTTTCATGACATATTTGTTTGGATGAATAACGTTCAGAGGATGCCTATAACAGAGGAGGTAGTGCCCTTAGCTTCTGCCTCAGGAACCGCAGACTTTAAGGGCCCCTGCCAAGATATGACCCCAAGAGGATGGCCCCTCTCCTGTGCAGAGCTAACATCAGACCTTCCAAACAAAACCCACCAGGAAGAATCAAAAGAGGAAAGGCCAGGCAGGAAGGGTAGAAGTTGAGGGGCAACAGCTGCATATGTAGCAGCAGCTGAACTAGCAGGGACTATCTGCCTCCCAATTCTGTGCACCCCATCTGAGGGCGGGTGAAAGTGCTTCCACCACAGAGACAAAGGTCGCACGGCAGTGTAGCTGGTGACGTTGTGAGCACTGGGTGGAGGGAAAGAACAACACTGAACCTGTGGGTGATCATTCTTGTCATCTGCCCATGTGTTTTCTCTAGGTCCTTGGGCCATGTTCTTTGCACCGTAACTTTGGCTACAGACTCAGAGCTCAGGGGCAAGCATGTGACACAAAGCAGGGGTCAGGAAGGTCTTGGGGGTTTGACCCTAAGACTAACCTCTATTCTGCTCATTAAAGTGATAGGTAAGCTTGTGGCCTATGAAACACAGGTACATACACACATGCATGCACAGGGTTTCATTCTTCCTTGCCAGTATAATGCTGGAATTCTTTTGCAATATTATTTTATAATTACTTTAGTTCCACAGGGGTATTATGGAAGGTGACTAGGAGGAGGGTCTGTACAATCATGAATGGGGGAGATGGCCTTTAGATGGCAAGTTTTCTATTAAGATCAGTTCCATATTATGGAAAAAGCATTAAGCATGAGCATCTTATAATTGTGTTTCCAAATCTGCAGAGAAATGTTCAGATTAAAAAGGACACAGTTTCCTTTGAAATAAAATGATAATAACAATATTTCTGTTCCTCTTAGGCTGTGTACCTCCTCACCCGTGTTCTTCAGCTGAAATCTTATGCTCTCTTTATGTCATCACTATTAGATCTACACATTTAGACATGTGATCCAGCTTTGCATGTGGAATCCATGGTGTTTTGATTTGAGGTTTTAGGGTTTTATACCCATCTTTGATCACCATGATGCTGATTTTGATTTATAAGTAGAGGTTCTACGGAATAGCGAAGAATAATTCTTTAAGGCTAAAAATCCAGTATTCAGGCAAGTTTCCTTGTAATATAAAACAGCGAAGAAAAATAAAATCAGGTAGAGATTTGCTTCTAACTAGAATGGGTTTCCACATTTCCCACGACGCACTCTGACTAAAACTCAGGGCTGAGGCATGTGTGCTGGGATTCCAAATATGAATTCCCCCCAGTTTAAATGTGTTTTCCATAATAATGCTTCTGTCAAGTAAAGAAATCTAATACTAGACAGGTAGCTCCAGTCCCTGCTTGTGTCAACTGCACAGTAAAATATTAACGCTGGAAACAAAAACCTGAACGCATTGTGCACAAAAAGCAGAATGGAATGGAATGTCAGATGCTGACCTACTGCCTCCTGGGCATAATGCATATCCTCATGGAAGCAAGGAGAACTTCAATTTCCTTTCTAAGAGGTCAGTCGCAGGAGCTATAGGGTTACCAAACAGTCAGATTCCAAGAGGCATTTAAAATGTAATTGCCCGGCTGGTTTTGGTTAGCCGCAAGGTTACAGTTGTGCAAAGGCTGTGATAAGAAAATAATGGGCTAGTGTGAGTGAGAGTTCACCCATGAAGAGTATGATGGTTTTTCCTTGTGAAGTGGAGGTGGGCAGCTAGATCTCCCTCCACTAACGTCTCCTATTGCTTTTGGGTCGAACAGAATAAGGAAGGCTTTTGAAGGTTTGCTCCATTTTGCTGATGCTTGTTCTGGATCAATAACTTGTTCCGAATCAAAACCAGGAATCAAATCATAAGCACCCTTTGCTCTTTTGTCGTGTTTATAGTGGGGGATGGAGAAAGGGGGGAGAAACTCATCTCTGGGCTACAGGGTAGTTCTATCTGTTACTTATTTGTATTCTGTTGCTTGAGCTGGGCCACTAGTGATACAACCTTTTCTGACTTTGTGGTGGTAGATAATGCTAATGAGTCAGAATGTCAATAACCCTTAAGATATGTATGTGTCAGTAATGCATGATAGGAAGTGGAGCGAGACTGGTTTTGGATTTAATCTGGACACCTAAAACACATGAATGATAGCTGCTCTTCCATTTCCTCTCTCTAACTCTTCCCTGTAATCTGATATGGCTGAACCGGCTGAAATAAAATAATGTGGAGCTCAACCTTTGTTCATTAGGTTGGGCTCAAGTTGCAAATTTCAGATCCAAGGTTGTAGGCCGAACTAAATCCCAGAAGATGATCAAAGGACGTGTTCACAAATCCAATCTTGGGTAAAATTTTCAAAAAAACTGAAAGGATTTGGAAGCCTAAGTCCTCTGATTTAGGAACCTCAGTCCCATAGCCTTTCAAGAAGATTTAGCCAAATAAATCATAGATTAATTGATTTTTATGGCCAAAAGGGACCATTCAAACATCTTATCTGACCTTTTGCATAGCACAGTCCATAGGATTTCATGGAGTTACTCCTGCCTGGAGCCCAATTGCTCCTAAGGGTGCATCTACACTTGTGAATTAAGTCAATTTAAACTTGCTTAAGTTGATTTAATTTACTCTGCGTCTACACTACACTTTCCTTAAGTTGACTTAAGCAGCTGCTTAAGTCGACTTAAGGAAAAATGAAGTCGACTTTACTAAACCTCATTTTAAGTCGACTTTGGCGGCTAAAAACAACGAGAGTCCTGTGGCACCTTATAGACTAACAGATTTTCTTTGGCATAAGAAGAAAATCTGTTAGTCTGTAAGGTGCCACAGGAATCTTGTTGTTTTTTGCTGTACACAGACTAACATGGCTACCCCTCTGGAAATTTGCTGGCTAAGTCGACTTTAGAAAGTCGACTTAGCCAGTGTAGACGTGGAGTAGCCCTAAGTCGACTTTAAGGGGGAGCTGCAGCTCCCTTCTTCCTAGCCCTAGGTCGATTTAGGAAATTAAGTCGACCTAGAGTGTCCACACTGGCTTTAGGTTGACTTAACAGGTTGACTTAAGCGTTAAGTTGACCTAAGGAGTGGGATTTAAGTCGGTTTAAGGAAGCGCTTAAGTCGACTTAATGAAAGCCAGGTGTGGACACGGCGTTCTGTAGATCGACTTAAGGGTCCTTAAGTCGACCTAACTTGCAAGTGTAGACATACTGAAAGTGTGCATGTGGGAAGCTAGTTAGACATATAATTATTCATTTGTGTGTAGAATTTCCATGCACTACTATAAGTAACTGCATGTGCAAATTCGGTGTAGCATTATGTGCATGCTTTGTGCACTGGGTTACGTGTCTAAATTTTATGAAAATAAGGCCCTTAAAGAGAAAAGCTTATTACTTTTCTAGCATGGTCATTGTTTAACTCACTAACAATTGTTCTATTGTCCTCAGCAAAAATTTGAAAGAATAATTGTTTCACGTGTCATTTCTCTTCACCACAAAGCATAATCCTTTCTATTCTGAAATGGCTTTGGGTTTCTGGAAAAAAAATGCAGCATACTGATTGGCTGTCAATGACATCATTCCCATGTCAGCAGCCCCAAATGAATATACAGGGTCTGACAGTTTGCCTGATTATTATGTCAAAATTCCATGAACGACAAGGCAGGTGCATACAACAAGAAATTCCGTGTCATTGTTTTCGCCATGCAGCTCTCTGTGGATTTCCCAGGTGTCTGCTGCAATACAGCTTGCTTTGCTGGCAACCGGAAGAGCCCATGAATCTTGCACCAGCTTTTCCTTTGCTGCCGAAACTTCCATTTCATCATACCTGCATGCCAACAGGGCAGTTAACTGCACGGTGGCTAGACATGCCATTCAGTTGCTTCAGGACTGGCACAGAAAAGGACTTTTATAATACTTTGCACCTCCAACTCAAGGATCTCACAGTATTTTGCAAGCGCCAATAAGCTATTTTTCACACCACTCTGATAAGATGGCTATTACTACCCCCATTTTACAGATGGAGAAACCGAGGCACAGAGAGATTCAGGACCTTGCCTCAGGACACAGAGTGTGGTGATGGAAGAACCAGGAATCAAACTCAGCTCTCAGTTTTTTACTTTAAGCCTAAATCACATTTCTTTCTTCATGACAAGTTCCAAAGGGTAGTCGTGTTAATCTAGTTCAGCAAAACAAAAAAGGAGTCTTGTGGCACTTTAAAGACTAACACATTTATTTTTCACAAGCGCTTTCGTGGGCAAAGTCGCACTTCGTCAGATGCCAGAGTCAAGAAAACTTACATTGAAAACGTACAGAGTTTTCTCCACTCTGGCATCTGACGAAGTGGGACCATGCCCACGAAAGCTCATGTGAAAAATACGTTTGTTAGTCTTTGAAGAGCCACAAGACTCTTTTTTTGTTTTTCTCTCTTCTTGAGGTACCTTCAACTCAAGAGGCCTTTGGCCATCAATAACAACCCCATAAGTTTCATTGACAGTAATCTGTATATGATATTTAGTCTGCTAAGAGCCCCCTTTAGATTGTCCAGTTACTCAATAAGAGCAAATGCCTACAACGTCTGGCTTGAATTCAGAGGCAGCCAGCCATTGGCATCTGACAGCTCTGAACATACAGCCAGTGCCACGGGTGCCTTTACAACATGTCCGTGATGCCATATTGTGCTTTCCAGTCTTCAAACCATTTGCTGTGTACTTACTCCATCTGTGTCTCATAGATTCATAAACTTTAAGGTCAGAAGGGACCAGTACGATCATCTAGTCTGACCTCCTGCAAAATGCAGGCCTCAAGACCTCACCCACCCACTCCAGCAATAGGCGACCAACCTATGACTGAGTTATTTACCTCCTTAAATCATGATTTAAGGAATTTAAGATACAGAGAATTCACCGGTAGGTGAGCCATGTCCTGTGCTACAGAGGAAGGCGAAAAGCCCCCAGAGCGCAGGCCAATCAGTCCATGATTTGGTTGCCATCTGTGTCAGTCTAAATAAATAGACTGGTGCATGAATCGTTTGGTATCTGTACTTTTGTGGGAGAGAACAAGCCAGATGTTTCAGGCAGCAAATAATGGGGGCACGATTAGGAAGCTTAGAACTCCAAGGATAATGGTGAATATCAACATTCCCTCCTGGTAGAGCTGCCATAGTGGGTAACGTTTCACATTGGGTCTAATTTTTGCCGTGGAATCGTGAGACAGGCAAATTTGGATTTACTGGTTACTGGGCTTCATTCCTGATTGGTGCTGATGAAGTGGAATGACTGTCCTTTACTAATGATTAATTTTACAGGACAAAATTGCTTTCTGCAAGCATCATTCCAGTTATTATATTTGCAAACCAATTAAGATAGGGATGGAAGGCAGAAGTCTAATGCGGCTTGGGGAGATTTTGGAAACTCCTCTGGGTGTGTTTCAGAATGTTGCATCTGCCTTACTATAGTCCAGAAAGAGCCCTCAGGTTTTCTGATGTTTTCTCAGACTCTCCTGTCATTCGAAGACCTCTGTGTCCAGTGCAACCTGTTATTAGTGTTAATACTGAGCACCCAAAGCGTTTTAGGTCCATCATGGAAACAAGTGAAGACAAGGTCCCTGCCCTAATGACTGGCCCGATCTGTGTGAGGAGATCTCTGAACCCCCTTTACACACCCATCTATTTCCTGCCTTGAGTAAGTAATGAAAGATTTATGCCACACAGAGGGGGTTCCACAGACCCACATGAAGGACGGTGGCAGAGAATGAAGGGCAGGAGGAAGGATATGTAGGGTGGGGGACATGTATCGTTTGACCTATGGGCTTAAGAAAATTGACTTCCATTGGCGTTGCAGGTGACCAGACCTTCTGCAAACCAAGGCACCTTTGGGCAGCTAAAAATGGAGAGACACAAAATGAACAGCCACTTTTGAAAACGTAAGCTTAAATAATTATCAGAACAAATCAGTTGGTGAATTCTAAGGTCTGTTTTCATGGTTAGTGGATTTCTGCTCGTCCATCTCACCCTTCCCACTCACTGACAGGCGTGTGTCCCACTGAAACCCTCTCCTGAAATAGTTTCAGTGCTAGAAATCCCATAGCCCCATGCCTGTTAATTATGGATTCCTATCGGCTCTAAGCAGAAGATCCATTAAGGTCACTTGTTTGGAAAGTCAAATCTTTTCAAGTGAGTGACTCTGGCAGCTGCAAAGTCCTCAAAACACTGTTTGTCCCAGCTAAGAGAAAGTATGTCTAGCAGCGGTGAGTCAAAAATGGCAGGGGAAATAAACATTCTGACCATAGTCTGAGTGAATTGAAGTGAATGTCTAGGGCACTGATCTCCTGCCCCGCCTCGTCTGCTGGCCTTTGGATTTTGTTAATAATGCCAGCGTGGTCTGGTGGGTTTGCCTGAGCCCTGGGATATGAAAGCCCTCTCTCTCTCTGTCCGACTCCACCAGAAACACGAGTTTATTATTTTCCACACTTCAGTGGAAAATAACAGACATGAGGCATCTTTGTGAGTTTACATTTAAGCGTTTGGCTGGTTTCACCCCAGCTGGAATCTGAAAAATAAAATCACTGGCAGAAATAATACATTTCAAGGTAAATTTCTAGATTCACAGTACAGCACAAGTCTTTGCCAACCCCCACCTGGCTACAGCTCATGAAATTCCTACAGCGTCTGCCTGTCTCTGCGTCCGTAGATAACTGTGTCATTGTGAGCACACACACATCTGCATGCACAGATGTATCTGCACAAAACCAAACTTCTCTAAAACACACTTTTTTACTGAGTGCCAACATTGACTCAACACTCACCTAAATTCATTGGTGTATTTCAAACTGCCTGCCTCGTTAGCAATTTTCCTGTGCACCCCTCCCCCCTTGGCACCCTTTATTCCACAATTTGGCAGTTTAAATAAATTCACAGAAAAGGCATCAGTGCATTTAGCGTGGGCACAGTAGAGCTTGGGCACTTTCTCCAGTACAAACCTGCATCGTCTGCTGATATTTTGATGACAATCCTTCTCCTGTGCACATTTTCCTTACTTAGATTGTCCATGTTTTGGAGCATAGACCATTGTTTTGTTCTGTGTTGGCACAATGCGGTCCTGGCACATGACTGGAGTTCCCAGTGGTAGCACAATACAAATAATAAATGAGAATATTAAGTAACAGGTACTCTTAATAAGAAGTTCTGTTCCCAGAGGTAGGGGTCAAGGGCTCAGTCCCTGTTAAACACAACAGGGAGAAAACCCAGTACAACACACATTTCAGATTCTAGCACATATCGGGAAAAAATACGAGTGACAGCCATAGCTATGAGATCATAGAATCATAGAATAATAGGGATGGAAGGGACCTCACAAGGTCATCTAGTCCAACCTCCTGCTAAAAAGCAGGACCACACCCACTAAATCACCCCAGCCAGGGTTTTGTCTAACCGGGCCTTAAAAATCTCCAAAGATGGAGATTCTACCACCTCCCTAGGTAGCCCATTCCAATGCTTCACCACCCTCCTAGTGAGAAAGTTTTTCCTAATATCCAACCCTGACCTCCCCAGCTATAATTTGAAACCATTGCTCCTTGTTCTGTCCTCTGTTACCATCGAGAACAGATGTCCCGTTGTTTTCTCTTGTTATAGACATGGTCCTTTTTTCTTTTTGTTGTTTGGTGTTACTGCTTTTCCTGTGCTAGCCAGCCATCATATTTTGACCTTTTCCTGAGATCCTCATTTCCTAGAAGCTGTTTTGCTCAGTCCTGTCCCTACCCCATAAAAAACACCATTCCCACCAGCAATAAGTGGCACCCCGTGTAGACAGACTCAGGAGAGAGTCCAAGGACAGAGTGTTCCATCTCTTTCTAAAGATGTGGTCCATCTTGGCCAGGCCATAGGCACACCTGGCAATATGGGGGAAGTCTATGCTACCATTGCCCATTCTAAACCTGCTCTGTAGATAAAGTCCCTACAGCACAACTGGTTCACCATTGCTATGTATATGTCAAACAACTGAGCAGTGGCTTTGCTCCAATAATCAGTTTATTCTGCACCCTGATCATCTTGTTTGTGATTAGGAAATTCAGAAGGGTGTTTAGGTTAGATTTTGAACTGCCACGGGAAAGTCAACATTGCTAGTGCCATTCCAGGAAACGAGAAGTAGCCAAACATTTCTAAAAGTCAGCTCTTGTCATCTGCAGTGTTCTCCCGGATCAATACCCTGACATTATTATCCTGCGGTAACCGGGGCTTATCTCCTGTCAAAGGTGAAGGCCAGAGTAATTGAACAAGTTTGGAATATCTATTGGCTATGTCATTAGTAAATCCTTGAAGAAATGAAAGAGGAAGAACACAAAGAAGGAAATTAACATGCACCCTGCCTGAGATTTTTCATGTGCACTGCAAACCTGACATATCGTCCCCATTGTTTCATGGATGCAGTTTTCCACTTAGACCAGTTAATGGCTGAAGAGTGGAGTTTAGTAATGATAATATATATTAAACAAACAGTCATTAAAGCATGGCAATGTTATGTTTCATGGCATTCTTACAGGGAACTTAGATAAATACATATACAAACCAGGGGAAATGCAACCTAGATGGCGCTGTTATAAGATAGGTGCATAACTGGTTGGAAAACCATTTTGAGAGAGTAGTTATCAGTGGTCCACAGTCAAGCTGGAAGGGTGTATCGGTAGGGTCCCACGGGGATCAGTTCTGGGTCTAGTTCTGTTCAAGATCTTCATCAGTAATCTAGATAATGGCATAGAAAATACATTTATAAAGTTTGCAGATGATACAAAGCTGGGGGGAGTGACAAGTGCTTTGGAGAATAGGATTAAAATTCAGTGTGATTTGGACTTACTGGGGAAATGTTCTGAAGAAAATAGAATCAAATTCAATGAGGACAAAAGCAAAATTCCCCATTTAGGAAGGAACTATCAGTTACACACACAAAATGGGAAATGACTACCTAGGAAGGAGTACCGTGGAAAGGAATCTGGGGTCCATAGTGGATCACAAATTAAATATGAATCAACAATGTAACACTGTTGCAAAAAACCCAAACATCATTCTGGGATGTATTAGCAGAGGATTTGTAGGCAAGACATGAGAAGAAATTTTTCTATTCTACTCTGCAATGATTAGGTCTCAACTGATGTATTGTGTTCGGTTTTAAGTGACTCATTCCAGGAAAGGAGTGGACAGATTGGAGAAAGTCCAAAGAAGAGCAACAAAAATGATTAAGGGGCTAGAAAACGTGACCTGTGTGGGAAGAGTGAAAAAACTGGATTTGTTTAATCTGGAGAAGAGAAGACTGAGGAAGGACATGATAATAGTTTTCAAGTACATGAAAGGTTGTTACAAGGAGGAGGGAGAAAAATTGTTTTCTTCTACCTCTGAGGACAGGATAGGAAGTAATGGGCTTAAATTGCAGCAAGGGAGGTTTAGGCTGGGCCTTATGAAAAACTTTCTAGCTATCAGGGCAGTTAAGCATTGGAATAAATTGCTTAAGGAGTCTGTGGAATCTTAAGAGTATGTTAGACAAACACTTGTCAGGGATGGTCTAGATCAGGGGTGTCAAACTCATTTGCTATGGAGGGCCAGATTTGACTTAAATGTACTTCAAGCGGGCCGTTTGCACCCTAAATTGAAATACTAGGACACTCTTGTGGCATCACGGAGCACTGTGTATGTGAGACAGCGCTCTGTGAGACCACACTCTCTCTCTGTTAGGGACAGAATGTGGTCCTGCGGAGCACAGTCGTGGGCCGGATGGAAGAGGTATGGCCCACAGGCCACATGTTTGATGCCCCATGTCTAGATAATTCTCAGTCCTGCCAAAGTGCAGAGGATTGAACTAGATGGCTTCTCATGGTCCCGTCCAATCCTGCTGTTTTATGGTTCCATGATTCTATACTCTTCCTGGGAGGTTGCAATTTATTTCTTAGAATTCCAAATTGTAACACATAAGAACCCCAAAACAAGGCAGGCTGCTCCCCAAAACAGGGAGGCTCCTCTGGTTTCCCTCTCCTTATTCTAGCCAGGCTGGTTGCAAACTGACTCTGATGGCACAGTTTCCTGAAAAGCCCCCTAGCCTGCTGTCAGGACCAGAAATGACATTGCAAGTAATTTAACACACTTCAGTATGCCCCAGGCAACCCTGAGAGGTCTAGGTGCTTTTGGTAACTGCTGACTTTCACTCACCTGGTAACTCGGCAGACATGCAGGCTATTCTGCACTCTGTGTCCTGCTTGGCTTGGGAGAGCAGACAGCTCTTCATCTGGAGATCTGCTCGGTGAGACTTTGTCTGCCCTCATACACGTTATTTAGAGACACTTGGCTCTGTTCTCTACTGGAGGAGTTCACTGACATCAGCTGAGTGATGCCAGCAGAGAACTTGGCCCTTTACATGAAAATAAGGAGAATAACAATTGGAGAGCCTAGATCCTGTCCCACTGATCCACAAACTGTAGGAATCATGTGGGCTGAATTAGTGCTGTGAGGAGCAGATTGGGAGAGATGCATAACTCCTGTCCCACACTTCAGTGTGTCCAAAGGAC
Source organism: Pelusios castaneus (assembly GCA_007922175.1). Lineage (NCBI taxonomy): Eukaryota > Metazoa > Chordata > Testudines > Pelomedusidae > Pelusios > Pelusios castaneus. The sequence goes on from ML685765.1 coordinate 24,519,120, forward strand.
ACAGCTCACTGGGCCTTCTCTTTTTCACCAAGTCCCCTCTAAGGTGGGGTTACTGACTTGTGCGGGAAGGCTTAGAGAGTGCTTGGGCCAGAAGAGGGGCAGATCACTCATAGATCTGTGATCACTCAGTGCTAAGGTGCTTGCAATAGATCTTTCTGCCTGGGAAGCTCAGCCCTTAAAGGAGCAGACTGCAATACCAGGCTGCTAGGGAATGTGGGAAACAGGGGGAAGGGGAGATGTGGACTCTGGAGGCAGACTCTGGCCAGGGTGGGGCTCCTCCACACTGATAGCCCTGTGTCTTTGGCAGCTCTCAGAGAGGCATGGAGTTTGAGCCTTCACCATTGCTTTCTTCCTCGGAGTGCAATCGATGGGCAAACATTGATCACTCAGTGGAGGAATGCAAAGTAAACTCCATGAGGAGGTCTCACGGTTTCCTCCCCTTGATGGGATTATTACCATGCAGGGGTACAGCTAAGACCTGAATATCATAACCTGATGGAACACACTGCTTTGGACACTATGTGCATTCAAAATATACAAGGTTTTGTTTATAAATATTTATATGAAGAATCACCTACCACATATAAGCATCTAATATGTGTGGGAATGATGCTGATCTTACAGGTTAATAGAACTAGACTGCAAAAAGTTCTTACTCCTTTTCTGGGAAGATTCATATGAGTGATATTTGGCTTGCAAGAGCCATGGAGGAAAGCAGAGGTTTTGCAAATCTAAATTCAGCTGGAAGTTGACACAGGAAATGTCACTGTTCACTTGCCCATTTGGAAAGGTCTTGTTTAGCCCTTCTCAAATTAATACAAGCCTGTCATCCAATCAGGGATCAGAAAAAATGCCATGTGACTGAGGTGACCAATCATACACTAAAAATAATAAATAATGAGCAGATGCACATAGTGGAAACGAACTGTTTGTGCCCAGCCATGAGTTTGAAATACATGCAGGTAAGGTATTGCTGTGAATAAACCAAACAGTTCTAGTTAACGTGCGGGATGGCAGCAGAAAAAAACCAGGAGAGAATCAAAGAGGCCAGTTTGTGAACTGAGTTTCCAGAGCAAACTCACCAAAACAAACCAGGAGTCTTGTGACATGTTTAAAGACTAACTGGTTTATTTATTAAATTTGTTAGTCTTTAAAAGTGCCACTGGACTCCTTGTTTGTTTGCTGAACTAGACTGAGACGGCTCCCCCTTTGGAGAGAGTGAACTTGGTAACTTTACTGACATCAGTGGAGTTATTCCAGTTTCACACTGGTGTAACTCAGAGAAGAATGTGGCCCAGGTTGAACGGGAAGAGACTCTGTGTTAGTTAGATATCCTTCAAACACGAGCAACAGGCTTTGAATTTAAGGATTTATGTTTTGGAGGGAGTGTGGGGGAGCAGGTTACTGGTAAATTAGAAGGCTGCATAATCAAATGCTCTTCACATCCCATAAACTAGGGAGTCTCATCCTTCTGATTTGCTTCTGGGCAGTCTTTGCAATATGCGGGCTGATTTCAGAAGGAATTGTTTGACATCCCCTGTGCCACAGGTTTATAATCCACAATATCCTGTGGATAAGTAAATCATGCTTTCTTATCGAATCAGAGCCTCCTGTACAGGCCCAGTGTCTAACCCCTCTGCTTCAGATTGTTTCCCCAGAGTGAACTATCAGACAGAATGAACTCATCGCTGTGAAATCTGCAAGAGAGGCTTCCAGCTGAGAGATTCAGTGCTCAGACTCCCTGTGTGTGTTTGTGGCAGGTTTCCTGCATATTATCACAGCTGAATCTTTAACCTGAATTCTTGTTGTCAACAGACAGTAGCTCCATAGGACATGAGCCTGAGCTGAGAGCTGTGTTAAACTTATCTCAGTTGGAGGCTGGTCACTGTGTATGACCGTCCCATTTTTTGTGTGTGCATGTAATTTATTTACCAAGAAAAATCTTAGTTCAGATGCAGCATCTGGTTTCCAGTGAGGTTTATGCTTCTCACCCAATTTTCCAGCTGGGCTGACTTATTAAGATACAAAAAGGTCAACAGACTTTGCCCACGGCCACACAGCAAGTGAGCGGCTGAGCCAGAAAGTAAACTCAGAGGCATTTCTCCCCCTCTCCCCTCAAAATATTCTTTATAACAAAAAATTTACTGTGCAGACTGCAGTGTCTGGAAAAGATCAATATTTTCTACCACGTATTTTTGGATTTGAAAGAGTCTATTGCGCATCCTTGGTCTATCAGCCTGGCAACAAAACTTTGAAGAGACACCGTCAGATATGTGAAGGTTTGCAACGTGCCTTATGGTTTTCTCTGGTCTTGTTAACAGAACCAGGGCATTTTCTAAAGAACGGAGGGGTTCTTCTATTCTATTTGGAGAAAAAGCATCTCAGAACTCAGGAAAAAGCAAGAAGAGCTGGTCGGGATTTACACTTGGCTGCTGATGCCCTCATGGGGCTGTCCCAGCTGCTGAGAATAATAGGAATGCAGCCCGGTTAGACAAAACTCTGGCTGGGGTGATTTAGTGGGAGTGGTCCTGCTTTTTAGCAGGGGGTTGGACTAGATGACCTCGTGAGGTCCCTTCCATCCCTATTATTCTATGATTCCACTAGTTTGACCATGCCCTCCACATCCCAGCCTACGAGAGGGAGAGGGAGAAGGGCCATCTTGCCAACACTGTGCAACTTGGGGAAACTTCTTCCACCAGGTGGACTCCCTATTGGTCAGTTTTACAGCCCCTTTATGCTGCTGCTTAATCAGGAAGCAACAGAGAACAGGGCCTGCCTATGTGCCAGAAACGGATGAGCTATAATGCTGCACAAACCTATAGGCAATGCTTTTTTTACAAGGACTTTGCACTCCTCAGCCTTATTTCCTTTGCACTCCCTTTTCCCCTGCAAGACCTATAGTTGGCTGGGATCCAGGAGTTCTTCTGTTGATGGATGTTTCCTTCCCTTCTAATGAAAGGGTCTGGGACAAGTAGATTCAGCCTCCGAGCTAAGCTGATGCCAGCCTGAAGGGTTACAAGAGCTTTTAAACAAGAAAATTTGCCTTGGAGCCAGTGCCAAGATTCCATAATTTTCTGATTTTATTTATTTGGTTACACTCCTGTATCCCCTGGATGATAAATTTCAGGCCATAGAACTTGCTGCCATTCATCCCCTCTCCTTCTTAACCATGCTTGTGGGCTCAGAGCCCCAGTCTCATTAGACAAGCAATACAAAGAATAAGCGGGGAAAAAAAAAAAAGAACAAAAAAATCCTCCCCCCAAACAATACACCAAACTGATGTCCTGGCCCAGCTGTGCATGTCTCAGGATGGGAACATTCCAAGACAAACAGGCTGTTTTATCACGCCAGACTCCCCTGACGAGTCATACACTGTAACAACCTAAAAACATATTTTTATGTGGATAATGGACACCACGTTACAAAACAAACACTCAGCATGTTCACAGGTGCTATGTTCCATTGTGTTGGCCAACCAGATGTTCTGTACTGGGAGGTTCACTTTGGCCTTTTCTGTAATAAAATGTCACTTTCTGGATGAAATATAAAGAAGTCCTGTACAGTTGCCTAGAATGAGCTCTACATTTAATTTGTACACTATTAATATATCTGTCTTTGTACTGAGCAGGGCACCAGTCAAAATAAGCATGTAAAACCTGACCTTTATAAAATTAACTAACACAGGGCCATAAAAACCAGTGCGTTCTTCAAAAGCCACCTAGTTAGAATTGAAAACTAGGGTTACCTATGAGAACTTCACAGGCCGGATTCGCTGCTGAAGTAAATTGGCCCAGCTCCACTGACTTCAATGGAGCAATTATGAGCATCTGGCCCATTTCTTTTGTGAACGCAGCCAGTTGTGCAGGCCCTCAATATTGCTACGTGTTTAGATCCAAGAAGTCATTGTTTTGAAGGAACTTTTGCAACCTATTGGTGGGTATGTTCATTGGGTTTATAGTCCTATGAAAGGAGAAATGCCTGCATGTTTGTAAGGATCTAAGGAGAAGGGAAATAAGGTTATTTAAACCACAGCAGGCTTGTGCTAGAGAAGAAAGCATTTCTATTAAACAGCTACTTAAGCATGGCAATTACCCTCTGCTCATGCAAAACTGACAGCCTGCGAATTTTAGGATTGGATGGACTGGCTGGCTTATTAAATAGGCCATGATCAGAACTTTGGCACTTTCTTTAAGCCAATCTCAGTATTTAAGGGTTATTTTAGTTTGTATAAGAACCCATCCCTCTTCCCACTTTCTTCCCATGGACCTCAAACACGCTGTGCCTCTGTGTATAGGGCCACATTGATTTCCTTGGCGACAGAACAGGCTCTCCCCTTGGCACCCAACCTAAGTGAAGCTCATTTTATCCAGAGTGACTTTACCCAAAATCTAACTTATCCCAGCTTCCTTCCATGCAAAAACTTTCTCCCACTTCTCTCTGAGTGAAACTGAGTATAGCCTCAGCTTCTTCCCCAGGAAATAACATCACCGTCTCCCTGTCTGCAAAAACCCACCATTCCTCTGCTCGCACCACTTCACGTGACTGCCAAGCAGGGCTTTTCCTTCGTCACCACCATTGTGAGGGCCAGCAGTGTGTTATCTTCTTGCCTGCACCCCAGCTGATGATGTATTGTAGACTGCAATTCATTCAGAGAACTATAAAACCTATATATTACTTTTTCATGTATAGGAATCAGGATGCTTTGAAGCATCTGGTACTGGTTCCCATCGGAGAAAGACTGCTGGGTCAGATGGATCATTGGTTTGACCCACTAGGACAATTCCCATATCTCTCCATGAGGCATTTTTACGCTCTGGCTAAATTGTGTGGGCCAAACTCTCATTTCCACTATGGCTGCTTTACCTCCCCCTGGCAATGTAAAGGGCTTTATATTAGATGTTGATGTCATTTGCATCCACTGTAAGGTCCCTTTATACTTCCAGAGTGATGTAAGGCAGGCTTAGGGTAAATGAGAATCAGGCCCTGGTGGGTGGGTGGGTCAGACAAAGAGATCATTCAGATAATTAACACTGCTAGGTATCGCACCTATTCTGAAACATATGGACATAGCCCATTCCTTTTCAGTTAATAATCCATTTATATGTGGCCTGCTTGTAGTGGTGGAGCACAATGTTATTTTTTCACTCAAGACATGAGGCGTAATTATATAGCTGACATCAAACATCAGCAGATTCCAAGTCAAGGGAATGAATTTGGTCATGTTCCTGTAATTCTGTTTCCATGTTCACATTTTTCCCCCTTCTTTAAATTATATTTTATTACTGAAAGCCACAAAGGTCAACTCAGACAGTCAGTGAAAAATCTGTAACTCTGAGATTGCTTAGTATTCTACCACATACAGCGCAGCCGGCCGTTGCTCTGTGTCAGCAAATTAGGAAAATGAAACCGTTGGCCAAGTATTACGATAGTGTTGGAGTTGACCTTTTAAAGCATATGTCATCCTAACAGTTTCAGGCACATGACAAATGGGCCATTCATATACAATAGATGGGTGCTGAGGTTTTCAACTAAAAATTATTTTGAATCTTGCACTAAGGAGAAGAGCAGAAAGAGCATAGCTCTGCCTTGCTTTTGCAGATGTCCCCAGGGTAACTAAGGTTGTCAGCTACAAATTTTCCATTCAATCTTTTTGCTATAGCACCTTTCTTTCTTTCTTGCTTTCTTTCTTGCTTTTCTTGCAAATGCAGCTTTCCTACTTGGTCAAGACATCAGTGGAAGTACTTGAGTGAGTAAAGTTAGGTAGGTGCCCAAGTATTTATAAAATTGCTTCCTAAGAAGAGAGATAATATAACAGGTTTCTTTATCCATTAGGGTATCAATTGAAGAGAATAGGCTTATTCAGATGTTTAAATACTTTTCCAAATAGAGAGCATAACTAATCAAACCTGAGATTCTTAATACGGAGAACATAACTAACCAAATCGGAGATTATTAAAAATGAACAGAAGTTACAGTTTACTTTGCCACATCACTTGCTCTTTGTTTGCCCTAGGCACATCACTTATAGAATCATAGAATAATAGGGATGGAAGGGACCTCATGAGGTCATCTAGTCCAACCCCCTGCTAAAAAGCAGGACCACTCCCACTAAATCACCCCAGCCAGGGTTTTGTCTAACCGGACCTTAAAAATTTCCAAAGATGGAAATTCTACCACGTCCCTAGGTAACCCATTCCAATGCTTCACCACCTTCCTAGTGAGGAAGTTTTTCCTAATATCCAACCTTGACCTCCCCAGCTGTAATTTGAAACCATTGCTCCTTGTTCTGTCCTCTGTTACCATCGAGAACAGCCTAGCTCCCTCCTCTTTGGAGCATCCCTTCAAGTAGTTGAAGGTTGCTATCAAATCTCCCCTCAGTCTTCTCTTCTGTAGACTAAATAAGCCTAGTTCCTTCAGTCTCTCCTCATAAGTCATGTGCCCCAGCCCCCTAATCATTTTTGTTGCCCTCCGCTGGACTCTTTCTAATTTGTCCACATCCTTTCGGTAGTGGGGAGCCCAAAACTTAGCTTGGTCATTAAAAACAGACTTGTAAGTTTCACCTCATAACAAGTCAGTTTTATTTTCTGGTTCTCATGCACTAGCTAGTGCTCAATGGCAGTGTTCAGCTTCACAGTCCTGCAGGGGAATGTTTACCTAACGTCCCTGAAAAAGCACAAACCCTAGAAATTTTTCACTGACATCAGAAATCATAGGAACAGCTCATGTTGGGTTTGGGAAAGTGTGACAGAGTCCCACAGGAACAGTGCTCTGGAACCACTCAGGTTGAAGCCGGTCAGAGCTCTAGTGCTTGGAGTCTGCCTCTTGATTCTCAACATACCAGATGCCTACTGAATCTGGCCTCAGAGCATGCAGCACCCCTGCTCCGCCTGAGTTTCCCTTTGAGTGCCCTGGATAGGCTAAACACCCCGCCTTGAAATCACAAGTGATTCACATCCCGCATGGAAGTCAGAAGAGATTATTGATTCTCAGGGTCACAGTATAGAAAGAATTTGTTAGCAGATTAACTAGAAGTTACAGCAGCAACCAACTAGGGAGCCTCAGAGCCCACACTCTTGAGCCCTGCTCCCCCAACCTCTTATGGGGTACTGACTTCCAGCCAGCTTGTTCTCGAGACACGCCTCCCTTGCCCCTTCCCTGTCCTTTGTCTCTTTTCTGAGGCAAGATGGCCACTCCCTTTCCCCTCTTTGTTTCCATCTGCTGCAACCTGTTGTAGCTGGCTGACCCAGGGCAGGGGGTCTTGGCCATGTCTGTGTACATGTGGCTGGGGAAGGCCCATCCACCCTTTAGTGCAGTGGTTCTCAACCTTTGTCTGGTTGTGATACACTTGGGGGTGGGGGGGGATTGCGACCGTCCATGACACACCAGTCCACCTCCCCCAGGCTGAATCCAGTCATCTTCCCAGCTTTCCGCGACATACTTACCTCTGTGTTGCGACACAGTAATGTGTCCCGACACAGTGGTTGAGAACCACTGCTTTAAGGATCTGATCCAAATCCCTTAAAGTCAATAGTGCCATCTATCTGCCCCCCCCCCCGCCAAGACTACATTATCTGAGCACGCCAGAGTTTTTAATACCCTTATCCCCACAACGCTCCTGGGAAGCAGGAAGAACTGTTGTCTCCATTACATTGATGGAGAACTGAGGCAGTGAGAGGCTAAAAGACTTCTCCAAGGTCACAGGAAGTTTGTAGCCTAGCAAAAAATCAAACCAGCATCTCAAAAATTTCAAGGTAACACCCCAACCATCGGATCATCCCTTTGTATTACGGCCCTTTCTCCCCTGACCCCCAACACTTTTCTTCCTCCCCGATGGCTCTTTCTCTCCACCCCAAACACTTTTCTTTCCCCCTGGCTTAAAATTAAACCAGAATCATTGTTAGGACAGGTGGGTAGTTTCACTATGCTTTCTTGCTGACATAACGTACAGTGTGTTCAGATCTTTCCCACCCTCCCAACCCTGCTCTGTTGTTCTCCCCTCCTGTTAAGCACTCCGTGTGTACTCTTGTTAAAATGATGGAAATGTTGACTGGCCCCTTAATTGATTGAGGTTCTAAAAGTGAGGAAACAAGCCTCAGATTGCCACACATTGCTTTTAAAGGCATTGTTCTTCAGGATGCTCCATGGGAAGGCAGTCCTGTGGGTTTGACATGCTGGAAAAGTACAAGCCAATCTTTCATTTGCTCTGCCGCCAGCAGTGTCCAGAATCAATACTACATAGTACTAAACAATGCAGAAGCACTTAAAAGTAAATGTGTGACTCGGAGTACTGATTTGGACATCTTAATCCACTGAATATATTTACCTCTCCAGAATTAGTATTTGTATCGTTAAAATAGTATTGGAAAGGGGAGGGCAAATCATTCTGTACATATGTCCCCAATTACCACTCTAACTGTTTTATTTCTGTAAATGGGTATTCGTGTGTGGGAAGAAATGTAGGCATGGTGGGATATGCTAAATTTATAATTATTCCAGGCAATCAGAATTGTCATTGGAGGAGATGAAGGAAGTAGGGGAATATTACAAATCTATCTTCCCCAATAGGCAATAGAGCTTTGTAGAGATTCTTGTGATTTCTGCCAGCTGAGGAACTGGACCACTGAAGTCCACAGAGCTACATCAGTTTGCACCAGTTGAAGAATTAGCTCACTATTTTTGTATTGTAGAACTTAGCATGAATTTTTTAACGGTTCTGTTTTGCCAAATTCTGTATTCCTCCCCCCTTAGATTTCATTTTATGTGAAGTCTTCATTTATTTGTTATTATTTTGAGGTTTGTTTTTTATTGTTTGGTTGGTTGGTTTTTGCTTGGGAAATACAACGTTCCTTGCAAAACCCAAGTCCACTCAGAAATGGGCTCATTTGGCCTTGAAAACTGTTTCCACTTTGGATTTTTGTACACTGTAGCATGTGTTTTTTTTCAAAGCAAATGGCTGATTTTGGAGTTTGTAATGAAATATTTTTAAAAAATGAACTTGGAGTAGTTCATTTTATTACAAATATTTCTCTCCACACACCAGTGTTGATCGCATTCTAACATTTTGGGTTAGAGAGGAGAGTTATATTTAGCATGAAGAGTTTACAGTATCCTCTGTTGTATCCAGCAAAAAGACTGACAGAATTTCAGCAGGGCTGATAAAGCTGGTAAAGACTTTCATTCAAGAGTCTAGTAACTAATACCCCATTGATGTTAAATGACTCTGGAACTCGTATAGGCTAGCTGATAGGGACCTGTGCATAAGCTTCTGATATCAGAGAAGATTAATTGGAAAATGATTAAGAAGTGAATCCCTAATGCGTAGGTATTTATACTGTTCTCTATTGTTCAACATGCAGATAATATTGGTGTCGGGGTCACATTAAATAACATCTGCCTCACACACGGAAGCCAGTATGTTCTGTCAAAGTTAAACAGACTGAATGGCTGCCAAGATTTTGTGGATGGAAGTTATTTCTCCTGCCAGGACTTGGGACACTATTTTTCTCTTTAAAAAAATATTATATTTGGTTGACACATTAAAATAGCAAGTTCTTTCTTTCTTTCTTTCTTTCTTTCTTTCTTTCTTTCTTTCTTTCTCCAGGGGTGGAGGTGAGGAACTACTGGTAGCTGTAACTTTGTGACATGATATTAAAGAATGAAAATCCAAACCTTGCACTTATGTGCCAAAGTCTGTGGTTTAGCCTCCTCAGTACCTTAGTGGAGCGGACCGAGTGTGCGCCTTTAAGAAAAAGTAATGAAAGACACACAGATAAAAGAACCAACCCAAGAACCTTTCCCCCCAACCCCTCATCCATGCATAAAACCTTTCTAGCAGTGAGGTCTTCTAGATCAGTGGTTTTCAAATTTTTTTCCTCGGAACCCAGTTGAAAAAAATCATTTATGCCCGTGACCCAGCAATTACATCTTTGAGCAATGCATTCCAGTCTTTTGTCGGCGGCAGCAGAGGGGTGGGGGTGGGGGGGGCTGCGACTTGGTACCTGAGGGCCTGTGACCCAGTATGGGTCTTGTACCATGATTTGAAAAACACTGTACTAGATGGTAGAATAGTCTCCCGAGGGACATGGTGGAGGGCCATCACTGAAGTCAATTAGAAATAGATTGGATAATGCACTGGTGCCTATACTAGGTGGAACAATCCTAAGCAGGGAGATAGCATACTTCTAGGTAAGTGTTTGTCGATGACCAGTCCGTGGACGGGCACCAATCCCTGAGATCTCCCTGGCATAGTTTAAGAAGACAGCAAGTCAGTCCTTGGTATCAAAAAGGTTGAGACTCACTGCTCTCGGTAACCTACTGACAACTTGCTCAACTCCTACAACTGACCTAAAGGTGAAAAGAAAACCTTACCCATTTCTGTCAATGGGCATGTTTGCACTCCTGGGTTTTTCTAAAAGGCCCCTAAATACTGCCCATTACTTGAGCTTGAGAAGCAGGATATTGCAGCTACACAATTCTTAGAACAATGATGGGTCTTTCCATTTCAAGGGCCAGACAGGTGCACAAAATGCAGTTGTCCTTTAACTTCATTGGGAACGTGTTGGAACACTCATGTAAATATGGGCTGCAGGAATATACTGAATTTTTATAGAATTTCTGGGCCAGTTTGGAGGCAGGCAGCATTGGGAAATCTCACACGAGTTCCCATTCAATTTTCCAGACAGGAACTAAATAAACATAATTATTGGTGCTTATCTATAGCTCCAGACCTTTGCACCCATGTCCATCACTAGGTTTTACCTGATGAATTTAGTTTACTCTTTGCATTAATGTTCCAAATGAGCATTTAATTAGATTCAGAAGCATATTTATAGTGTAATAAATACATTAAATTATTAATATGTGCATTATAAAAAAAAAAGTTAAATGAGAGGTAACTATGTGACAAATGATTTATATAGCATGGAATCTTAAGAATTTAAATATAATTTACAATCGACAAAATCTTCATTGTACATTATACCTCAATAGACTGTCCACATAGAATTTAATAATTGCACGAGTGTGGGTCAAGGTTATGGGTGTGATTTCACTACTCATATAAATTTTTTAGTAATCACCTATTATTATTACTATATAATAAGTACCTCATATGCATGATGTATTTTCTCATCAATATTGGCCATCAAAAGAGTTACTCAGATGCATTCATAGTGGATGAACCCTGACCATAATGTGTCTTGGAGAATCTTCATTTCATGGCATACTGTGAATTAATTATGAAGAATACTTATTGTATTCAATAGTCTCGTTGGACTTATTCAAATTCTGATGGAACATTGACATCTTCTGGGAGTATCTGATAAAAGAAAAATGGTCTTTCTGGAAGATGAAAGCCTTGGAGTGAGTGTGGGTTAGATAGGAAATGGGCAAATGGAATTTCAAAGAGGTTCTTGATTATAAAGGGTATCTTTTGAAAACAAATTGAAGTGGTGGGCCAAATTCTCCTGCACAATGCAGCTGCTGTGCTGTTCAAGCTTTCCCCAGCCTGCTCTGACAACATTCCCCAACTTTCAGCCCATGGTACCATCCTATGGATCAGAGGGGAATTACGTCTTAATGGTCCATTTCATATTTGGCTTCTTTGATTAGTGGAGCAAACGGGTTAATCAGTGTCATTTACAGAGTTGGGGGAGGGTTTTTTTTTGGACACCTCTCTAAGAACTGGTCTGGGACCCATCAACTAGTGTCACACAGTCTACTGAAGAACAAATATCAGAAGGCAGTGAGATTGGGTCACTATTGCTCTGAATAAGACTTGAATCAGTGAGGTAGATTTGAAAAGTTCAATGCTCAGTCTGAGGCTCAGGAGCGATGCGGTTTCTTGTTCCATATTTTTAATTTGTCAGTATCTGAATGGATAATTCTTTGGATGATTATTGTTATGTATAAGAATTTAAATTGTTCAGTGACCCTATCAGGCGTGCCCATTCTCTATCCTGCTTGCCCGAGCACAACGGGTTAATGTATTCACTCTCTCTCTTTTTTTTCTCTCTCTCCTTTAGTTTGTGCTGAATCTGAAGCCTGAAGTGACGATCAATGGCACAGATTATTTCCTTGCTGTCAGCTATTGACTTTCTCTCAGTCTCTGGTATCAAAGCTCCTTTCCCAGGGTGATGCTAGCAGGGTGGATGGTGGGGGGAGACGAAAAAAAGCTTGATAGCCATCTCCCGGTTCATTTCAAAGCACCTTTAATTGGATGTGCACGATGGGGGTGAGAATCACCTGGTAAGCTCGATTTAATGCAAACTCAGTAGAGATTTTAAGGTGACTAGGACTGGAAGATCTTAATGATAAGAGCAGAAAACTGTCCTGGGTTTTTTTGAGAGGATTATTCATTTATATGAAGGACTTCCCCCCACCTTTAATCTGTTTTGAAAAATGACTTTCAGGAGTAGAAATCCCAACTGACTCCATTAACCAATTCTTTGCTATGGGAAGCCTGGATACCTGCACGTCTTCACTTCAGTAAACCAGAGAATCACCCTTGAGGGCTAGGCTATGCTTATCTCATACAAGTGACCACTTACCCACCTGAGTAAACCTTTAGTGGGAATAATTTAGAGACAAGGTTATAGGATTTGAGCCTGGGCTACATTTAGATGACATCTCATTACCCCTGGTAGGGCCACCCAAGATGGTCAGGTCAGATGGTAAGGCCAGGCAAAAAGTAGCCCCCTGACTCTGTAGGTTGGGGGGTAAGCAGTAAGCCAACAAGCCATCCTCATAAAAAATTGCACTATAAACACACAGCAAAGTACCTATTCTAGTAAATGGCGTGATAGATGACGGGAATGGTGGAGTCTTGTTCATGCCCTAATTGAAATCTAATGGTGGGTGCAGCTGGTTTCAGATTCAGGATGTATAAGAGAAAATAGATTAATGTAGTGGAGGGATTAGAGATGGATGAATCTTTAATAGCTGAGTGTGGATGAGCTGTGATTTCAGATTGGTCTCTTCCAGTGCATCTGAACATGAAGATGTCAATCATAAACCAGGGAGGAGGGTTTTGTGCATCCATTGGTTTCTGTCCAATCTCTCTCTGTCTAGTACATCAAAATTCTTATAACCCACAATGAAGAATGTGGTATACAGAATCTAAAAAGGAAATCCTGACCCTATTCAAGCCAATGGCAAAACTTCAAGTGTCTTCAGTGGGGCCTTGCTCTCACCCTAAGTACTTGAAGTTAGAAGAAAACTGCATGTCATACAGTAAAGTTGTGTGTTGTAGCTTGGACACAAAGTTTGGACACCCGAGCAGGCAGCCATGCAGGCAGGTGGAATACCATGTGGATCTGAGTTGTTGAGTGTGGTGCGAGTTGGAAGCTGGACCATGATGGGGTGATATATTATCCCTAACTATTTTGAGGAGGGAGAGAGAGGAAGAAGCGAAAATGTCTGGAGATTTTTCCAACCCAGTTTTAAGTATTTGCAAAGTGGTGAAAGAAACACCTACCTACTGGCAGTTTCCTGGGTGAATTTTCCTCAGGTGAGATGGCTGGGGAACCATCCTGTTGGCATGCAGCAGGTGCAGAAGGCATTTCTTCAGAGAAGGAGTTGGTGCGTGTCTCGCTTCACACATAATTGTTGGAGGAGGAGGAGGTGGTGAGGCTAAGTCTGGAATTTAAGCATCTAAGTATATTTGTGGATCTGGGCCGAAGTGTTTACCTTGCTGATTTATCCTGTATTTAGTTCAGCTCTTTTTTGCTAATCTCTTGTTTTCTGTATTTATGTGATTGATAATTTTACTTTAAATTTATAACCGTAAACCACTGCTTTTGTTTCCCCTTGTGTCCGCTCTTGGAAATTTCGAGGAAGACGTGTCAAGGGCTTGTCCACCAGAAACAATGAACAGTCCCTATTGACTTCCGTGGCTTTTGGGTCACTCCTTAAGTAAGGAGGAAGGAAGCCTTCTGAGGCCACACTCAGAACACACCTCATTCCATTGTAGAGGGATAAGAGAGGTGTCCTTGAGTTGGAGAGTAGTGGAAATCTTTTTAAATTTGCCCTCTCCAAAAATGACTGCTTTTGAGAGCTTGACCCTTTACTTCAGTGGAGCAAGGCCTCAGTCAGGGGTAGGTTTTGGTTAGGAAAGGCAACCATGACATAAACATTCATATTTTCCCAATCCAGAGGCTCATGGATATTGGGACTGGAGCTGTCCTAAGAACAGAGTTAGTTGATAGAGCAGTGGACTGGGACTGAGGAGGCCGAAATTCTAGTCCCAGTTTTGCACTGGCCTGCCCGGATGACCCTGAGCAATCACTTCACTACCCCATGTATCAGTTCTCCCATCTGTAAAATGGGACTAATGAGATGCCTTTCCTTTGTAAAGCACTGCTGAACAGAGCTCAGTGAGAAATAGGTATTATTGTTATTATGAAATATACCCTGTAACTCTTCATTCCAGCACGGTTGGGAATAACACCAAAATAACCTTTTTCATAGAATTCCCCTCTACTGGTTCTTCCTGAAAGCACAAAGCACAGAATTTTTAGTTTGGCACAAATTATGGACAAAAGGGGCCAGGTCAGTTCTTATTTTAGCCAAACCGGTTTGTCTATCCATAATACTATAAAAGGCTCTAAGTTACCACAGAAGTCAGCTCCCTGTTTACTCTGTCTGACATGATTAATGTGTCCGTTTCACATTAGTAACCATTTTTCTCCTCTGCGGGAGTAGTCAGTGGATTCCCTTTGTTAGAATCTTGAAAAGATCACACTTGTTTTCATGCTATCCTCGTCATAGGGTGGTGCCATGTTTAGTGGGGAAAGTAAGATTCTAAGAGTGTTTTCTTTTTATCAGTGAAGGAATCAGCGAAACACCTTTCTGTGAGTGTAATTCAGTTGCCAGTGGGTGAAAGCTCACACTGGCCCTCTCTGTAAGATTGTTGTGTACAAGGATGATCCCTAACTCTGCAGCTCTAATCTTAGTTTTGAACAGTTTAAGAGAGAAGGGCTTTTTGAGCCTGCTTGGAGAAATCTTATAAGAAAAGATGTCTCAGGTGTACAACAGAACCTCTGCTGCAGAATGGAAATTAAGAGGCAACACAAATACATGTTTGGCTCTGCTTCCACTGATGTCAGTGACAGCTTTGCTGTTGACTTCCATGGAAGCAGATCGGACCCAGAGCGAGCAATGATGGGTTGACAGTGATTTGAAGTAGCTGGAGAACAGGCAATACTGACTGATGCAGGAACAAAGATGATAATAACATACGCTGAGATCTTCAGATGAAAGATGCTACAGAAGTGCAAAGTGCTGTTAAAAAAAAGTGTAAGGGCCAAATGGTGCCTTTAGATATGGATGAACAATATCCTTGACTTCAGAAGAAGTTGTTTATGCACAACCCAGGGCAGACTTCTCTGCTTAATAATTAAACCACACAGCACTGCTGTGAGGAACATGTATAATAATAATTTTACCCATCTCTCCTTGCTGCCACGCCTTGGGTGAAACATAGAGTTCAATACAGCAACAGTATGTAACCATTTAGCACAGGAAATGCAAGAGAATGGAATATTTAATTGGAACTATTGGGAGCATTTAGGCAGGAAGAATGACTCAGAACCTCAAAGTTATTTGGGCACAGACTCCCCTAAATACTTTTGAGGATCTAGTCCCATAGCACTAACTAAGTCACAATTTGGCCAGGACCTCAGGATAAACACCACCATGGATGCAAAAAATAGCAGGATCGCAGCTGCATTTACCACCCGGGATTGCCGTTAGAGTATCCTCACTAAGGACCTGTGCTGCTCCCCAGGCCTGATCCAAGATCCACTGAAGCCAATGGGAGTCCCACTGAATAGCAAAAGTCCCGTTGACTTTAATGGGAGAGGGATTCTGCCCTAAAACAGAGCCAATAGTCCTGGTATTACATTCCAGAGGGGGAGCTGTGTTCGTCTGTGCACAGCAAAAACAACGAGAGTCCTGCGGCACCTTAAAGACTAACACATTTCTTTGGGTGTAAGCATCTGACGAAGTGGGTTACCACCCATGGAAGCTTATGCCTGAAGAAATGTGTTCGTCTTTAAGGTGCCGCAGGACTCTCGTCGTTAGTCCTGGTATGTGTTAATTAGGGATGGATAGAACTGGGTGACCACAAACCAGGAATCTCATTTACGCCAGGTCTTCTGGCCATTTCTCTGTGCTGACTCTAAACCTTGTACTAAACAGCTGCAAAACACCTGGCTGTTCTTCGTCATTTGTAATCTGAACAGCCATCGATAAAATAACTAAAACCTAGATGATTCTTTTCAGAATTGACCATTGTTGATCAATTTGTTTTCCTTAATACATTGGCAGTCTGGTCACACCTCACTGCCTCTTTGCTGCAGCGTCTCCATTTCTAGGATCGTTCCTGTGCTTGTTAGGGTTATTAACATGTAAACACATCTCATAAAGCAGAGAAACGAGACCCTGATTACAGCTTTTGCAGTTATTAACACATGCAAAGGTTACATTTGATTATGAACTTGGCCCTTCTGCATTATTGGTAACACAGTTCGATGGCTCTTGCTATATTTCCTCACCTGATTACAGCTAGCATAGCAGGAGTGCATAATGACCAAGTTCAATTAACGAATTAAATGGCAGCACTTCAGTTCTAGTTCTGATGCGATGTTTAAAAGAACAGTCATGCTATTTTTTTAATATTTTCAAACACTTTATATACTATCTATTGAAAATGCCCTCTTAGAAACCCTCTCAGTGCCTTAGGCTGCTAAATTGGTAGGCATCTTTCAAAATGTCATTCTTGTATCTTCAAAAAACTGGAGGTCCAAGTGATACAGTACAGTCATATAACTACATGCAAATCAGGTGGTTGGCAGGCTGGCTGAATCCTCTCATTTTCAGCCACCATTGATTGCGGGCATGAAAATGCAGCTGCATAATTAGTCAGGATGAGGGTCAATTAAAAATATTTGTGTGGTTGTGATGAGAAAAAATGACCATGTATTCATCGTCAGGCAGTTAGGCTGCTAGCCTGATTTAGTCAGCAGAATTCTTCATGCCAAATCACTCTGAATCATGCAAAGAAGGGACTTGAATGTGGGTTTTTCACATCCTAGGACAGTACCCTGACCATTTAGCTATACAGAGCCTCTCTTGTTTTCCCCTCCCCATCATCCATTAACCTTCTCATTGAGAGCTCTGTGTAAACTGATACATCTCTGTGAAACATTTTGGCTTAGCTGAAACAGCGTATTTAACCAAAATGAAATTTCAGCAAAAACGTTCTGTCCGGCTCTAAGCATTATACTCTCACTTGGCACAAGTGTAAATGACTGTGCAAGGTGTGAGAGAGTGGAGAATCAAGCTCAATGCTATGACTCGATTTATCTTATTCCTGTGTGTATTTTAGCCATATTTGGTTCCCTCATTGCAGAGCCGGTGGAACTACTGAAGAATGAACTGCATGCCATGCTGGACCATGCATCTTTAGGAAATTTGTCAGTTAGATTACAAATCCAGCATTCTTATTGCTGGTTTCTATTAGCGGGGTCCAAAACATGAAATGGAGGCACAGATTCTAATCCAAAGGTCGAGGAAAGGAGTTCTGATCAGGTGTTCCAGTTTGGGTCCATCATTAGTGTTGAAAGGAAAAACGGAAAGAAAACGACTGGATCTTCCCATCCAAAATGGATATTTGTAGACCTGGCTGTAAGAAAAAAAAATCTTGGAAAATAAACACAGTTGATCTGTTACACTTTGAGAGACAGTAAATAGTGGAACCTTCCTGTATTGTCACTTTTCAGACCATACTTGAAAAATAAAATTTCTTTCCTTACCCATTTTGTTTTTTCTCTTTGGTGATTATTGATTTCCTTCCTCATGTCATCCGTCAACATCAATGCTTCTGTGTTTCTAAAGCAGCATGGCTTGCTTCCTCTGTCTTCCTTCAGCATTATTGCTCACTGTGGTAGCAATAATATGCTTAGTTGGGGCAATAAGATTTGATGGTTAATAGCAGCTTACTCCTATGCAGTAAAGAGAATGATAATCATCATTTTATTTATTAGGGACCCCAGGCATAGAAGAGGATCCAATTGTGCTAGGCACTGTTTAAAGAGAGAACAAAAAGACAGCGTATGCTTAAAGGAGTTTACAATCTATGTCTCATACATTCTTGGTATCTAGGTGCTCCAGAACTTTGAGCCTCTTTTGAATCTCCTAATATTTCCAGGTTCCCCAATCAGTTAAGGAAGCCAGTGGCTCTGCTGAAGGAACAATGTAACAGAAAAGTAACTCAGGAGGTGAGATGGCTTCCTAGATAGCCCACCTGCTGTTTCAAGATGGATTTGAATTTTTAGGATCCCAAGATTCTCCTTGTGGTGACAGGGTCTGTAGAGTGCTGAATTGTCCCATTGGTCACACCAAAAACACACTCAAGGTTCCATACTTCACCCAGCCCCTTAATTTCCAGTGGAATTTGGAACACACAAGAGCTCTCTCTATAAGACTGAGACCTGGTGAAAAGATTGTACA
Organism: Pelusios castaneus; assembly: GCA_007922175.1. Lineage (NCBI taxonomy): Eukaryota > Metazoa > Chordata > Testudines > Pelomedusidae > Pelusios > Pelusios castaneus. The sequence goes on from ML685765.1 coordinate 24,537,630, forward strand.
GACTGAGACATCACCTCAGCAATTGTTGTTGGCTCTTCTTGCAATGAATCTTCAGCCTTGGCAGTCTGATATCATTATGTAATATGAATGAAGCCCCCCTGATCACCTTAGAAATATCTTGAATCATTATTATCATGATCTTAGGGGAAAAATATCCTGGTTTATTGAATAGTAAGTCAGAAATTGAACCTCCATGGAAGTGCTTACCAGTTTCCTACTGGTCATCATGTGCTCAAGCCTTTTTGCCCTTTAGCATCTTGGAAGAGGGCATGCACTTGGAAGAGTGCCCTGGATGTGTTAGTCCCAGTGCGTGTGGTTTTGTGAGTCACGCACCATTCCTCTGCTCACACAGAGAAGCCCACACTTTCTAGCCTGCAGTTCCATTTGCTCATGCCCGTTTCCTGCCAAAATAACCACTTCAGCGAAGGCCGGAGGGGAGGGAGAAGAAAAGAAAAAGAAAGAAAAATGATGCTGAGAATCTTTTCATTAGTTTTTGCACGTGGAATGAATGAGAAATAAATGTGAGAGGCTAATACTAATGAGCTTGAGACCTAAAGACCGTGACCTGGAGGCAAGATCCTTTAACTAACAACTTAATTATAATACATTTTTGCTTGAGAGCACCATACAAGCAAATCAATCAGGCCATGCAGGCGGGCTCATTAAAACCAGCAAAGTACAACCCCAAAGGTCAGCCTATTAAATAAGATTAGCATTTCCCACTTAAAGCCTTCGCTGGGCACAGGTGCTGGGAGAGAATTCAAATTTGAGTGTTCTTCATTGTCCCAGCTCATGGAGGGCTGAACTTGTAAGATGACGGGTGCCCTCAACTCCCAGTGGCCAGATCCTCAGCTGGCAGAAATAGATGTAGTTTCGTGGAAGTCACTAGGGCATCTGGCCAGCCCTGACTTTACTGGGAGTGAGAGGATCTATGGACTCCATGGGATCAAGCCTAAATAAATGTGATGCCCTCCAAATAGGTTCTGACATCCATCTGTGCCTCCTCCCTGCCAGCTGCAGAATCTGTTCCTTTGCTGTCGGTGAGTTCAGATGAATGCTGTGGATAACCATCATGGGCTTCACCCTCCTGTCACTGACAACAGTGTAAACCAGGAGTCAGTGCAGTTAAGCTGGTGTAAAACTGATGAGAGAGAGAACCAGGAAAGGAGACACCCATCCTCTTTCATTGCCACACAGATCCCTGCTCCAAGACACCAGGCCCTTTATAATTCAATTTAATGGTTCTTCTCCTCTCAGACGCCTCTTGGTCTCAGATAAATCACATTCAGCTTTCGCTACTAAATCTTGAGGTTCTCATTTTCTGCCAATTTCAAAGATTGCCTTATGAATGCCATAACACTGGCAGACTATGTTGCTACTTCATTATTAACATATGTTATCATGGGGTAGGACTGACTATCTGACTGTCTAGCTGTATGTTTATCTATCTGGACATGTTTATGGCTCCCTTCACTGCAATGTGCCTCGCAAACAATATTGTATTTATCCTCCCAACACCTGTGAGATATCCCCTTTCTTCAGGTGTATTCAAAGTGAGAGTAGGGGATAAGGTGATTAGGGTTTTCTGATATTGCAAGTTTCAAAGATTAGTTAATCATCTTGTCCTCTTATGAGGACATATTTACCCTGATGGAAACTAATAAGATAATGTTTATCCAAAAAACAATGTACTTGGCTGGCATTTTAATGTGTCTCTCTTGCTGTTCTTTCCAGGGCAGCGTTTGTGTTTGGAATGAGATCTTTTTCGTTCTAAAACCATTTTTTTCTTAGTCTGCAAGGAAATGTTATTCTGCTGTGTATGTAGCATCACGGTCTTTTCACCACGGAAATGTAAGTGATAACGAAGTTGAAGCCTCATGATTTCTGGGAAGGGAGAAGATTGAGGGATCAAAGCCTGTATTCAAACAAAAAGTACTGGGTGAATGAGTGGCTCAGAGAATTGTTAATGGACTTCACCTTCAGGCTTCCAGCCTGAATAATTTCCGTGTCAATAGGGGCTCATAGTTGATTGCTGTCTTTTGATTGTTTATGACCTTTATGGAAAGGAATTGGGGAGTCTCCATTCTATTACCAGTAGTCACCAGTCCATATAACCTCCACCCTCCACCCCAGCATAAGGGGCACATTTGTTGCTTGTCACAGCAGAGAGGTCAACGACTCAGTGGGAATGGCGACTGAACTCCCCCTTCCTCTCTAGAAAAGGATTGAGATAAATTGGTGGAGAAGCTCATTTTGCTGCCGCTCTGGCTGTGTCTATTTTGGTGACTAACAGAGAGCTCCCGTCTGCAGAGCTATTGTCTGACAGCTAGCACCGGCAAGAAATTCACAAAGAAACAGAAAAGCCGCTACAAATATTGTTGCAAGTAATTAGTTATCACGGACGGTAGGAAAGATGTATTATGCTTATTTAATGTCTATGTTGCAATAGTAGCTGGAGGGCCAGATCAGTGACTGGGGACGCATTGTACTAGGCACTATAGTCACACGTAAGAAAAAGACAGTCCATATCCCAAAGAGCTCACCGTCTAAGCCACAATGATGGAAATCATGTGCGAGGCCAGCAGATTTGTTTGGCTCCGTTACTGAGCTTGCGAAAATTCCTCCCAGATTGGAAGCTCCTCCTGAAATGTGCAAAGCCAGCAGCGAATGCGTCTCTGTCTGGAGGAAAACCATCAGAACAAGCAGCTGAGTGAATATTTACGCGGATGAGGACACGTAACCCTTTCATCCATTTGATGGATACCCCAGCATTGTGTCCTTCGCAGCTCAAGCGGTGGGTCAATTAGCACCATTTTGGGCTCACGTCTCCTGGCTGAGAGTGATTTATTGCCAATTTGGTTCTAAAGAAAGGGTTTCCCTTTTTGGCACAGACATGCTGCAGTTATGGAATCATATCATTCTGCTGTTGAAAACAAGCCATTCCCACCCCCACCCCCCAGCCAGGGACTTTACACAGGGTGGCTGCCAAGCTGTTATCCAATCCAACTGGGGCATTCAGTTCCTGGAGGCTGTAGATCATTTCAAATATTGCACTGCCTCCCCATTAGGGGCACCTTGTTTGAGCTGAGAGCCTGGAATTCAGGGGTTGTCACTGCGAAGAGCAGGGCAGAAGCCGAGGCCACATGAAGGCCATCCAAGGCAGTAGCACACCAGCGTGGGAAACCTGTGGTTCCATGGCCACGGCACTGCTCCTGTACCCTGTCTCTGCCCCACTCCATACTTGCATTGCATCCTCATCAGAGATGCAGTGGCATGTCTTCTTCTCTTTCCTGAACTCAGGAGCAGCAGATGCCCCTGTCCATTGAGAAGCTGGCATGGTCTGGTGTAGGGAGTCCACCCAGAGTTTACCCCAGCAACTGGGGTTTATGTGTTTATGTGGGTGGGCCAGACCTGCTGTGCTTTTCTATTCTTGCTTTGTCTCCTTCCAGGCTGGCTGAAGATTCAGGCAGCCACAGCAGCTTGGCGTTCGGGATTTCAAGCTTTTCTTCCCGAACACAAGGGCACAAACCTAGGTTGTTTTGTTTTTTAAAATTGAATAAAGATTTAGATCTTGATGTAAATGAAGGGCTCCAGGACCTGGACAGAAACAGGCTGATTGGTGGCCTCAAAGTAGAGTTAGTCATGGGACCACTTGTTGACTCAGGTAAAGTTTAGGGATCGTGACAGTTGATAATACCTGACTAGAATTAGGATGGGGGCTGATTGGGGGCCCCACACTAGGATTAGGGTTCAGGCCAGATCATAGCTGCAGGATAAGGTTAAGGTTTGCTCTGCCATGGGGCCCCGGACTAGAGTTAGGCCTGGGTCATTTCGGGTCCTTGGGGTTGAGGCCAGTGGAGTACAGGGTTAGATTGTATCTCTAGGCTAGGGTTAAAGTTGGAGTTGGCTGGTGCTCTCAGGCTAGATTTAGAGTTGGGGTTGGTTTGGGAAATCTTGAATTGATATTGATCTCAAAGGCCCAGAGAATTAAACTCTTTCACTGTTCAACATTAAAGAGCGACAGATAGATTCGGGGTTATTTTTTTTTCTACCGAGATCTTGGATTTACTTGGTTAATTGGCAAACATCCAAAAGCATTCATTCAAGTCGAAAACTTTATTGATTCAACACAAAAAAGCACAAGGATTTAAAGTAACCATTTATATTGAAACTGCAGTTAAGTGGTTACTTATGTTTTACATACAATCTCTTCTTCCCCCCCCGCCAAGTATGTACCCAGGTTTATAGGCACAGCCCACTGTGCATCCAAAAATCTGATAATGCATAATCAGAAGTTGTCTTGGTTTAGTTTAGTTTGTCTTGACAGAATGTGAGCTAATAAATATTACCCCATCTCTGACTGCTCTGATTTCATGATAACTCAGTGGAACAGATATTCACAAAATGAAATATTTTCTGCAGCGTTGCACTGAGACCAGACTTTAATTGCACAATAGTTGGTAATTACATTCTCCATATTCTCCGTCCATCTTCGTTATTCACTGATCATTTCTGCAAAGCGTGCGCCCTTAATCTTGGCCATTTCCACTGTAGGGAAAATGAAAAGAAGCATTCAAAATTATTAGAAGACTCTTGTTTTGCAGTAGTGCTGCAAAAGTAAGGGTGTTTGTGGAGGTGAGGTGACAGAGGTGTGGAAGGGAAGAGGAATTTCATCAATCCAGACACCCCGACCATAAGAAATAGCAGAGTTCCTTCTTGACCTGCTGGTTGGACCTTGCATAATTCCAGCACTGTTTTGGCAGTTCCATAAAACATGTCATACACATAACAGTATGCCCTGGAAAACAAAAACCAGTTTACTTGCTACTGCATTTACATATGTAAACAACATCATGATTGCAATGAGGTTGTGTTGTCTACCGGTTAGAGCAGTAGACTGAGTCAAAATGCTTGAGGAAGAAAAGGTATGTGAGGTAACATCTTTCATTGGATCAACTTCTGTTGGTGGAAGGGACAGGCATACAGGAACTCTTCACAGAACTCTTCTTCAGATCAGAGGAAAATGACCAGCGTGTTTAAGCTAAAAGAAATGAAGAGCTCTGTAAAACTTGAAGGCACCTCCCCGTCGTCAAGAGAAGTTGGCCCAGTAAAAGATATTTCCTCACCCATCTTGTCTTGCTCATATTCTGTGACAACCCTAGCTACAATCCAGATCCTTGCATTCTAATCCTGCCTTGGGAGGTAGAGTGCTTTAATGGTTAGAGGAGGATGAGTAGGAGTCAGCATTCCTGGACTCCTTTTTCAGCTCTGCCACTGACTTGTTGTGTGACTTTAGACCGGTCACAACTTTTCTGTGTCAGTTTCCCCATCTGTAAAATTGGGAGAAAAAGAGCACATGAACATAGTGTTTAATTCCAAAGGGGTAGCCGTGTTAGTCTATTGTAGAAAGACAACAGAGTCCTGTGGCACTTTTAAAGACTAACAGATTTATTTATCGCAAGCGCCTTGAGATGCCTAGACGAAGGCGTTTTATAGTGTCATGTATCCCTGTGCTGAATTCAGAGAGTCTTACTTCACCATGATTACAGTAAACCTGACAAAGCTTTAATCTGAGGCTCCATTATTTGCTGGAAATGTCTCCAACTGGCTCCATGCTTTTGGAATAGAAGGACAATAAAGTATCATGGGTTTATTTATACGGTATCCATCTTTCTAATCAGAGAGTGCTATTGGGAAAGTAGAGAGATTTATCTGTCTCTCTATCTTAGGGTTTTATACTGCCACCCATCATCCTAGTGTCTAAGCATCTTCCAATGTAAAATCAATAGCAATTGCAAAGACCCTAGTCAATTTCTGATTTCCCAGTGATTTGGTCTTGTCAACTATAACTAGATGTGGGTACATTTTCCCTCCCATTGGCAAAATTCAGATAAATAATAGAAACAATGCATTAGGCAGCTGCAGGCTGTAGAATGATTCTGATACCAATCACTTCTATTTACACTACCAGCCCCTTTCCCAGAGACCTTCTCTATATAAAAGCTATGGGCTGCCAGCATTTATATGGTCTACGAATTAATGGGACATTGTTGGTTATGATGATAATATTGAGATGGTGGCTACTGATGGGTTTGAAAGTGCCTGTCCCTTGTATTAGAGAACAGGGAGCTATGTCCGTTTTGTTTCTCATTCGAAGAGTGGCCCAGGCCTGGAGGCTTGGATTTACCTCTCTCTCACTGTCCTCAGCAGCACTCTAAATCTCTTCTATTATATTTGCCTTGTCTTGGGTTCATTTTGAGGAGCCCCCAATTACATTGACATTACTTCACTCTCATATTTCACAGGCCAGGTTATGACTGCAGTCTCCTCTCTATGGCTATGTCCACACTAGAAAAAGTTAGGTTGACTTTGTTAAGTCGACTTAATAAGGTCACCTTTAAGTCGACTTAAAGCCAACCTTATTAGGTCGATTTAACAAAGTGGACTAAGTCGACTTAACTTTAAGTCGACTTAGTCCACTTTGTTAAATCAACCTCACCACCCTTAAGTCGACTTAATAAAGTTGATTTAAGGGTTGGTCCACCTCCACACCATCCTTAAGTCGACTTAAGGAGTCGACTTAAGGCTTAAGTCGACCTAATGGGTGGTTCTTATTAAGTCGACTTAAGCTTTCATGAAGTTGACTTAAGGAATTTCTTAAGTTGACTTAATGAAAGTCTGGTGTAGACACGGAGTAATTGAGGTCTATTTAAGCCTCAAGCCGACCTAAATTGCAAGTATAGACATACCCTATGTGAATCCGAAGTAACTAATTTCAGTGGGACCACTATGCAATTAACGTGGTACAACTAAGAGCAGAATTTGGACCAGGTTTCTTTCCCTTATATCTTCTGGTATCTTTTTGCCTCCTCACATTTAAGCTTTAACATGCTACCAAACTTGTATGGGATTCTATGGGAATTCCATTGAATACCAAGGATCCCTGTAAAAGGAACCACCTCCCCCCCCCCTTCATCCAGGGGAGGTGAGATTTTAAAGATCTGGTCCTGCTCCAGTAATGATCTATTTGACCCTTCTTGCAAACTGAATGTTTCAGGTACTATTCAATGCGGGGCTGAATTAAGGAGGGAATAAAGTAAGAACCACTCATCCGCCCACCCCACAAACTTCCAATTTTCCACAACAAACCCCACAAGTTTCCAGAACAATTGTAATGACTTGAGACTGCTCTGTATGTATAGAATCCCATTGAAACCAGTGGGAATGTCATGCAGGGAGTAGCTACTGGATGGAGCCCTTAGTTGAATGCACATCTGAAAAGGAGCTCTGAATTTTTTGAGCTTCACCCATCACTAGTGTGAATGTCTGAGTGAGGATGCTAAATTGTAGCTGAGCAAAACACTGGGCCACCTCCTCACGTGAGATAGAACAGCAGAGCTCTATCCTCTTCAATAGAGCTATGTCAGTTTGGCTTAGTAGCTTCCAGATCTAGCCAAGTTTACCAGGAAGAAAAGAGATTATCATTGTTAAAGACATAAATTATGCCAGTGTGACAAACCCAGCACTGTGTTACATCCTGGTGTCTGGACACAGGCCAGCAACTCAATATTGCTTTCTAGAGGCAATCTGTTTCCATGAACCACAGGCATCCTTGAGGCGGAGGGACCATTTCTGCTTGCTCATCATCATAGAAAGTAGCTTGTGCTCTACAGAACTATTGATCTGTTGCAAGCGGAACTATGTTGATCCCTGATCTTCCCTATTTGCCACGCTTCTGATGGGAGGGTGGGGGCATAATGTATATCTCCACGCTGGTAATTTTTATTAGACATATGCAAGAGTAGAAATGAGTCTAGAAAATGGGCCAGATTCTCTTCTGTGTCAAAACTCACTTGGTGCAGGAGCTGGGTGGAGTGGGAAGGAGCTGGTTACAGCTTCCTGAGTTGCAATCTGCATCAGCCCTCAAGTTAATGTATGATAATGCAGCATCCTAGGGGCTGGTCTAGCTTCCTCAGCTGCCCACCGTTCTCAAGAGCCCATAAGTCAGCTTTGAAATGGAGGAGCGAAACTCCAATGTTCCCTACCACTAACACACTCCTTCCTCCCTTGCTCCATCTGCTGGGGTGGGTTGGCAGTTATCGCAAGTTGTTGTACATCATTCAGAGGTCCCTCCTGCTGTGAGACCAAATCAGCCACAGACTGATGCTGGCCCTTTTGTGCTGCTCAGGGGCACAAAGTAGCTGGAACCCGGATAGAGAATCTGGTTCAGTAAGGTTAGAAATGCCAGATGTACCTGTCTTATTCATTACTGATGTCATGTGAGGTCTCATGGGGTGCATCTACACTTACAAGTTAGGTTGACTTAAGGAGGCTTAAGTCAACCTAACTTACTCCCCATCAACACTGGGCTTCTATTAAGTCAACTTAAGCTGTTCCTTAAGTCGACTTAAGGAAAACTTAAGTTGACTTAATAACACCTAGTTTTAGGTCGATTTAAGGCTTAAATCGACTCCTTAAATCAAGTTAAGCCAGTGTGGATGGGGATTAGCGCCTAAATCAACCTTATTAAGTCGACTTAAAGCATTAAGTTGACTTAATAAGATTGACAAGGGGTATGTCTACACTAGAAAAAGTTAAGTCGACTTTGTTAAGTCAACTTAATAAGGTCGACTTTAAGTCGACTTAAAGTCGACATTATTAAGTCGACTTAAGAAAGTCGATTTAATCTTTCTAGTGTAGATATAGCCATAAACACTGATGCCATACTGACCTTCCTAATCATTGCAAGATGTATGTACAGGTGACATTTAAGAAGGGGTATAAATGTCCTGAAAATATGTTTTAAAGTCTGTTCCCAACCCAAAGAGGAAAACCAATTTCTGACAGACAGGCAGTAAGAGGTGTATCTTGGGTGAAATGTAAAATAAGCATTGTAAGCCAACACAATGGAAACCCTATTCACATACAAAGTCAGCAGGGGGATGCGAAGGCAACAGGGACATAAGACACTGGTAACTGAACCACCTTGTTTCTGGGGCAAACAATGAACTTTGGGTAAGGTAAAAAGACACTCTTTTATCCCGCACCAACACAGTAAATGGCCAGTGCATTTACAGTCATGGAAATGGGATCCCATGGATTGAAACATCTCAAAGCACATTAGGGGTGAGATATGCTTCTTTGGTCTGCTAATGTTAAGACTTTCATAACATCTTGTTTTGATTTGGTTTTATATTGAACCCTCCTTTTCCCATTTCCCCACACACTGTCTCCTAAATTTTGACTTTTGCTAACAAACAGATGACAAACATTTTCATTACAAATATATCTCCATGTGGGAATGTTATAGGAGCTGAATCATGCAAGCTGGTACGTGGCCTGTTCCTTGGGCATTGCCAGAATCAGGGGTTGACAACCTGTGCCAAGACTGGCATGTGAGCCGATCCCTGCCACTGATACTGGGGCCTGTGCCGCCAGAAGGAAGGGGAAGGGGCTCCAAATACGCCTCTGGAAAGGGGGCTACTGCAGACCCCACTGCTGATGTGCCGCCGGAATGGCCCCCTCCCTGCCACTTCCACAGGGATAAGGGCAGGAAGGAGAATTGGGCACGGCCTTTCCAAAATGTTGCCGACCCTTGTGTAAATGGATAAGGGGCTGAACATTGCAGGGAAATGTTTCAAGGAGTCTGGCGTGCAGCTGTGTTAATTGTAGGGCAAAGAAAGGGCCGACATAGCCCAGAGGAGACTGTCTAGGTGGCTGAGAGACTGGAGGTGTGAGGGAGTTATCACTCATTTAAGCACTAGCAAATCTCTCTTGCTGGAGGCCGGGTGTCACAAGATGACTCCTGACATCCTGAGAACTGTGACAGTAGTGCCTGCCCCAAAGAATTTAAAGTTGAACTACACAAGTCATGTGACAGGTGAGAGAGGCATAGGGTGAATATAACTTGCCCAAACTCACATCACAGAGCTGGGTTTAGTACCCAGATCTCCTGGCTCCCAGTTCAGTGTGCCCTATTGATGATGCCTCCTGCTGGCCACTTTGTCAATTTTCCATCAGTCTGTTTATAGGTTAAGGCGCTCTCTTGCTCTTCTGGGGTATTCTAGATCCCTTGGCACCATGGTATCTGAAGATCACAATGTCATCCCGAAAGAGTGCTCTGTGAAGACTACAACCTTCACATCAGACCACTCATTTTCTAGTCTTCAGTCAGTATGCTCTGTCTAACCTAAAGTACAGTTGCTAGGATAAGAATGTCAAAATCATTGGTTCCTCTTTTCCTACTTGGCGAGCAACTGGTTGCTCTTACATTGTTCCCTCAGCGTATTTCCTTAAAAGGCCCCGTTACTCGAACACTGTTCCAAAAGAATAGATTCCAGAGGTGTCTTTTCAGGGCTTAATAATGTAATGCTTAGGTGCTAGGTGGCTCTGTGTATTACTAGATTAGCCTTTCTGGCCCCCAAACCTCAGCTCAAATCCTAGTAAGTCTGGACGTGTCATTTCCATGGGTGGAATTAGGCTAGCTAGGAGACTGCTGCACACTCCAGAATTCAGCTCTAGGAGACCCATGGGCTGGGCTGGCAAGGCCATGAATGAGATGAATGGCAGGGCAATGTGAGGATCTCCCTGCCTGAATCACAGAAAATGCTCAGGTATTCTGGCAGTGGTGGGGGTGTGGTGGAGGACCACAGCGCTGGAAGAGCAGGGGATCTGATGGCTCAGGCTTGGCTAAGTGATGCTGAGGCCAACATAGCAGAGGGACTGATACGTGAGGACTGCAGTGGTATGTGGGGATACCAGTTCTGGAGGAGTGTGCCTATTGCTGGAGGAAGGGGTACTGGTGTAATCTGGTTCAGGACCTATCCATGCTCTAGCTAATTCTACAGAGTGCTTTGCATTGTACTTTTAATACACACCAAATTTGCAAGCAAAACCCCGTCATTGTAGTGTTTCTTCTTCTTTTTTGTGAAGATGGGTGAGTAAAGCCCCACAACTCAGGGAGCCAGCCAGTATGACACTGAGCACTGGATAGCAATGGAGAACTGTAAGAAAAGTTGTCATATTTTCTCTCAGGGCAGCTACACACCTCTAGTGCCAGATTACATTTGACATTTCATTTACAGGCCACATAATGTAACACCTACCCCCAGTAATGGTGGCAGAGCAGGAGCGTTGCATTTGACAAAATGACCCTCTCTATTTGCTTTAATTTTCTCAACACTATGGCCAAGTTTATGTGGAAGTGAGAAACATTTGGGGTATTTTTTGTTAGCATGGCATTAAATGAGTTTACTGTGGTGTGTTCAGACCCTGGTTAGGCTTCAAGTGGCCTTAATTAAATGTAAGAGAACTGTGCATCAGTTCAAAAAGAGCCAAAGAAAGTTGTGTGCTCGGCTGAATAATGCTAAAGGCAAACATTAGATTCCTGGCGTGAACCAATCCATTCAGCAGGTGTAAAGTTGAAAAGATCACTATATGTCTGTAAGCAACACCCCAGATGTGGGAGAGGGACTTGGTGTCTTCATGAAAGCAGTTATGGGGGAATGAAGATCAGTTGATAAAAGTATTTGTTGCACATCAGTACAGGTTTTCAGACTCAGTAGGATAAGGGTGTGTGGGTGTGTGCAAGATTACACTCTGAAAGCCCGTTTGGAAGGACTGTGTGATCAAGGGAGGTTTATGGGGAGAAGCACTCGGGAGATTGTCTTCTGATAGGTTTCACACTCCAGCTATAATTGGAAAATGTGTCCCACTTGATGTTAATTGGCCTCACTGATGTGAAAACCTGATTGGGTCTTGGGAAGCAGGGTGGTTGCCAGCTGACCCTTATATAAAGCACTGAGCAGCCCACAGGGCTGGGCTAGAGGTTTGTGGAGGCTTTTGAAAATGTAGTACACTTTGTAAGTGTGAAGTAGTAGTAGGTAACCACCAAGAAAATGCATTTGGGGGAGGGTGTTTCAGTTTTCAAAGAAGTCTTCTGCACAGGGTAAAATTCAGTGTTTCCAGGAAAGGTGTCTTTGTAATGTTAGACCTGGTTTGATAACTGTCTTGTGAAGGAATGGTAGAAGAGAGGACTTAAACACAAAACTGTGATTCTAAATCAGAGGGTTTCTTGCTGGGGTGACCAAAGGTGGATTTAGCAGACTGAACTGTGAGAAGAAACACACACACAGGGAGGTGTGAGATGAGTTATATCCCACTGAAAAGTTCAGGCTCTTCTATCAGGGCAATAAACTGCCTCCAGTGAGACACTCCTTAGGCTGGCATTTCTGTTCAATATGAAGTCCATTAGTATTTGGAAGAACTAGGAAGGAGCAGTGTGTTTGCATAGCATTGCCTTGCTAGGCATATAGCTGGAACCAAAATGAACTAGGGGAGAAAAAGGGCACTTCTTGAAGGAGGATGAAAACTGATGGTCCCATCAGAGTTTTCTTCCCCATATATATATATATATAGACCTATAAAGCTGGTTTGGGGAAGTGGTGGTACTCATTCCTCCTGGGGTATATCCAATAGCAGATGGAGCCAGAAGGCGGCTATTGGGGAGGGTGACATGAACTAGCTTGGCAACTCTTTATTTTTGATCCAGTTGTCATGAAATACTGGAAAGGTCAGTTTGTATTTTTCTCATCTTCCTGTGGCAATAGATAGCAAAGGGGAGCTCAAAATAGCTGTTGCAATTCTGTAGCCAAAGAGCAAACACAATTACTTCTATGTCTACAGAGGCATTGAAATTGCCCATTTTAGGAAGTGCCTTCATGCATCTATTTGCCAGACTCTGAATGCAGTGGCCCTCTCACACGTTTCTCTCCCACCCTTCTCTGTGTGATTACATGGTGGCTCAAGGATGGTTTGGAACTGGGTGTTTGTTTTGATCCCATCTCTAGTCTAGAGGCATTAAAGTGATAAATGTTCCACTCCCTTATGTCATGCACACTCTATATAGTTCTATATTCCACCTGGGAACCTAAGAGATCTACCATGCAGCTGTATTCAGGTTAAATGGCTGTATCAAATCTTCCCTGTTATTACCTTAGAGCCAGTTTTTCCTCTCACTCATGCTTCTTTCCAGCTTTTACTGCAACTTATCTTAATTAAGCAAGAGGAGTAACTGGAAAAAAAATTATCACAGTTTTTCAATTGTCAGAAAACATGAAACATTCAGTGATTGCCTAGAATACTGAAATTGAATCCCTGGCAGATGGAAAACTGGTGGAATCTATTTTTTCCCATTGTCTCAGCAATGAATTATGTTAACAGCAATATCCAATAGATAAACATCTGAGGAGCCTGGCATAATAATTTCTTACCTTGTATTTACTTAGGTGAAAAGTCTAGTGAAATCTTGCATGAGCTTTGGACCTTGGTGCCTAGCCCAAAGAAAGTAACATTCAGAATCTAAGTAATCTATAAAGAACGTGACATTCAGCTCTCTGTCCAAAGGAGACTGCTGACTGCCCACTGAAAGTGTGCTGGCCTCACTGCAAACCCAGAAGATGATGCTGCTTCCTGCTCCAAGGAGCTTGCAATTTAGAGGAGATACAATCTCAGTACAGTTTGGAGAGCCACAATATAGTAGCATAGATTGTGTGTGTGTGTCTATAAAAGACTAGTGGCTAGGACAGAACTGCTGGAGTCAGAAGGTGTGGGTTTTATTTCTGACTATGCCACCGGCATGCTGGATATTCTTGGGTAAGTCACTTCCTTGCCCGTGCCTCAGTTTCCCCATCAATAACATGGGGCTAATGATACTGACCTCCTTTTGTAAAGTGATTTGAGGTTGGTGGATGGAAAAGTGCTATGTAGCAGCCAGGGGTGGTGGTATTCTTACCAGCCACAGGGATGGTGCTTCTCAGCATGAGTAGAGTGGTGCTAGTCCAACTCTTTAGAAACGCCTAGATGCTAACCATAAGCATCACTTTCCTGTCTCGACCCCCTTCTTGATGGCTGCAAGTGCTGAGGGCGGAGGGATATCGGGTGGGACAAGGGGATGTAACAAAGATTTCAGGGGGGAGATGTTGGCTGAACATCAGGAAAAACCTTCTAGGAGTGAGAAAGACTTGGCTGTAGAACAGACCTCCTGAGACAACACTGGAAGCCCCTTCTCTTTGGTTAGTTAAAACTAGACTGGACAAAGCATTAACAGATGTCCTTCTGAGGTCAATCATCCCATTGGCTGGTGGCAGGGACTAAATAGCCAACACACAATCCTTTTCCCAACTCTAAAGCCCAAGATTCTATGAATCTACACTATTTCCCTGGACTTGCTTCTTGTTAACCCTTTCAGCGCCCTTTCCTTATGCCTTTGTTTCCTCCCCCCTTTGCACTCAGTTAACTCCCAGAAGTTCTGTGCTGGATGGATCTGACCTTTGTTTCACAGGAAATTGATTATGGTGAAAGCGTCTGACGAAGTGGGATTTTCTCCCACGAGAGCTCATGTGATAAATAAATCTGTTAGTCTTTAAAAGTGCCACAGGACTCCGTTGTCTTTCTACAATAGACTAACACGGCTACCCCTTTGGAATCCCTTGGAAAGACCTTGAACTTGTCACCTCCAGCCTTAACAAACAATGTGTGGCCTCTCTCATGGTAATGGCCTGGTAGAGTGATCCCACTGGGAAATGTTTAGAAAGGGGAAGTTGATTTCCCTTCCATTCACTATCAATGGCTATGTCCACACTGGCAAGTTAGTTTGAATTAAGGAGGCTTAATTCGAACTAACTAAAGCCATGGCTACACTAGGCTTTAGTTGGTTGGAATTAAGGGCTTCCTTAATTCGAACTAAGAAGTTCCAATAGGGTATTTGAACTAAAGGGTTAATTCGAACTAACTAGTTCAAATTAACCAATCTGGCCATGTTAATTCAAACTAATTTCTTAGTTCGAACTAACCGGCCATTGAAATGAATGGGGATCGCTAATTCAAACTAACTAAAATTAGTTCGAATTAGTTAGTTCGAACTAACTAATTCGAACTAATTTTAGCAAGTGTAGACATAGCCTATGAGTCTTACTGGGAGCGGTGACTAGTGTAAATAGAGGAATTTTAACAGAATGCTGGCGGAAAGTGAGCAGCCAAAGCTAACTTGATCTTATACACAAGGGAATTGCGGAGAATATCTTGAGGTATTTACCTCGATCTACATGCAATTTGAGCATTAGTTTTGTGAGCTATTGTTATAGAACAAAAGATGGCCTTCCAGTTAAGGCAATGGAGTGGGACTCCATAGACCTGAGTTCACTTCCCAGAGTGGCCATTCTTTTTGTGTGACCTTACACAAGTCATGTAATCGGTGCCTCAGTTCTTCATCTGTACAATGGGGACAATACGACTCCCTTTCTCTTGCATGCTTAGAATCCAATCTCTCAGTATGGGTGTGTTTAACTCTTAACACAATGGGGCTG
Source organism: Pelusios castaneus (assembly GCA_007922175.1). Taxonomy (NCBI): domain Eukaryota; kingdom Metazoa; phylum Chordata; order Testudines; family Pelomedusidae; genus Pelusios; species Pelusios castaneus. The sequence goes on from ML685765.1 coordinate 24,552,995, forward strand.
CAATTTTGGATTGAGCGTCTAAGCACTACATTGATGTCGATAATAATAAAATGCTGATGTTTCAGGGAGGCTTTTGCACGGCAGACATGGTCATGTTGCCTGTATTTTATGTAGCAGCACAAGTAGCAAAGGTAAATGGCTGTCAGGAATGCATCCCCTTGTTCCAAACTCGTAAGACCTTTCCTCTGCAAAACAGTAACGTAGACCGTATAAATCATTCCAGAACTAGACTCTTTACTCCCCAGGAGAAGGGGCTGCAGGTGTAGAATTTCAACTGTAGTTCACAAGTGATTTCAGGGGATTGAATTTCTGTAGTACAGTGGTGGGTTTCAGCTTTTCCGGAAACCTTATCCCCCAGCCGGACTGCACAAGTGCAGAGCTGTGGCTGCTTATGTCTCTGGCCTTTTGTACTGACGTCTTTGTTTCCCAGAGCATTTTGTTTCATTTCAGATACAGGCTGACCGCTGGGGGCGAGTGGCAGCAAATGGGAAAGTGAAAGTTACTGTCTCTGTGTTCATAACACTTTATACGTAAGGATGCTTTTTCTGGTCGTGGGAGTCGTCGTGCTGTGGTTTTGTTTCATACAGTAATTATTTCGCATGCGCCCCATTGGCTCAATGCAAATAGGAGTCCTGAACCTTTATTATCCCAACTATCGACAAGAAGGTATGTTATTAAAAGCTCCCCAGGGAGGAACTTCACTCCATGCCCATCTTAGTGTAGGCGGAGCCATTAAAAGGTTCCCTGATTACTTCAGCCTCTCTGAATCCATTTGGATGGAATCACCTTCTCACCTGCCCAAGCACAAATCTGACAGATGCACGAGGAGGTGGTAAAATGAAGCCGGCCCAGTTAGCAGTGAGTAATTTGCCTGTTAGTGATACATTGCTCTCCACGGCCCTTAGCCCAAATAATACTGTGCCCCTATCATATTTTCCAAGTTAATGGGGCAGGGCAGGAAGAAATTCCAGGTAGCTGCTGCAAGAAGACAATTCTGCTGCTGCTATTTTCTCAAAAAGATGTTGAGGGTTGATAGAAGAGCTGGTCAGATTATGGGATGGGAATAAATTGTCTGTCAAATGTAGCTTTATTTCTGTTTGGGGGCTAATGCTAACCAATTGCATTGCCATACTTTGAGGATAAGCCTTTCTCTGCAGAACCGAGCTGAAACATGAAAACTTTTAGTAGAAATACAATTGAGTGCAGTGTTAGCAAGGGAAAGAGTCAGCCAAAGCAAAGTGCTTGTGCACATGTGTTGTTTGTTAGCTGATTTCTTCCCCAGCCACAAGGTGGTCCAGGTATCAAATTTCCCTCTTAAGTAGGTCTGGGAGGTCACAGAAAGCAGGTGAATAGTCATGCAATAAAAATCACAGCACACCTCTTAAAAATACATGCATTCTTTCTTCCATACAGAGTAGAGGGAAAGAATAGAGATGCTCTCTGTCTGCCTGAAGTGAAATAGTTTATCCAAACAGCTTTATATACAGAGAGGTGTATATTCACCACTTGCATGTAGGATCTGATTTAGAAAGGTGAAGACCATAGGTCAGATTCTCAGCTGCTATGAATTGGGGGAGCTACTTTGACCTCCATAGAGCTGCACTGATTTATACCAGAGGAAGCTCTGACTTCTGTCATGCAACACATACTGGGTATTTCTGCAACCACATGGTGAGCCATGAGCCTAGAAGGCTGTGTGTGTGTGTGTGTGTGTGTGTGTGTGTGTGTGTGTGTGTGTGT
>ML685765.1:24554744-24618338 GCA_007922175.1 Pelusios castaneus
GTGTGTGTGTGTGTGTGTGTGTGTGTGTGTGTGTGTGTGTGTGTGTGAACCCTCTCCCAGCTCTCTGCTTTGGAAGTTTGTGTCTATTAGTTAAAGTGTGCAATTGTACATGCATGATTTTGAAATATGACTGAGTTCCTTTAGGAAGGTTAAACACTGGGTTTCTGTCATGCATGTGACTATAGTTTCTAGCCAGCAAAGACCTCAGCTGTTGTGGCTCTATTGATTTGAATGGAGTTATTCTGCTATATACTAGGTGTGGCCTTTTGTAGGTACCTTGCGGCGATGGCAACTCAGACTCTCACAGTCCACTGATTCCAGCCCCTCTAGGCAGAACCCCAAAGGAGCCTCCCTCTGCCCACGTTAGTACCAGCTGAGTTTAACTGGCCCTATCTGGAAATTATATTTTGCATGGTTTGCATCTTTCTTCTAGGAAAGGACATGAGGGCAGATAGCATGTGGCACTTTCTAAGGTGCCTGCCGCTGTCTTTATGAACCCCCCTGTCCCTCAATAAGCCCATGTTTTATAACCACTAGAGCTGGCTGAATAATTAATTTTAAATAGTCTCATGCAAATTTATGCAGGTGTTCTCTCTATGGGCATAATTGTTTGTGCATGATGGGACAAAATTGAACCCTGCAGATTTTGAGGCTGTTAGGAATCCACCCTATTGTTTTGTTTGAAGGTGTCTAAAAGACAGGCTAGTATCACTTGATATCCATTCATTATCATTAATATTAATGCTGATATCTGGATCCCATTGAAATAAGGAGAAAAAACTCCCTTTCATCCTGCCTGTTTGTCAACACCCAGTGAGGCAATATAGTCACATATACACATTCAAGGTGCAATTTTGTTCCCAGTGATATCTGAGAGCTTTGCCATTTCATTCAGTGAAACTATGATCAATAATATATTTGTGTCTGTATAGGAAGTTACATAGTCATCATTAGTTTCCAGTGATTTATGAATTTCTCCTCACAATGCTCCTGTGAGGCACAGCAGGGGAGATATTTACCTTCATTTTAGAAACAGGGGAATTGAGGAACAAAGAGATTGTGACACATTTTTACAGAGAGACGGACAGAGTTGGGATCTGAACACCAATATCCTGAATCATCGGCTTGTTCCCTAATCACAGTACTGTTTTTCTGCTCCACTTGTCCCCTCCTACCTGCCCTATTTAGACAAAGTGATTTCTAGGCATCTAACATGGGGGAGTCCATAAATTAGGGCTAACATGTCACGGTTCCATGTGGTGAATATAACAGCAGCGGAAACGCAGATTAGAAATGCAGATGCAAGGAGAAAGTGAATTGACTTTTTAACTGATTTCCAAAACAAGAGCCATCCGTGGCTTTTTGGGGGTGGAGGTGGGATCGCCACTGAGGAAGACTTTCAGTTCCTTACAGAAGTAGCTCTGCACCATAGCAATTGTTTGACTCCCTAGCCTTCTGGTATGCCTGCTGCAGCTCCTTGATGTTTCTCATGGCACTGCAGCATGTTCCGTTTATAGCCCATCTCCACCATGAAATGAAAAATGTGATGGTAGGTATCATAGGTTTATTTTCTGCTGGAGCAAATCTAGGACTGCACAGCTGCTTTTCCCTAAATGCTTATCAGATTAAGACGCTCTAGTGTGCTCCAAGTAGGGATGTATGGCAGCGCCATGTTCAGTTGGGAGGAGAAGTGAGCGCTCCATGCGGACCAAGCAGGACATGGAATTTCAAAAATTCCTACGACTTTAAAGGGGGAGGAGCGGGTAGCTGCAGGGCAATGGAGTTCACACTGATGGCAGAGCGGTCAAGATAGGCATGGTGGAATACTTCCTGGAGGCGATTTACTGCAATATAGCCAAGTGTGGTGTCTACACTGATGCTTCATCGCTAAAAGTTTGGTGCAAAAAAGTTCTGTGCCTCTCATTTGTTACAAAATCAGGAGAGCTGGGTTGGTGGTAGGGATGGAAGCATTGCAATGCGTATGCCATCGCTATTCTGGTGCAGAAAACTGACTTTGATTGACAAAAGTTTCTAGTGTAGACCAAGCCTCCATTAACTAATGCTTAGAAAGTGCTCTGATGTGCTACTCGATGAATGCTGCTCCTGTATACAAGTCCAATACATCACCTATGTATTAAACTGTACTCTCTCTCAGTGGATCAACTGTCAGTTCCTATGTTCTTGGGGTAACACCAGAAAGGAAGGCTACACAGCTCTGCTAATTAAAGAACACAAAGTAGGAAAGGGCACAGAAATCCAGCCATAGATATCTTATAAATACTCTTCTGTTTGGTGAGAGAAGCTGTCAAAACTGGTAGGGAAAGGAGATGACCTTTATTTTTCACATATCTGTTTCTAAAATCCATGTAATTACTTCTGGTGGGGGAGAGGGCGGTTGTTTCAAAGCAAATTAATTCAATGCTTTTGTCTCACAAGAACATAAGTGAACAAATGGCAGTTCTAGCTCTTCCTTGGGACTTAGATAAGCAGGCAAGCTGTGTTCATGGGGGTCATTCCTTGCCAGCCAGTTGGGATTCAGAAGAAAAGGCAAACCTTCAATGCTCTGACTAAGAGGGCTACTGTGACCCTGGGATATGTAAATAGGAGTATTGAGTAGTACTGGGGTGATGTGATTGTCTCTACGGGATTGGAGAGACCACTATTGCAACACTGTGGCCAGTTCTAGTGAAGTAAAAAACCAGCTATAAGAATGAGAGAACCCAGACTTAAGAATCTCAATTGATTTAGTTCATCAAAGCTGAGATTAAGAAATAACTTGATCACAGTCTATTTGTACATGCATGGGGAGAACTTTCTGATAGATGAGAACTCTTTAATCTAGATGATAAAGGCATGAGCTCCAATGGTGAGATGATTGTTTGATTAATTCAGATCAGAAATAACCAGTGAATTTTTAACAGGGAGGAACAATTTACAGAGAGAAGGAAGTGGACGCTGCATCCTTCGAAATATTGAAATCAAGTTTGGGTGGCTGTCTAGAACATAGGCTCTCGCTCAACCAGAAATCATGAGCTTGATGCAGCAATCACTGGATGAAATTCTCTGGCCAATGTTATGCAGGAGGTCTGACTACATGATCATAATTGGTCCCTTCTGGCCATCAGCTCTATGAGAATAGCAAGCAGTTCTCAGTCTGAGGCTGCAGTGAGAGGAAAAAGTTGAAAGCTATTACAAAAGGCAAAATAAAATAGTCATGATTTCCCCAAGTCTCCTTGGGTGGTGAGACAATCATGTTCTCCAACCATCTTGGAGGCACCATTCCCTCCCATGGATTGTAGCTTGAGGGTGAGGATGGGGAAGAAAGACCCAGCCCACTCCACTGTAGAGGAGGCTCTGACTGCTTAGTGCTTTTGGAAAGCTTTGAAACCCCCGTCTCCATTGTACACTTGCTTCTTTTTGACATCCTGTTGCATCTCCTCTGACTAGTCTTTAGTTTTGATTATTTCAGTCTTCGTTGTGGGTTTTGCTGCGTCTCTCAAAAGAGGGTCAGGGACAAAAGCTTTGGAATTCAGTGATGTTGGTGAAGGAGTTGCACTGGTAACGTTAAACAGGAAAAAATCAAAGCCAGGGAACCCTGGAGAATGGAAGTCCAATTTTGCAGAGCACACCAACTCTTAATGCTTTCTACTTAGTAAAAGACCTGTCTTGTGAAAAATGACTTCCCATTTTCGACCTGTAATGAAGGTAAAATAGAGCAAAGACAGATGACTCAGTGCTCTTTGTAATCTGTTACGTAGCAGGGTGAGAAATAGCCCCATTTGTCTCTCCCACTCAGCTGGCTTTTCTTACAAAAAATAACTGTGTAATCTTCTTAAATCCTGAACGGACTGTGTAGTCTGGAGGAGAGAGATTGCAGGATTCTTATGTTTCAGTTGGTTCACAGCTGTTCATCGAGGGCAAGTGAGTAAGGATGTGTGTGAGAAGAGAAAGCGCTGAGAACCCATTTCTCATAGCTGTGACCCTTTTCCTGTCTCTGGGACACTCTGACTCTCTGGAGAACTTTTGTTTGCAAAAAGTGTGTGGGATTTCTGTCGTACAGTTCTGATTGAAGCCAATTGGAATTGCCATCTGGCTAAACCTTGGGAAGCACAGCTGGGATCATGTATGTTCTATACACTCTCAGAGGAGCTGGGTTTGAGCCACATGATTCAGATGTAGACCGTAGACATTACGGTAAAAGGTGCCATGCATGAATCTGACCAGAACACATTCTGAATGTTTGCAACTGTTTGGTCCAGGCTTTGATTCAGAACCACTTGTAGCTCTTATATTTTAATCTATAGAGTAGAACGGCATAGGCACATGGCTACTGCAGTAATAAGCATGGTATAAATGCTAGGAAGTTAGATAGTGGAGGAGGTAGGGGGAAGAAAGCAGGCAGCTCTCTCTGATGTTCTCTTCTCTCTTTTTTTAAGTTAGTGGTTAAACTGGGTGGCTCAGGGATTGGGATACGTAATGGGTCATGGAATCTTCTGGCTCAGACCTGACCTCTGATAGTAGTCGTTGAAAATCATTACCATCTGTTTGGGTTTGTTTGGACTATGTGAAATGATTGGTGCGTCTAAATCCAGTCACTTCCTGCTAACTGGAATTTACCATTTCATCTAACAGAGATTCACTCTCTAGTTACAGCAACTCTCATATCTCCTTGTTAGGCCTTTGGATAAGGAGATGCTGTTGTGGATTGTGGGAATTTGCCCACCATCTCATCTAAAAGGCTTTGCTACTTACTGTAAAATGCTGCTCGTCCTCTGAATTTGGCTGCAGATTTTAAGGTCAAATTTTCAAAGATGAATGTTAAGGTTGAAAATTTGATCATCATCTTCATCTTGGGTACACGCTAGCTTACTAGGCTATGTCTACACTTGCTAGTTAGTTCGAATTAAGGAAGCTTAATTCGAACTAACTTAAGCCTTGGCCACACTAGGCTCTCATTAGTTTGAATTAAGGGCTTCCTTAATTTGAACTAATAAATTCGATTGCTTAGTTCGAACGAACCCTTAATTCGAAATAGTTAGTTTGAATTAAGTCAATGTGGCCATATTAGTTCGAACTAACTGCTTAGTTCGATCTAATCGACACAGTGACCTTCATGCAACTTACTAATTCGAACTAAGCAAGTGTCCTGCATGGACATGGCTAGTTTGAACTAGCATTCTAGTAGGACCATGCTAGTTGGAATTAAGTTAATTTGAACTAACTAAAATGAGTTCGAATTAGTTAGTTCGAATGAACTAATTCGTACTAGCTTTTATAAGTGTAGACATAGCCCTAGCGTAGAGGTTCTCCCGAGTGCTGGTGTTACTCACTGGGAAGTGAATGTCACATTTCCCCTTGATGCCTGATCCACGAAGGATTTGAGTCCATTTCAGCTCCAGGTTAGGGCTTGTTGATGCTGTGGCAGCTCAGAAGGTCCCTACTTCAATATTTAGCGTGTCAGCCAAGATGGGGGTGGTCACGTTGACATATTGGCACTATAACTAGTGGAGCCCCCGCTCTCCCTGGCTTGAAGTGGTTTCCTTCATATGCAGGGTTTACTGTTGGTTCAGTGGCTCTTAGCTCCCCACTATACAATTGGTTCCATCCCCACTGCACTGGCATTTACATATTTTAAACACTGAAGACCAGAATTTCTGATCTGGTGTAAAGTAGAACTACATCTATGAGCTGCAGTGGAGCTACCCTGATTCACACCGGCTGAGGAAGTATTCACTTTCAGGGAGGAACCCTTTCCCCAATTATGTCAGCCAACCCAATTATGGCAACCTGCATGGAACATGAAGGAAGAAGTGCAAGTTGCAGGAAGGAAGAGTTTGGAAGAGGATCCAGAAACTCAGCCTGCACATGGCTTCAATGTTAGTTGTCCTTATAACATCTTTCTAAACAGCTCTCTTAACAAAAGAAGCAGTTTGATTTTAGCAGCATCGAGTCCTCTACTGATATTACCCACCACATGGCACATGAAAAATAGAAAATAAAAGAAAAGCCACCCCATCTTGTCATTATTCCAATAAACTTTACCTAGTGTGTGGCAATGATAGGGCTTCAGATTTATTCTGCTTCTGGGGACTTCATTAATTGATAGTATATTGATGCTGAGGATTGATTTTTGCTTTCTCAGGCTATGTCTGTGTGTTTTAATTGTCCTGGTGACTGTCCTCTCTCTAAGTGATGGAAGGTTATAATATGAGATATGCAGAGCTCTGGGTGCAGCGTGAGCTTTGAATTTCAATCAGTTCTCTCCCCTGCTGAGCAGTAAATGACCAAATACTGTACAGCTCTGTCCCCATGAGAGATCCCCTGCGGTGGGGAAAGTACAGAGAGTAGCAAACAGAATCCCTCTCCCCGGACTCAGCAAACTGACTTTAGAAAACTAAAAAGTACAATACAGTTCATCAAACAAACCTGCTACATAAACAGACTTGCAGCTGGTTTCAAGTTTATATATTTAACAGGGAGAGGGGAAAAAAAGAACCCAACACACCCTAGCAAAGCTAACAAATGTGTTTGAAAAGGATTTCTTTTCCTTACCAGCACATCTCTCTGATGCAGTAATGATCTAGTGACTAACACAGGCGTTGTCTTGCCACAGCTATTGTGTGTATCTGGGAAACCTTCCCTTGTTCTTACTGGGCTCTGGCCTTCAAGGAATGCTTGACTCATAAATCCAAATAAAACAGAAGAAAAGCCCCAGTAATTGAAGCTGATACAGCACCAGGGTTGCGAGCAGTGAGATAACCCATTCACAAGAGAGAGGCCAATGAGAAACAGAACAATTCAGTCTGCTCGTAAGAGGCCATGAAGATGGTTAAGCTTGAGGTTTTATTGTTGCTGGATCACATTGGTGACCATAGGAGCTTCTGCATTTGCTCCACTCTGTGGGCACATACCATCCTTCTGATATGGGTCAGAGCACATTACCAGGATATTGTGGGGGAAGTGTCTTCTATTGTTATTTGGGCTACCTCTCCGTCTCTTCCTGTGACACCATGGCAACTGAGAATTTGGTCAAAGAGCTTGCAGGGGGCTGTAGGTTAGACATCTTCACTCTGGGGTTCTCAGCTCAGGAGTCTGCTTCCCACATTGGCCCATCAGAGCCTGAATGGACTGATCTTCAGAGCAGGTTGCAAAACCTATGTGTTCCTCTGGACTCTTCCTATCAGTCTCTTTATCTGTTCCACACTAAGTCACATGGGCTATGTCTACACTTGCAAGTTAGTTCGAATTAAGGAATCTTAATTCGAACTAACTTAAGCCTTGGCCACACTAGGCTCTCATTAGTTTGAATTAAGGGCTTCCTTAATTTGAACTAATAAATTCGATTGCTTAGTTTGAACTAACCCTTAATTCAAAATAGTTAGTTTGAATTAAGTCAATGTGGCCATATTAGTTCGAACTAACTGCTTAGTTCGAACTAATCAGCAGATTGACCTTCATGCAACTGACTAATTCGAACTAAGCAAATGCCCTGCATGGACATGGCTAGTTTGAACTAGCATTCCAGTGGGGCCATGCTAGTTCGAATTAGTTAGTTTGAATTAACTAATTCGAACGAGCTTTTGTAAGTGCAGACATAGCCATGGTATTTAGGCTGGCAGAATGAATGGAAAGCAATTGAGGGATGCATAGAACATTAGTCTGAATGTGTGGGGAAAGAATTATGGACAGTGGGTATTCACACATAAATGTCTATATATGGTGCCTTCAGCAGGTGGAATTTAAATGAATCCAGAGAAAGGACTGTTGATCCAGTGTTTTTCACTAATATCAAATACACTTTAAAAATATTATTTTAATGTGTTTTTAAAAGATTCCCTCTCCTAACAGATGATCCAGGAAGCAGAGCAAAAGGAATTAAAAACAGTTGAAACCCACACCAGGCCAGCCCAGATAAAAGGAGCCAAAAAGTTTGGGCAAAGAAAAACAGAACATCTCTACAGGGATGAGCCAGTGATAAGAGGGGGAAGGTAGAAATATTCATGGAAAAAACAGCTTAAAAGCCCTATATTGTCCAAGATATATGTTCGTCCCTGATAATTCTCCATGCAAAACTAATACAATGCTTTGTTTCTTTTTAGTTAGAAGGATACTTCAGCTGTTGAGAAAAATGTCTCATGCCAACAAGCTATTGTTTCTGAAGCTCTTTCAAATAATGGGTGCTTGCTTATTAGATAAATAGAATATTAGGTGAGGGAGTTTGCATTTATATACAGTCTCAAGCAGCAAAAATGCTTACCCCAGATTCCCAGTATGGTTTTACACGATTGGGTAATCTGTTCCGGTTCCTCTGAACATCTCATCAGTGAATGAGGGAGCACAGGTGTTTAAATGCTGTATTCATGATAAGGAAACAACTGTCCACTTACAATTTGAGTGATCCTCACCAGGTGTCCCTAACAGACCAAGGAAAACTCTCTGCACCGGTTGCTAAAGGAATCGTTCCTCAAACAAGTCCTCTATTAATAGATTGCTGCGATTTTACACTGTCCACTCATGACATTTTCAGACATGAAATGAGGATGAGGAATGTCTTTCCAAGATAAATCTCGTGTAGTAAAATGACACCAAAGGATCCAGCAGAGTGAGGGTGACCTTTCTTCCTCAATTTGCTTTGCAATGGAATTAATATTTGTTGGCTGGAGAGAGTGGTGGAAGAGCCCATATGTCTTTCTTTTTGTTTCCATGATGACATGCACAGCCACCCACCTATCCAAGGGAGGTCTCCCATCACTTCGTCTTTCTGTGAAGGCTGAAAGTTTTCCTAAAAGCCATGTGGCATAATCCAGGTTTACTGGGCTTAATGTTGGAATTATTGGAATCAATTTTATAGTCTGCATTGTATAGAAGGTCAGAATAGATAATCATAATAGTATAGTCTAGCCTAAAAAATATGACTCAAAGACTTATTTATCTTTATATATTGCTGCTTGAGTGGAAGTTCTTCTTCTTTGATCATATCATTGTGCAGCACTGGTGGTTCAGTCTGCTGTAGAAATTGGCTACCCAGTTGACAGTTAGTGATGATTGATCCCTAAAAGATTAACTGTAGATAAACACTTGATCATTTACATGAAAATCAGAACCTATTGGGTCTGGAAATCTCACAAGAATTAGTGCAAAGTACACCACAAGATCTGAACTAGCTCCTTTCTCCTTGCCACGATCCCTCCCAAAAAGCATAGGAAAGTTTGGATGTCACCTTCCTGATTCAAGGACATCATTAAATGGACTGTAGACCAATTTTTGATTGTCTTGTTGAATCTGTATAGCCTGAGAACATGTTCAAGGAAGTTTTCATTCTGAAGCTCATGTGACAATCCTTTGAGCAAAGTCACTGATATTAGAAAGGCTGCTATAGACAACAAAGTAAATGCTTGAGCAGTACCTCGCATTGAGCAGAATTCCACTGAGACGTGGTCTCCTCTTGAAGGCTGCAAACATTAAGTTTTTGCCCTTATTTTCTTAATGGATCTGATTTACAGTGTGGCAAACTCCACACTGTCAAGTGGATGGGCAAGAGACTGTTCTCTGTAGCTCAGCCAACCTTGGGACATGGAAGAGTGTTTATATATAAAATTACAATTTTAGGATTTTATTATGCCACAGATTTAAAGTACACTCTTTACGGCCTATAAAAATGAAGTGAAATTTACCACCAGAGTACGTGTGCACAACTCTACTGACTTCAGATTTGCACCAGCACTGCAGCCATGGTGAGTTTGACCAATAGCTTTTAAAATGATAGGAATGTAGATTCATCCCACAGCTCTTGGCTTTGTGGACCTGGATTTGTAGAGAATTGAGTGTTGTTGAGTCCTACAGATGTCCATCACAACCCTCCTCTTTTATAGTGCATGATAGCTGATCAGCCTAATTCCTGAGGTTAGCTATGTGAAGGTGGAATGAACTTCAGGCTCGGAGCCAAGCCCTTTGATTTTGTTTAATTTTTGCTCACTATCTGTTGTGCTCTTATTTCTGTTTTAATCTCTGTATTTAAATCATCCAGCTGGCGTGGTGCTTAGCATTATAAAAATTAGACCTAATAAGGAAATTAACTCAAAGCTGAAGTGTTTGTTATCCTAGGAACTGCAAGGTATTATTAATGAGATCAGTTCCAGCCAGCTGTTGTACTGAAACGTCTAAGAATATCTTTGAGACATTAGACATTTTTTCTTATAAACACACCCGAAGTATAGGGAATTTAGAATTTGGATTAGAATTTTGCATCTCTGGTCTCCTCTCTCTTTTTAACACACTCTGCCCTGAGCTGCCAGCATGTACACCTATTAAAGTGAAGCATGTGCTATGTATCTTAAGGTAAAATTTCTCTATAGTTTCTCTAGCATGCACTAATAAAGAGAATATAAATTGGGATGTCCCTGTAGTGAATCCGGGTTCGGTTTGAATTCCTCCTGGTAGATAAAAGTTTTTGTGTTCATTTAAGGGCTGGGGAAACAACAAGGGGACTGGATCACAAAACTTGTTGTATAGTTGTGCTTTCTCAGCCAGTTTTCAAAAATAACTTCACTGCTCAGGCCAAAACTAAATAAAAATGGAGCGGTAATTTTCTGCCGGGGATTATTTGGCTTCTACTCAAGTAAGGATGATGCAGCCAGATTGGAGGTTTTTATTATGAAAGTGTCTCAGGGAAATGTGCTTTGAATCTTTCTGAGAATATTCAATTCAGAGGCATTGGGGAATGCAATTGGATATTGCTTATAGAATGATTGGGTTGGGAGGAAGGGAGGCAGCATGTACGGAGTGGCCAAATCACAGCTGCCCTGTGCCCTGCAAACAATTTTGGAGATGTTTTTCGTTGGCCTGTTCATCGTGATGTTCATTTGGATTGGGAACTGTATGTTGCAGAGCAGCACTAATCACAGCAACGCCATGTTCTCTTCACAGCTTTTGCAATCAACAGTCAGGGTTTTGCAGAGTCAATGAGAGAATAATTGTTTTGCAACTTTTCTAGCGGGGCGCTTGTCACTCTTCCCCTTTTGCTGGGGTGACAGTGGCTAAATGCTGGGGTGTAACGTTCTCCCAAGGAGCCCAGTGAAAGATGTTTGAGGAGAGCCACACCTTGCAGCCCCCTTTAGTAATTGGGAAAGGACATGGAAAATTACGGTGATGGGTTCAATACTGGACGATGATGAGTGAACATTAAAAAGTGTGGAGGTTTGTTCATCCAAACCACCCCAGAGGAGACTACAAAGATCACAATGTGTCATGGCACTATTGCTCCCGACTCCAGCTGAAATGTGAAAATGAGGAGAAAAAGTTAGTTGGAAAAAATGCAGTGTTTGATTTGAGATTTCATTAAAGGTTTGGCTGGCACGTTGTGTGTGGGTGAGTACGTGATGTTAGCCAACCTGTTCCACTTAGCCTGTCCCTAGCCATTATTATTTCAACTTTGGCCTTGTTCAGCAGTCTATACACTGCCATGAAAGTTAATAGATTCATATTAAAAGGTGCTTATATGCCCCTATGATGTGTGTATATAAAAGCCTAGCTGGTTGCGGATGGAGGAAGGTTAAGCAAAACAAACAAACTAACCACCCCAAAACTCTAGCACTAAGGATAACCATACTTGCATAACCTGATCTTTTGCTGTTTTCACCTTTGTCTCCCAACTGATGCCTTTACCCTTGTCTTTTATTCATCACTTGCTTTATTAGGCCTAACGTAGGCTGCAAGGTCCTCAGGCCCAGGACTTCTCATTTTTCTTTGTTCATAAAGTGCCTGGCACACCTATGGTACAATGGAAATATAGACTCCAATCCTGCAGTCACTTACTACTGACCACAATGGTGATTGTTGAGGACAGTATACTGGTGCCCGTCCTATTGGATCCTGTCCTATGGCCATCTCAGCTGACAATTTACGGGGAAAGTAACTCTGCTGTACTGAGTCACAAAATATGCAATGTCTGATTGGTCCAAGATTTTTAAGCTATAACCAGACTGCTCGCATGCTTGAGTTCAAATTAGCCTTATTAAACGGTAAATTCGGCATCACTTCTGCTCTCATAATTTTGTCCTAAAACAGATTTGTGGCAAAGCACTAATGAGAAAATAAGAAAAGATGAACCGAAATTCTTTCATGTACTCACTCGGGATACTAATTTTGTGGCCAGCCTTGGATGCTGTGCCCTTTCAGAAATGACATGCACATGGAGAATTTGGGTCCATTCCAGTCCTGAGTAATAAATATGTTGCCTTTTTTGAAAGAAAAGTATAATCACACTGGTTGCTTTTCTCTTCATTTCATCACCTACTAACATAACAGAGAGAAGAGCCAAAACCATGTGACCACACAGCTGTCCACCAGCAGCAAGTTCTCTGAAGGGTAACCAGTGATTCACAAAACCAGTTTGGGCATCTCTAAGCTAACTTTGCGGGATGGTTTGAGTTTTCTTATGTTATCCAAACCGCTTTCTCCATCCATTGCCTAATCACAGTGGGTTGTTACTTGAGTCTGTTTTTCTTTTCCTACCTTTCTAGAAACACTTTAGGGATTGCTCCCGGACATAGTCCTCTTAAAATATAAAAAGAAGAGTTCCTCCACTGAATAGCAAATGTTCTATTTACAACCTCCTGGACAAAGGGATTGGACCTATAACTTAACTGCTGACAGTAGAAATAGCATCTTCTAGATTTACAGGGCCTACAAGCGGATTCATCAGAAGGATAATTGGTATGATAGATGATTGGAAAAGTAAAAGAGCCCTGGATTGCTGCTATATGCAACTACAGATGGTTTCATGTTCCTCTCTACACTTATACCGTTACTGGCCACTCACCATTTATTATTGCACACTGTCTCCTTTGTTGTAAATTATATTCTCTCGGATTTTCACATAACTGTTGATCGTCTTGTGGACCACTCAGCTATTTGTGCTTCTGTTCTAGCTAGGGTCTCTGCATATGATCTGCTCCAGCTACATTGTTCTTTATTCCACTCAGGAAAATGTCCAGTGCAAATTTGGATATCACATTAGTACTGTAAGTTATTAAAATGCAAGGAAAAGCCTTAACACAGAACCCCATGTTAATAATTTCTGTCATTCTCCTCCCACCCTCATCCTTCCCATTGCAATATGATCTCAGTCAATCAATGCCTTAACCCACTCAAAGATGGTGATTTATTATTAGCTGTGCTTGTTACTCATCTCTCTTGGTTTATAGTATCATGTCACATAGGTCTTCTGAAATCAAAGTAGACTATACCCATCCTTTTGTACCCTATCTGTTTTCTCACTGGAAAATTCCCCCAGACTTATCAAGCGGGATTTGTATTCCTGGAGGGAGCCTATTTTTATCATCTCGTATTTCCCCAGTGGTTTCATAGTTTCCTTCAGATCTTGTCTACCATCAATGTTGGATTTCACTGGTCAATAAGTTGCTGGCTCCTCCGTAGCTTCTCTTCTCAAAGATCTGGGATCATCTCAGAGGGTCAATAAAACCCAAGAGTTGGTAGTTGATTTGCCCAGGGTCATTAGGCACCAAGAATAGAAGTCAAGGATTCTGACTCCAAAATCCTTGCTCTAGCCATCAGAAATAATACCAGAGACCTTTGCTGCCCTATGGCACTTCACCAATGGTTGGGTAAATATCATCCTTGATTTGTAGATGGGGGCATAGAAGCATAAAGAGATGAAGGGACTGGCTCAGCCTTGCTGAATCCCAGCTGTTTGCTCAGCTGATGCCCTTTACTGTCTCTTCTTTCATGTGCTGTCTAGCTTCTGCTTTATTCTTTTAACAGTCTGATAGCACCACAAACCAACACACCTGGTTATAAATGAGTAATGGCTCAAGGGGCACCACAAACCTAGTGTTGGCCTAGTTTCCAGAGGATCCCACTAAAAGCAATGGGAATGAGAGATGCCCACCACTTTTTGAAAATAATGCATATCTATGAGTTCCAGGATGCTGGCTCACACTGATGCTGTTTCTAAGCAAAACTCTCCAACTAGAGAGACTATGAATGAAAGCAGAATGGAAGCCCCAGTTCAGGAGAACATGAAAGCACAATATGAAGCTTGTTCTCATTCCAGGAAGCAGTATCAGTTTAAGTCCAATTGACATCAATGTGGCTTAAGCACTAGCTAAAAGCTAAGCACATGCTTCATTGGTTCTTTGAACACAGATGATTTCCTGATTTGGGGTGTACAGGATCTGAGAAGAGAGAGGCCAATTCCGTAACAGTCAAGGCATCTCCTTTAAGGAGGCCTCAAAACTAACCCAGGACTGGAGAATTCCTAATTTCTTTAAAGTTCTAGGAAGCAGCTTTCTCAGAGGCAAGGCATGGGGCCACTTAACCTAACTTATAAGGTCCTTCCCTCAGAGCCATGAGCCAGAACAACTCACTGTATAGTCAGAAAAACAAAGTCCCTAAGGATCAGGGCAGGCTTGTCACCTGGAGATCTGCAATCTGTAGCAGCCAGCATGGCTTTCAGTCCCCTCTCCCTTACTCTGTTTCCTTTTCTGGTTTATGTAGCCCAGGCTGTGGCTTGGTTTCCTGATGGTGTCTAGGCTGTTTGGTTGTAAGCTCCCATCTGTCCCTTATTGGGGCAGTACACCCTTTCACACAGAGCCTAACAATGGAAAGCCCGAGGATGAACAATGAACTGGTATCTTGCATTGTGCACATGCTGACTATCAGCTGTGTCCATTGCGGTTCCTCCTTTTCACTTCTTTTGCATGTCGGACAAGTGATTTCTTTTGGCATTCATTTGGCTAGTTCCTATTTAGATTTTGTGCAATGTTGCACAGCATGTGTAATCTTGGATCTGCATATGAGCTCATTATTAATCAACCAAAGAAATGCAAACTAACATGTCATGGGGTTAAAATTGATTTCATATGGAAGGAGGGGTCAGGTGCTTAAATGCTGAGGGCTGAGTGCCTAGATAGATGGGATTTATCTTGAATAGAAATCTGCTAGCTTGGAGAAATCTCATCTCTACAAGAAATAACACCAGAAATGTATTTCACGTTGAACACGGAGCATTTGCTTTTGAGTGCTATGAACTGTTGTGTTAGTCAACAATTATTTCTCTTTCTTTGTGAAGGAGATAAGTAATTTGGCTTAATTAGTAAGCAGATATATACAGATCTTAATCATAAATTTTTTAGTTTTTATATCATGCATTTTGCATGAAAACATAGCTATGGTTCAGTCTGTAGAATGGCAACCATTAGATATGCAAGCGGTGACTATTTCTGGGTTTGATCGTGTTTGTGAAAGAGGAAATCTGGTTTGTGACAGTGCGCTGAAACAGCCTTTATTTTTCAACAAAATCCTGTAGGTAATAAAGGCCCTTGAGGATTTTCTTTTTCTCATCAGTTCACCCAAAGCACTCACTTTTAGTGAAAATCTATTATTTCCTTATTATTATTGTGTTCTCCCTAGGGCTCCCCATATCTCCTTTAGTCTCATAAATTTCAAACTATATGTTTTTACCATCCTCCACTGGGCATATGGATTTCCATTAGCTTAGGTTGAAATTCAAGGAGTCTCTGTGGTGAATTATTGGTCCAGACGGTGAAATGTTGAAGCATGAAGGTAGCCTAGTCATTTAGCCAATTACAAAATTTAAAATCAAGATGGACATGGTCGGGGTCTCTTATTAGGAGGCCTTTTCACCTACAGACAGCTCTGTCCTGATTGGAAAGGGATGTTCGTTTCCTTTAATAAACAGAAAAAAGAAAACTCATTCAGAAATCCCGGAGAAAGAGCTGGCAATGCGGGCTGGAGTTTTCTTCATCAACGTACAACTGCAAAAGTCTTAAATTTGGAAAATTTCCCTGCTTTCTCCCCTTTAATCCCTTCTTCTTGTTCTCTTTAATATCTAGGTGGTGCAGAGTGGCTGGTGAAGTCAGGCATGAAACAAGAGGCATTTAAATTTAATTTTTAAAACAAACAGCTGGATTTTTGTGCTCATGAAACAGGCCACTTTGGGCTGCAGCTCAGCCACGCTGGCTTGGCAGCAGAGGTTTTAGATGTATGCAGGAATGCTGGTTGAATTGCTGGTTTCCTGGACCATCCAGTTATGTTCTCATCCTTTATCACATTCTGGCTTAGGAAGGGGCTAACTTGGGATACATCTACACTGCTGTTGAGCACCAGTGGCTGGCCTGCGCCTTCAGAATTGGGTTTGAGGGGCTCAGGCTAAGGGGCTGTAGAACTGTGGTGTGGACATTCAAGCTTGGGTAGGACCCTGGGTTGTAGGACCCTGCAAGGAGGTGGGTCCCAGAGTTTGGGCTCTAACCCAACTCTGAATGTCTACACTGCTATTAAACAGCCCCTTCACCTGAGCCCCATGAGTCCGAGTCAGTTGGCAAAGCCCAGCTACTGGAGGCTAACTGAAATGTCGACATACCCTTTGGGTATAGATGTCAACCAGCGACGGATTCCAACCAGCGACCTGGATGTCTGTAAGCCTCCTGTCTGAATCACCATCCAGTTCCCACCTCTCCCGTTTTACCTTGAATGGGTGCTATCGAGAGTACCAAAGTCAGAGAAATCTTCCTCTGGCACCAGTCTCCTGTGGAGCTACAGGACTTTGGACCATGAAAAGTCAGGGCCACCAGTCACTTCTGATTCCTTCTCCATGAAAGGAAGGCATGTGCTGCCACAAGATTTCCATTACTTTTTCAACAAAGGGCGGTGCTGAGAATGGTGGGGGAGGGAGAAATACTGCTCTCTTGTTTAATATTATCTGCCTCTTGGTGACAAATTAAATGTCCCAACTCTGCAACACTGACCATTCATCTTAGCTGAGGAGTGTCACTGTTCACTCCTCTATCTATATTCATTAGATGTGCTGTGATGCACTGCGGCTGGGGTAAATGATGCTTGCTCATTTCAAAGATCCAGTATTGAAATCTTATTTTTCTAAACAAAACAAAAGTAATGTCCCTATTTCTACTTGTCTCCCTTAAACAGTGTTCAATATGGGCCTGTCTCACTGTGTTACCTCTGAGAGGCTAAGTCTACACTTACCAAAGTTAGTTCGCATTAGTTAATTAACTTAATTCGAACTAGCATGGCCCCACTAGAATGCTAGTTTGAACTAATTAGTCAGTTGCATTAAGCAGTTAGTTCGAACTAACATGGCCACATTGACTTAATTCGAACTAAGTAGTTCAAATTAAGGGTTAGTTCAAAGTAAAACGAGGTTTTACTAATTCAAACTACCTTTTCCTTAATTCGACTTAAGGAACTGCTTAAGTCGAATTAAGGAAACTCAAGTGTAGACACAATGTAAATTAAGCCTGCAGATTGACTTAAGCCTGGTTAAGTTGACTTAATTTACAAGTGTAGATGCACCGAGAGAGTGGTCTGAGCTCACCAGTCTGATCTTTATAGTCCTGCATAAAAGACTGATGCTGATACATTGTGTGTGTGTGTGTGTGTGTGTGTGAGAGAGAGAGAGACCTTATAACACACAGTGCTCCTCTATAATCCAATCAAGCAAGAGGCAGTGTCTTTGCTGGATAACATTACAGTGCCTTGTGAATGCTACTCCTTCCCTTTCGGTTTTAAAAGTTAATCCCGTGCAGAGCACTCAGTGCTGCAATCTGAATAACTCCATTTGTCCACAGAGCAGGTAGAATATAAGGAGGTAGAACAGAGGTTCTCAATTTTTTTTGATGGACCCTGGCATGCATGGGGGCTGACAGCTGATGGACCCTCCCCATAATACCCTCATGACTCCTTTTGGACTCCCAACTTCCAGTTTGAGAACCCCTGAGATAGAATGTGAGCTTCAAGCTTCATTGCAGCTTCGTTCTCCTACTCAACCTCTGCTAACATGCCTTCCCCCTGTCTTGGAATGACTGTGAGAGGAGTGACCACTCTGTGCAAGTGAATTGCACTCTGTTCCCTCCCCTGTTATGTTCCTGAGCCGCCCTGAGCTTGCCTTGGGATGCCTCCTTAGTAGCTGCCCTAAATCACTTTGAAGTCCTCTTGCTGAAGCAACACAAAAGAAGTCTCTGCTAGGGCTGAGGACTTGGCTCTCAGCACAGGGCAGCACAAAGTGGAGTGTAAAGATGAGCTCTGAAGCTCTACTTGTATCCTTTATTGGTCGTGGCTGATGGACCAAGATTTCTCCCTTTGTTCTTCCTACTAGGGATATCAGGTGCATATCACACCTGGTTCTGGCTCAATGCCTCCAGGAGCAGGCCCGTCTCTAAGCTGGAAGACCCTGCAAAATATTTGCAGTGCCCTAATAGAGATGTCACCATGCACTGCAGCTCCTCCCACTCCCCATATATTAGGGAGAGGATTGTCTGAGGCCACACATCCTGTTCTCAGAATGGAGGGTTGGGACTGTTAGTCTGAGTGATACTGACGTAAAGCCCTTGCAGAATGAAACTGGATGCTGATCTCTAGAGAAGCTGAGCCAGAAGTAATCACTGTTGTGGGTACCAAGTCATGGGCACAGAGGAAGCTGCAATCTTCCTCCCAAGCAGCGGTGCAAATTTTGGGGTCATATTTTTAGTGTTCACAAGGCCTTCCTTTTTTGTACCCACAACTAACTGGACACCCCATAATACTTAGGTATGTAAACAGTTGATGGTCCCTGCAAATCAAGAGCAGTATTTTTACTCCCCATACTGTGTGTATTCCATGTGTGAATAGAGGACTTTGGTTTCCAGAACTGTCAATAGTCATCTTTCCTAGGATGTGGGAATCTCCACTCATTTCTAGGTATCAAATAAGCTGGTACCTTTCCTGCTTTTCTAAAAGGAAAGGAAAGTGCCATTGATAAACCCAGTAATTGAATCATTGACTCCTTGGAGGAACAGGAAGGCTGTGAATATAAATTGACCAAGTGCATTTTTCTTTTAAGGACTCTTAGAAAATCACAGGACTCTTACATTGTCGCCCATTGGTTCTTTGACAAAACATGAATTATACCCTCGTGTTAAATCATCATCTGTTTGGATAACATGGGGAAATAAGAAGTCCTCTCTAGAGAAAAGAGAATCCTTGCAGATGTGTGATGGCTCTATGAGATAATAATGTTAACAGTACCATTCATTTCCGACTTTAGAGAAACAGTGTAAAGGTCAAAGAATTATTTCTGCTTTTTTTAAAAACAAATTTACCACTAGATGAGGATGTGCCGGCCAAATTCATTTCAAACAGATATTTAACAACTGAGAACAAGACCTTTGCTTTCGCTACTTATTTATAACAATATTTTAGTGGGGGACGGGCAGGAACTTTA
Source organism: Pelusios castaneus (assembly GCA_007922175.1). Taxonomy (NCBI): domain Eukaryota; kingdom Metazoa; phylum Chordata; order Testudines; family Pelomedusidae; genus Pelusios; species Pelusios castaneus. The sequence goes on from ML685765.1 coordinate 24,574,003, forward strand.
GCAATACATCACAATTTAAACATGGCAAGAGGCTGCAGTCTTCACACGCAAAGGGAGAAGATGCTTGTTTACATTTTAAATCTGCATGAAGCCTTTAGATTTTGCGAGTAATTGTGGTTACTCAGTCAACTGAGTTCCTTCCTCTTTCAGTGATATATATCTTGCATCCGTGGAGAGTTTCCATCCAGGAGATATCTAAACCATTTGACTTTAGAGGAATCAGTTGATCTGCCAGAATGGAGGCCCTCCCAGCGTGAATCTCAGCATCATTTTAACATTTCACAGCAAGGCTATTCAATATTAAGATGCACTTTGAGGTGTACCCAGCTAGGTTAGAAGATGAAGTGAAGAAGAATACTACACTCAGTTGATACTGGAGGGGGACTTTTAAGGAGGTAAAATGCAATTACCCAAGTTTGAATGTAGCCAGGATATCATGGTTATTAAATTTTCTGCTCAGTGCCTTGGGATCATGGATGACTACAAATGGGTTTTATGTATCCAAAAATGATATACCAGCACCATGCCCCTTATCAAACTGGAGTGTTATCTCAGTCCTGCTCCAAGGGAAGAACAGTTTGTCCTCTAGGGTCCTTGGTAATCTCTTCTAATACATGTTGACAGTTCCAGAGAGGGAGCCATGTTAGTCTGGTTTAGCAAAACAAACAAGGAGTCCTGTGACATTTTTAAAGACTAACACATTTATTTATTGCATGAGCTTCTGTGGGAGAAATCCCACTTTATCAGACGCTTGGAAATGGAAAACTTACAGGATGGGAGGGAAAAATAAATCCAGTAAAGTGTGAGTGACAGGTACAGGTCAGACTATTTCAGCAAATCAAACAAGTTGTTTAGATTCAAACTGTGTGGAACAGCCTATAAAGATGTTGAGAACTTGAGAGAGGTGAAAATCACCTTTTGTAATGAGAAAGCCAGGCCATAGTTCTATTCAAACCCAAGTTAATGGTATTCTAAATCAAAGCTTCAATTAACTTGGGTTTGAATAGAGATGTGGCCTGACTTTCTCATTACAAAAGGTGATTTTCACCTCTCTCAAATTCTCAGCATCTTTATATGCTGTTCCACACAGTTTGAATCTAAACAACTTATTTGATTTGCTGAAATAGTCTGACCTATACCTGTCACTCACACTTTATTGGATTTATTTTTCCCTCCCATACTGTAAGCTCATGTGATAAATAAATTTGTTAATCTTTAAAAGTGCCACAAGACTCCTTGTTTGTTTCCTTTTTAATACAGTTATTAGTCAACACAGGGAATCTAACAGGATCAAATCATGACACAATATGAATGCAGGGAACTGGATGGAAAATAACTGGACAGAATATATTGGAAAGCATGGAGGATCTCTTTGAATACATTTTAAAGCTGTACGAACATATTCAGTTCAAAGTTTGGTGAAGGAAAGTGTAAATATTTGAATCGCTCACAGGCTTTTCATGTTAAATTTGCTGAGTAATCCTTTCACCACTTGGTCATGTGAATGAAACCGGCCCAAGTCAAGAATGATAAGTTAGATACAACTTAATATTTGTCTCTATTCTGTGAGAAAGGAGTTGGTGCTCTCGGTCCAGTTTCTAGTAGGCAAGAGCTCAGCTACTCCATGCAAAGAAACTACCACTTCACTGGCCAGCCTTCTTTCTGGCAGCTTCAACACAAGCCCTAGACCAGGGGTTGGCAAACTTTGCTGATCTCTGTGCCGGCCCCTCCTCCTCGACCCGCAGCTGGTGTCGATGGCCCACTCATGGAGAGAAACCACCTGGAGTGGCTCTTCTCAGCAGTGTGCCTGGGGACCCCTATCTCCAGGCACACCATAGAAAGAAGTTGCCTGGAGTGACTCCTTTTGGCAGCGGCACACCACAGAGAGGAGCCACTCTGGGCGGCTTCTTTACATGGTATGCCTGGGGCATGGACATGGCAGGGACCTCTGCACTGCAGCCACCCCTGAAAGAACCCACTAGGAGTGTCTTTTGGTGGTAGGAGTGGCAATTTCTGTGGCACCACAGAGGATGCTGAGTGCCGCTCCAAATGGGCTCGTGTGCCATTGTTGGCACACATGCCAGAGGTTGCCTACCCCTGTCCTAGACAGATGGCTTGTCTATACAGGGACACTCATGAAAAGTAATTAGAGTTTATTAAAGATGTGGATTTAAGGCAGATTAGTTAAACCACATGAAATCCCTGTGTGGACTCTCACTGAGAATTACAGGGGCCTTAATTTTGCTTCGCTTACCCAAATTAACTCTACTTTAAAAGAGGAGGGAGGAAAGGACGGTATTGCAGATTGCATCACACATTTGTCTGATTCTTGTATTACAATATCTTATTTTCTGGAGGTGGCCTTAGTTAACAAAAGGATTTGGTAATTCAAGTCAGTTCCCAAGACTTTGAAGATCCCTTTGAATTACTCTGATCTCTTATCATGATCAAAACTCCTTCAGAAAAATGCAATTATTTCAGAAGATAAGATCATGTGGCAGACTTGTAACACCACGTATATTACTGGAATCTGCTTCTAGTACACCCCTTGACAACTTCTATGAATATCTTTTCCTTCTAACATTCATTTTATAGATGCCTAATTAATTATCCTCCCTATGGCAACAGGTTTTGGTTTTATTAACTTGCAAATCAAAAGGAGAGGCTTAAATATGACACGTTAATTTCTTTTAATAAGGTATGTTGGCTGTGTTTAACTGTGTTTATTACACAACAGTCTGTAAAATTATCTGTTTAATACAGAAAAACACATTATTGTGGTTTGAGTAATTTCCCTTGGAAAAAATAAAGGTTCTCTTGCAGCCACAAAGATGAAATGTCTTTTACTGCAAGCAGTCACAAATACTTTAAACAAGTACATATCTTTCTTTAGTTTCAGTAAATCAGAGCATGACCCTAATACTCTAATGATAGCGATTTGGAATATACATTGCTGATATAATTCTTGCAAAAAATTTTTGATGTCTCATAATCTGGGGTGTCCCAAGATCATAGTTCTGTACATCATTGTGATTTCCCCGAACACGGGAGTAAAATGTCTCACCATTGATTTCAATGGGGACAGGATTTCACCCTTTGTGTCTAAACTGGAATGCAAAAATATTGACTCTTCAGGAAGTGGGATTTGTAAAAATGTGATTCTCCAGACTAAAAGCAAGAGGAGAGATGGATGGGCTTCTAGCCTATATTAAATTAATTTTTATTTTTATATTATTAATATTTGAGGAAAGATGAATGAAGTGAGATGAACGGATTAGAGGCAAATCATCACCAATGCAATGTTATTACAGTACCTACACTTACCATAAACAACTCACCAGCATCTCAACACTGCTGTATTTTCTTATCTCCAATACTCCTTCTCTTTACTGCTTATATAAGATAACATGGTGTCAACATTTCAGTTTTCTTAGCATTTTTAAAAAAATTAGTAACAGTTTTGACTCAACTTTTCATCTTATTGATCTGCCATGAATGCCTGTCTACTGACCTGGACCATAGAAGTTGGATATGAATGATGCTTGGCCACAGGCTGGAATTTTCATACCTATATCAATCCTCTTTGTGCATCCATTTGTGTTTTACTGATGCTGTCCCACTGTGGGTTAAAGTATTAACCACTTGATCTCTAGACTATGTCTTCCTCTATGTTGATGCTAAGCACACCTGTTGGTGCTAACTTAATATTCATATAGTATAGCTAGAATCATAGAAACTAGAAGGGACCATGAGAGGTCATCAAGTCCAGTCCCCTGCACTCATGGCAGGACCAAGTACCCTCTTAAACCATCCCTGACAGGTGTTTGTCTAACCTGCTCTGAAAAACTTCTAATGATGGAGATTCCACAACCTGCCTAGGCAACTTATTCCAGTGGTTAATCACCCTGACAGTTAGGAATTTTTTCCTAATGTCCAACCTAAACCTCCCTTGCTATAATTTAAGCCCATTGCTTCTTGTCCTATCATCAACAGTTAAAGAGAACAATTCGCCCCCCTCGTGCCAGTCTTTTAGGTACTTGAAAACTGTTACCATGTCCCTGCTCAGTCTCCTCTTTTCCAGACTAAACAAACCAGCTCTTTCAATCTTCCCTCATAAGTCAAGCATTCCAGACCTTTAATCATTCTTGTTGCTCTTCTCTGGACTTTCTCCAATTTGTCCACATCTTTCCTGAAATGAGTCGCCCAGAACTGGACACAATACTACAGTTGAGATCTAATCAGTGCAGAGTAAAGTGGAAGGATTACTTCTCGTGTCTTACTTACAATACTCCTGTTAATGTGTCCCAGAATGGCGTTTGCCTTTTATGCAACACTGTTGATACACTGTTGACTGATATTTAGCTGGTGGTCCACTATGACACCCAGATCCCTTTCCACAGTACATTTTCCTAGGCAGTCATTGCCCATTTTGTATGAGTGCAATGGATGGTTCTTTCCTAAGTGGAGTACTTTGCACTTGTCTTTACTGAATTTCATCCTATTAACCACAGACCATTTTACCAGTTTGTCCAAATCATTTTGAATTGTGATCCTATTCTCCAAAGCACTGGCAACCCCTCCCAGCTTGATATCATCAGCAAACTTTATAATTGTGCTCTCTATGCCATCATGTAAATCATTGATGAAAATATTGAACGGAACTAGAACCAATCCCTCCAGTATCCCCCTTGTCATGCCCTTCCAGCGTGACTGTGAACCATTGATAATTACTCTCTGGGAGTGGTTATTCCAATCAGTTTTGCACCCATTTTATAGTAGCTCCATCCAGGTTTTACTTCCCTAGTTTGTTAATGAGAAGGTGATGCGAGATCATATCAAAAGCCTTACTAAAGTCTAGATATACCACATCTACTGCTTCTGCTCTATCCACAAGGCTTGTTACCCTGTCATAGAAAGCTATCAGGTTGGTTTGACTTGTTTTGTTATTTGTTATTGACAAATCCCGGCTGACTATCAGTTAACACCTTATTCTCTTCTAGATATTTGCTAATTGATTCCTTAATTATTTGATCCATTAGTTTTCTTGGTATGGAGGTTAAACTGACTGGTCTATAATTCCCTACATTGTCCTTATTTCCCTTTTTTATAGATGGGCACTATAGTCGCTCTTTTCCAGCCCTTTGGGACCTCTCCAGTCTTCCATGAGTTTTCAAAGATAATAGCCAATGGCGCCGATATCTCTCAAGTCAGCTCCTTGAGTATTCTAGGGTGCATATTATCAGGCCCAAGAAACTAGAAGTTAGACACACTATGGAGTTCTAGTGTGGATCAGATTATTGGTTCATCTCCTTTATTCTGGTCTCCAAAAGGGCCAGTACCAGAATCTTTAGTGGAAGATGTAAATGCTCAACAATAGGCCCAAGACACAACTTACATGCTTAAGAGAGGAAGTTTCTTCTTCACACCATGCACCTAGAGCCAGAAGTTCAAAACTGTGCAGCTCCCATTTAGACACCAAAATAAATCGCCAGATTTTCAAAAGCATTCGGTACCTTTCCTGCCAATGTGTTGCAAATCTGGCCATAGGCAAGTAGCTTCCATCCTGAAGCAGGATGGTTTATAACTTTGTTACAATTTTATCCAGGGTTGTATAACTCTAAGATTTTGTTATTTGTACTTAAGCTTAAAAGAGTGCAGGAAACAGGAACCAGAGAGATTCACCTGTAAGAGAAAAGGGGCCATGAAGCTTATTGGTCACAATTATAATTTGCTTCAGTGTAGTTTCATAAAGTGTTCAAAGCTGTATTATTTGGAATTTCTTTATGTTCCATTCTTTGGAATGAAGGTAAATTTTCTGTGTGACTGAATATATATATATGTGTATGTGTGTATGACTGAAACCCCCCTACATATAGCTTCTATAGAACAATTTATAAATCGTATGTCTCTTTCTAAAACTTGCCCATATTATGGCTTTATGGCAAGTTAGAGAGACTCTTCTTTCAGATCTGGCACCAAGCTAATTTAATTCCCATATTTTCATTATCTTTCTATTAACCACCAGCGCTCTGCAACCAAGGAGCAATTTAAAATATATAAAGCTACATCTATTCTGTGCAGCAAACTCTCAAGGGCACTTCGATAAATTACATCCCCATAATGAAGAACTAGGGGACGACAGAGGCAACAATAGGTTTCTTAGCAGTAGAATGAAATCAGGATTTGATCTGATGCAACATGACTTGCTTGCAGTGCAGATAGAATATCAGATCATCCCTACGAAATTTAAACCTTGCTATAATCCCCCTGTTGTATCCATTGTTCTGCTGAAACCTTGAAGACTGTACATAATAGTATGCAAATTGGGATTTAGTTGAAACACTTTATTTTTTTAGTCTACTCAATTTAATTATGCTTCTCCATTTACAGTCTAATTTATGTGTGTTTGATGTCACTATTCATTAAAACCAGGGATATGGTCTGAAAATGACATAAATAATAATAGTAATACAAAGCAGATTGGTGCTGAACTTGCACATAGGACACAAGAAACATAGTGGAACTGGGCTTTGAAATCAATTTGGGGATAACTCCATTAGAAAATCTCTACCTACAGAACCACGAAACTGAGAAATACACACAAAGGAAAGGTACGTGGACACAAACACTCTACCGTTGAGAGGATACAGCAAGCACTAATTGGTACTATATCATCCAGTCAAATTATGATTGGCTATAATAATTAGGAGACAGACATCCACACACTCAAGGCAAATTCTCAACCTGGTCCCAGATCTGAACTTCATGTCTCTACCATGGACCACATGGGACCTCTGGATTCTCCATCCCTCTGTATGTTCAGACTGAGCCCAGTTTCAGGCAACATGGCTCAAGCTGTGAACTTGCATCCAAACTCTAAACAGAGAAGTAGGATTTTAGTTCAGGCCCATTGTTCATTATTAGTGAAGGGCCAGCTAAAGTAAGAAGCCCCAGAAGAACACTTTCTCACCTCTCTTCTTATGTCCTGTGGAGGTGGGTATGGCATGAGGGGCCACCCTTGCTCTTGGTTCCTGGGGCATAAGGATGATGGCCAGAGGTTCTCAGGATGCACTGCTTCTAGCAGGTCCAACGGAGTCCATCAAAGACTGAGTGTGATGAGCTGCAAGGCACAATATAAGTATTCTTTTAGGTCAAGCTGTTGGTTAATCTCCAGGTCAGTTTAGAAGCAGGATATGTGCTTGACAGACCTCAAATCTGTGCCAGTTGCACTTATTTTTTGAATAAGGCACTCAGGTGCTGAAGTGGCAGAAGCCATTTGTCAGTCACTACCTAGAGCTCAAGATCAAATTCACCAGTGATGTAAAGTGAATGGTCACATCCAGGAGGGGTGGGTTGGTTCACAGTCTTTCCAAGGTTTTACTGAAAATTCAGTCACTGATGGCACTGTCCAATAGATCTGCTTCCTAACTTCTTGAGCAGATGGATCTAGGAGGAAGTTTTAGAAACTGGCAGTTATCACCTGGAAGGGACATTTTTAGATTTTAACGTCTGTCAATGCAGGAGGTATCAGCAAACAAACAGCCACAGCTGTTTGTCAATTCTCACAGGACCGACAGGGGCGATGATGTCTTTCTGAACAATAGATGACCTCTAGTTTTTGTTTTGTTTTGAAGCTCGTGTGGGCTATTGCGAGTCACCGTAATAATAGCTCCCAGCCCTCTGAATTAAAATCCATCCTTTCTTAGTATGAGACAATATGCCCTGCACCTCTATTTTTAAGGGAAAATGTGAATTGTTATACATACGAATTAAATCACTCCCAGTGACAAGTGAATATTTGATTTCTTGCTCCCAAAGGATGACATGCACCATATTGCATTGCAGCGATACTGCCAAATAAATCAGCCGTCTGACATGCAGCCTTCTGGGGAATGAGGGAGATACTTCACACAGAGGACAAAACCAACTCTTTCCTATTTGCATCCTGGCCTCCATTTCAGTTTCCTTGCCATATATTTCACAAATGACCACTGCTGAGGAGGAATCCATTTGATTGTTCAAGGTATCTATATCTAAACTTGGGAGACACACATGCCCACTGAAGCTTAAAGAGCAAACCTCCCATGTGCAAGTTACTAGCTCAGCGCTAAAAAAAGCAAACATGGGCTCAGATTCTTGGTGGGTTTGTACTGACATATGTCAGCGGAAAGTCTGGGGCAAGGTTGTGGGTCGGCTGCAGAGGTGCACACAAAATCCTTTGAACTGAGTCTGAGTAGACAGGGTTGCAGCTTGCACAGGGTTTGTCCTGATTCAATGCTTCCACCAACAGGGAACTCCACCCAAGAGCCCCAGCCAGGATCTTACGCTCGGGTAAATCACTTATCTTCTTTAGGCTCTCTTTGGGCATTCAACCACAGCCCCTCATTGGGGGTGATGGCATCATAGCTGAGGTCAGGCCAGGCATCACAGCTCAGAGGTATCATGCCTTCTGGAGCTCCCAAGCATGGAAAAGGAGCACAATTATCCCTTACTGCAGTGCAGTAAACAATCCACGGTCAGCCAGTGACAGGTGCTGTACCAGCAGCCAATGAAGTCAGTGAATTCCAAGCCCTGTCATGTGACCTGAGTGTAATCTTGTGTGACCCACCTCACATGTCTGGGCCCAGGAAATAAAGATCAATCTTCTATCCCTTACTCCTGTGTGAAGTCATGGTCTTTCCTCTTCACCACCACTCCCTTTCGAATGGCCAGCGCCTCAGAGCAGGGCTGTCCTGCTGCTTAAGTCAATCTCATTTGCTCAGGGGTGTGAAAAAGAGGCTCCCTGCCTTGAGTGATGCAAGTTATAGTGATCCAAGCAGATTCCACACTGGCACTATGTTGGTGGGAGATCCTCTCTCAATGACGTAAATTCTGCCTCTTGTGGAAGTGGGGTAATTATGGCGATGGGAGAGCACTCACCTGTCGGCATACAGAGTTCTCACCAGACACACCATTTCTAGTGTAGACCTGCCCCCAGGAGGGACCAGTTCTAGTTCTCAGGGTCCTCAGTAAGGAATGGAATGTGGACACCGGCTTCTTGTGGGCCTCCCATCTCTCATGGGGTACAACTGTGCAGGGGGCAAATCATGATTTGGACTTTCCATGTCTGTTTCCCCATCTGTAAAATGGAGATAATGATCCATGACTGTCCCACAGGGTGATACCAACAGCTATGGGAGCTCTAAGTGTTATGGTTAGACACAAGTAAGGAATTTAGCTGAACCGTCAGAGAGGATTTTTAATGGTTTTCTAGATATTGGCGAGATTCCTGAGAATGTTAAAGTGGAAACATGTAACTCTGCTTTCCTTTTAGAGGGTCAAAAGACAAACGAGGAAAATATTGATCATTAAGTTTAACATCCGTCACAGGAAATGTGGAACAGCACAGCTTAAGGATGATGTAGCTACTGTGGATTCGAGCAGGAGCAGTCATGCTTAACTAACTTGTTGGAGTGCTTTGAAGATACTGCTAACGTGATGAGGAAAATGCAGAGGATGAAAGGAGGCTGTATACTTAGAAAATTAAAAACCATGGGAGCAGCCTAAAGCTAGACGGCCTTGAGTGCCACATCAGAGAGTAATAGCATCAGCAAAGAGCCCATAGAATGGGATGTGGAAATGCAGCTGGAGCGAAAACTGGATGTCAAGGGAAGACAGACATGGTGATGTTATAATTCAGAAAGGAGTTAAGCTGATGAACAAGGGCCACCTTTTGGATCTCAGTTGTTCTCAATGGGTCAGATCTTCAGGGCAGGCCCGCATCAGAAGTTGGCTTACCTGCACTGAAATTGTTCTGCCACTGTACCATAAGTAGTGAAGATTCTGTATGCTGATAGGTGCTTTTTCACACCTCCTGAGTGACATACGTTACATCGATTTAAGCAGTAGTGTAGACTTTTCCTCAGATGGTATACATCAGCATAGCATATATATGGCCAGGTCCTCAGCTGGTGTAAATCAACATAGCTCTGATTTGCACCAGCTGAGGATGTGGCCATGTATTTATCTAATATTGATGAGGGTTCTGAAAACAAGATCTCTAAAGGGAGATTTTCAAAGCTACACGTCAATTGTGTGACCAATTCCTGCTGATGTGAAGCTGAGCGCTGAGCTATTATTTGTTCCTTTTGACTCCCCCTTTCTGAACACTTTCAGCAATCCAAGTTTGCAGAAGATACTAAAATCAGAGGCAAAACAAATAAGGAGGAAGAAAATGACCCGATTTACATCGTACAGGAAACTGTGCCAAGAACTGGCAAACACAGTTAATTCAGTGTAAATGAATGTAAATAAATTGTCTGTCAGGAAGAAACCAAATATTAGGGCAAATATGCTAAAGAGACAATTAAATCAGTCCTTTCAGCAAAAGGATTTGGAAAAAAAATCCACTGAAGCCATTAGCTTATAGACAAAAGCAAACACAACGCTAGATTTCAAGGATTTAGCGTAAATGTTTTGTGGAGAAATTCATTACTGGTTATTAGTTACTCACTTTCTTTAAAAAAACAAACAAACTATAGTCATCCAGTCAGGACTCAAGAACAATGTCATGTGACTTAGGTAGCCAATCAAACTATGTTCTCTGGCAACCTATTATTCATATTCAGAGTCTGTGAACAACCATAGCTTGAAAATTCATTGACTCTCTTGGATGAACATTTACAAATACACTTGGAGAAATTAGGAGCCATTTACAATGAAATTGGTGAAGAAAAGAGTGAGATAAACTCCTAATTAATATTACTCTTTATGGAAATCTGATGCGATAAATAAATTGGTTAGTCTTTAAAAGTGCCAAAGGACTCCTTGTTTGTTTTGCTGACCTAGACTAACCCGGATACACTTTTGGAACTTATCTTTAGCCAACTCATTATGAGTAGTTTGACCAGCAGCCAATATGATCTTTTGGCAAAAGTTTGGGTCAGTTCTTATTTTATCCTAATCAGATTCACTAGAAGAATTGCTTTGATATTTTGGGGTCCGTAGTCTATGATGACACTACCTCCTAAATGGTTTGCTTAAAGTTAACCTATAAAATCACAGCTGTCTCAGTTCTGCCGCCTTGATGGTATAGGTAAAATGAATCACGTCCATGGGAAAGGGAAGCCTGAAGTGGTATCAGCCTTCTGCAGATGATTGCAGGAGGAGCCTTAATGAGGAAGTGGGTAGAGAGGAATAAAAGGAAGGCCTTAACAAATTGATTGGTCTTTCCAGAGCAGCAGCTTTGCACGAGACACTTGTTAGCTAAAATGATTGATTGGAAAATGAGTCAAAGCTTTTAGCCTCTAAAAATGAATACTTTTCTCCACAAAAGTGGATGATTCCTCAGCTGATCAGTATAATTCTACACACTCAGAAGACAAACTTCCCTCTTACAATTAAAAGTTCCTGAAGACTCAACCTGCTCTACCAGTCACGCCACACCTGAGGCAATCTGTAAAGCACACAAGTAATACAGAGATTGGGTGAAGGGATAGTTCAAAATTTTCAATCAAAACTACTTGTCAATGGACAACTGAGTTTTTTTGATTAAATGTATTGTGGTGGGGGTGGGGGAGAGACCAATATTAGCTGCTTAGAAAAAGAGTTTTTTGGTTTTGTTTTTCCCCAAAGCCTGAAAAAGAAAAGTTGGGTGAAATTTTTCGAATGTTCAATTTGCCACAGAAATACCATTTTTTTTTCTATAGACAATTTTGATTAAACTAATTTTTTTTTATCCTGTAACAAAATGATTCATGGAAACTGCCATTTTTCAACCAACTCTATTGATTTTTTTTTTCCTGATGTGAAGTGGCACTAATTAATGTTAGCAGTGAGGTGGCTGTGGTGGAAGACTGAGACCTCCCTTCTTTCCATATTTCACTTCTAGCAATATATAAACAAGGACTGTTAAATAGCATCAGTGCAATGTTAAAATGAGCTCAAGAACCGAAAAATCAGGAAAACCTCTCAGAGAAGTTTTTCAATGATAATCATCTTTGCTGCCCATCTGTTATATTTTATAGTCTACATTAATAACAAAGGACTAATATATTCAGATTTTAAAAAGTGTAAGAGAAATACAAAGCACTATATGTGCAATCTGGCCAAGTTAATACAGCCACAGCAAACTCAACTTTTGCAATGTATTTACTTCTGCATGCTTGATCGCTGCTTTATGTTGCCTTGTGCCAGTGGTTCCCAACCTTTTCAGTAACGTGGCACACTTCAATGAAACAAACAATTCCACGGCACACCCATTTCTTTCAGCTGAATCGATTGCTCATAAACGTCACGTTTACTTACATTTACTGGTACAGTCTTTCTACAGTGGTTTGCAACAAAGTGCATACAACCAGCTAAAGAAGGATCCAATGCATTAACGTTTCAAATCCACTGGAAAAAATTCACACCATCTCAATTTTGCCCTTTGGCCACCTGCATTTAGAATGTTCACGTTACAGAATCGAAAGACCGATACTTTGCTTTTAACTTGATGATTAAGCTTCCCAAGTTTAATGAGTTGTAATTTTGGTGGGATAAAATATTGTCTAAGATGAAACAATGTTTGTTTTACATTGGTTTTCATTACCTTTGTACAAAATTTCATGGCACACTTGGCCAGTTCTCACAGCACACCAGTGTGCCATGGCGCATCAATTGAAAACCACTGTCTTATGGTACACGCATGGATGTTTGCCTTCATTTTCTTAGATCTCTATCTTGATGGAGACAAAGAAAAGTAAAAAATTGAAACGGAGACAGATGGAAGGGGGGAGGGGGGAGCTGTTTATTTGTTCCCTACTCAACGTTTGCCCATTAAAAAAAATATTCAACTTACAAGATCTGACCCCAATTCTGATACTTCTGCACATGCCTAATTTTATTAGTAGTATTCAGTGTTTCCTATGTGCTTAAAGTTAGGCATGGTACTTAAGCACCTTGCTTAATGGGGCCTCTGCTGTCAAAGCTTCTAAAGTTTATGCATAGGAGCAAGCTGGTCACCTTGAGAAGCTTCACTCATAATAGAAATCCTGTGCTAAATATACTTCCCTGCAGGTACAGTGGGAAAACATACTGATTTCTTGCTCATAAAATTTCTATATGTTTCTATATCAGGCTCCTTGTCTGCTGGATTCTGTTCCCCAGGTTACACACAGGGCTGCAAGTACATTTGGACTTGGCTTTGAAATTTCTGCTTCCTTTTGAGCTTCCAATGGCTGTTCTTCTCACAGTGCATTCCTCTGTGTTTTGCTTTTTGCCTTGTTTAAAAAATGGTTAAATTAATTCTCCCTGTGACACTCTGGCTTAGCATTATGAAGACTCAAGCTATAAACTTGGGTAATGGGCAGGTTGGATGATCCACTTATCCTTAGATCTGATGGCATGATCTGTGGAAAGCAAGTATTTCATTTCCAGCTGCCTGTCTCCTGCTTGCAGTCTCTTCTGCTGGCTCAGTAACCCTCATAAGCTAGCAATAATAATATCAAGTGTCATTACCAATGGCTTTTTAAATCATCATTATAATTCTTTTTCTGAATAGCACTTAAAGCAAATTTTTATCTTTTGTCTACAATAAAATGCAGCCTCATAAATATTTAACTTCTCTGATTAAATTATCCATGCTGAAACTGATAATGGGGCACTTTAATAAGCTTACACTAGAATTTGTGCTCTTATTCATTCTTTCTGAAGGAAAGATAGAAAACGATAAAAGTTCCTGTTGGCCTTTGGTAACTCTCATGCTTAAACTTCAACAGCCTGAGATTCTTACCTGAACTTTTTTGGGCTGCAGCAATGATCTGGGAAGCTCATGATGACCAATAACAACATTTGCATGTATTCAGGACCTTTCAGCTGAGGAATTCAGAGTAGGATAGAAAGGTTTGGAAATGTTCTCGTTTTATAGATGGAAAAGCTGAGGCACAGGAGCTATGTCTACACTTACCCCTTTGGAATTTGACTACACTTACTAAAGTTAGTAAGTTTAATTAAGTTAATTCGAACTAGCAAAATTTAGTTCGAACTAAGGGCACTTGCTTAGTTCGAATTAGCGAATTGCATTGAGTTCAATGGGCTGGTTAGTTTTGAACGAAGTAATTAGTTCGAACTAACATGGCCACATTGGTTAATTTGAACTAACGAGTTCGAATTAACCCTTAGTTCGAATAGCATATTCAAATGTATTAGTTTGAATTAAGGAAGCCCTTAATTCGAACCAACTAAAGCCTAGTGTAGCCATGGCTTTAGTTAATTTGAATTAAGCTTCCTTAATTCGAACCAACTTGCCAGTGTAGACATAGCCAGAGAGTCCAATGGCTGGGCTCTGCATTACAGGCACTGTGATGCCACATTGGGGGAGGGACAGAACTGAATTCTTCAGCCAGCAATTTCTGCATCAAGCCTAATAGCCTGTGATTGAACTACAGCATGGTCTTTTAATTGAAAAAATCAGGGCGCACAGCTCCATGCCAGCCTGTGTTCTCTCGCGTCCATATTCCTTCTGCTCTGCTTTTCGGCTTTCCATCTCTCTTTTGTACCTCCTGCAACACACTCCTACCCTCTTCATTTCCTATACTCACATACAACCAATCTACAAGATCTCACCTCTGCCAAACAGCTGCAGAAGTAGAGACCGTTGCCGGGAGCTGCTCAGTGCTGTATTTATAAACATTTCAAAAGAATTGTCAGGTCTGGTCTTGATGCACCTGAAAACAGCTCTATGTGAGTGTGGGCTGGACTGAAGCCAGGGCTAACAGGAGGGATGGAGAGGAAGTAGGAAAAAGGATTCAAAATTCTGTATCATGAAACTTTAAGGAAACAGAGCACATCTCTGCCCTAAGGCCAATGTATGGGGAGACCAGATGCACAAAAAAGACAACATTTCCTATGTGAACTGGCTGGCCTGTTAGCAATTTTTTGGGTGATTTCTTCCGCTAGACCTCACTTTAAAAGGAGGGAAGTTTCCTTGACATACAATGTAACCACAAGTTTCTCCATATGCATCTGAAGACAGAGGCTGGTTTGATATTCAGGGAATGTCAGGGTGAGGAAATATAATTAATGGTCCAATTCCCTGAGGGCAGAAGAGCAGCTTTTTCTGCAGCTTCATAGAAATGGGAAAATTCTAATACCATTAAATATCTGTATGTGTGTGCATGTGTATGCACACATTGGGGGAGGGGGGTGTTTGTGTATGTATAATATATGTGTTTGTATATATAAAGTATGTCTATGTACATATATACAGACCTAAAAAGCTGCAAATGTAAATATAGATTGTGTGTGTGTGTGTGTATAGTATGTGTATATAGACATGGATATTTGACAGTATTTGAATTTTTTATTACTATTTATATATCACACAGATGATGATTCTACATTATGTATAGATTTACATATGAATCTTTTGCATGAAATAGAATCTGAAAGCTATCAGATCAATTGTGAGTGGATGTGTGTAATATATATACTTTCTCTCTCTCTCTCTGAAACACACTGCTGTGGCCACCTTTAGATTCCCTTTCATGAAATGTTTCATGAAGATACTTAATAATCTGCACCATACACTGCAATGAAAAGCTAACAAAAAATGTCTGAAACAACCAGCATCCTAGTTTCTCTCATTTCTGTTGCTTTTTGCAAACATTTCTCATAATTTGCATCCATCTAGATACTCAAAATAGATGCTTCAGCAAAAAGTCTTTAATTACCCTGTCTGTGTCCAACTGGGGAACGAACATGTAATAGCAAGTTTAATCATTTCTTTGGAAAGTGATGCACAAGCTTCCATGTTAATTAATCTTTAATGTCATTAATTGGTTTCTGCTTGATGACAAGAAAAAGTGTAAACATTGTTCACAAATCAATTAATTCTGTTGCTAACAGGCTTGTTTTCAGGGGAGATAAAAACAATTATGAGCTTTTCACGGGCTGGACAGCCAGAACTCGACTGATATGATCATTGAACCAATAAAATATTCAAGCCATGCTCTTTGGCTTTGCTTTTGCTGATTGAGTTTCTTTCCTCTGAAATGGACTCATTTGTTTGTTGTGGATAAAGATACAAGATAAGAAGGGAATATCATTGAGTCTCCTTTTTTCTGTCTATTGCCTCAAAATGAACCTTTATAGCTTGCTTCAGCATACAAAACCACAAGCAATCATTTCTGGGTTTCAATAAGGTGCAAATGGATTATATTCCAAGCATGTTTTTCCCCAGCAAAGTCTGTAATGTATTACTTTATTAATCGCTTTACAATCTTTGCCATGACAACTTGGGCACACAGTTGGAATGAGGCAATGGCTCCGTGTGAGTGTGAGAAAGGCCAGGGTATATGTGGAAGCAAGTGGTTCTAAAACTGAATGTCCCACTCCTTGATTCTACTTACTTCCAACACTGGTGCAGGGTAATATGCTCGAGTGATATGATCTTAGGACCTAAAAATAATAGAATTTACTCATGTAAATAGGATATGTCATACTTCCAGTTAGGTCCCAAAGCATTTAACAGCAATTGCTTAGCATGCTGACTAATGGAGCTGTTTTCATCGGCAGCTCTCACACACATGCCTGGAGAACTAGAACCTGCTGCTTTTCTGTAAAGTAGGGGGAATATGTTACTAGGAGAGTCTTAGGACCTTTAATTTCTCCTTTAACACCCGCTCTATGGTTAGGCAGAAGGAACCTTGTCTTGAACAAGGAACGAACATGAGCTCAGATTTTTAAAGTTATTTAGCTGTCTAAAGATGGACATAGGCACTTTTGAAAATACCACTCAGCATCTAGCTCCCATTGAAGTCAATGTGCGTTAAGCACATAGGCATTTCTGAATATACTGTTAAGTGCCTATAATGCACCTTTAGGTGCCTGAATTCTTGAAAAAAATGTGACCCGGATTTCTTAACAGGGCAGTGCGTCATCCCCCACAAGAACTGTTCATTTGTGCCAGAGTCTGGATTGAACACAAAGAAAGAGAGAAAGCTATACGGAAAAGACGGTCTGTCACTATAAAAAATGTATTCAGAGCTAGTTGGTGCATTAGCCTCAGAGGTCAATGCATCTGGCAACTGTGATTCAAGAGTCTCAGGATGAAAACAGTGGTGTTTCTGGTAAGGATGGTTTGAGATTAAGGCCTGGGACTGGGAAACCTGAGTTCAATTCCTGGCCTTTCCCAGAGTCCCTGCGTGAGGCTGAATGAATCACTTAAGCTCTTCCGTAGAGGAAGCGTCACTTGCTATGTATGCTGTGTCTACTGTTGTGGGACCCTGATCTTGGTTGAGGGCCTTAAGATGTTACCATCAACAAACATTAAATAACTTGTGGAACTAAGAGGCATGCTGAGGCTTTGACATAAATTAGCAACAGCATGAGAAGGAAATTTGTACCATACTTACTGTAGCATGGTGAGGAAAGCTGATCTACGACACAAGCACAGGATGGTGAAGAAGGTGTTCTAGGTTTTATGTCTCTATGATTCGATAGACTTTTCTGACACCCAGTTCCCACATGTGAGGGTTAATCAGTCACTCAGGAAGCATGAGGATTGTGCCGAGCTATTGCCAATAACGGCATGAACTATCTCAAAGAGGAAAACGCTGGCTTGGTGTGGATCCTAACTCCTATCTGGGTTCTGCAAAATCTCAACCTTTTGCACGGTCTTAACTTGCTGAACCAGTTTGTTTGGATTTACATAGGGGGAAGTCTTTTCAACCAACTCTCCGGCTAGCTTGCTGCCCAAGGGGGAATGGTGGGAAGAGGGAATAAAATGCAGAAAACTTTTTTCTTTTTTGGTGTGCTTAGAAATGTTTAATTCCTTTAATAGGGTTACTTAAATTAAATGGCTGCTATATCCCAACAATGAAATAATCATTTAGGTCCATCATATGTCTTTTGTGTTCCTTGGTGTCAACTTTGAACATCCAACTTCTGAATTTGGAATTTCTCATGTGGTGCTATGGTTACAACCAAAATCCTTGATTTATGGACAGAGCTGGATCTCCTATGTCCATTTTCAGTATAATTTCCCTCAGGCTGTAGTCTTTCCTTCCTTCTCTGTGTCTGTCCTTGCACAAACTAGTGGAGAGAAAGCACTATGAGATCAGCAGCTGCATTTCTTTACTTTGAAAGTCACACACTCACAAGCTTATTCTGCTTTGGAGCAAAAAATTCAAATCAAGGAAGCATTGACCAGATCCATGAGGGCTCAGTTGGAGTGAACATTTCCAGTGGAAATATTTTTCACACATGTCCCATAGCTTGAGTAAGATGCTTTTTATTAGTTAATATCACTTTTTTTAAAGTCATGCTAACTTAATTACTCATGGTTATCCAAAGGGGTTGGGACAATAAGGTTCCCTTAATTAGCCTTTAAAAAACCAAAACACATCAATGAGTTGCTATATCACCCTCATGAGTTCCGTCTGGCAGCTCTTAACTGGCACATACTAATTTGCATACTGTTTCCCATGGTGCTTAGCACTATAACATGCAATAATAAAAATGGATTTTAGTGTACACCAGAGACCCATTTACTGGGAAATGTGTATATATAATGTGCAATTAATAACCCTGTATCTTACAGATAGACTCTGGTTTACTACCACAGCACTTAAAAGACAATTAAAAGTGTGGGTGTGTAGGTGGGGAATTCTATAATAAGCCATTTTTTGGTAATTAGGCGTGAGATCATTTTAAAAGTGCAGTGTGCAGGAATGCAGTATTAATCTAAAATATGTGATTCCTAAAGAATGTTAATAGCAAAATGTGAGCTCCTCTGAGGTTCTCTAATAGTTAAAGCATGTATGAGAATAGTTGTTATTGATCAATGCACTATGCTATTATGAAGTTGTCAGGTGCTTAATTGTCTCTAGAATGTTTAAGAGATTTCTGAGTCCAAAACCAGCTGGCCTTGCTCAGGTGAAAATATCTTATTGGAATCAACGGAGAATTGTTTCTGAGTAAGGAAAGGAGTAAGGGTTTGGCTGTTTGTCAGAAATAAAACAACCTTTTTGGCCTAAAAGCTTTAGTGCCCTAAGAAGAATGGCATCCTCTGCATGCTTGGTGTTGCCATGACCCCATCTGCAGTGACCCCAACTGAGGTCATGACAGTTTCAGAACTGCTGGACTAGGGGGTATTTCAGAGATTGGAATTTTCATCTACCCAAGGAATATTTGGTTCATGGAAAGAAAGACTGGTCTTTTTCAAATAACCAAGTTTTTAGACTTGCTGTTCACTTCTGAAGGAGAAGATAGGGATTCACCCAGTGGATTTATTTATGGTGCTGTCCAGTGCCTTTCACTTTCTACTCATGGACATCTCTAAGGCATCACTGGCTTGAGCAGTGTGAGCATCTATCTCTAAGTTTCACATCCTTCATGGGAACCGATCATGCAATTATTGTTCAATTCAGTGAAAACTATTCACTGCCTCCAGTCAGGCCTGATTCTCCAGGACTTTGGATTTTGTGTTGTCACATATGCCCGACTTGGGATGGTAGCATTTTACATCCACTTTGCCTTACTGCACAGGCCCAATTCAGCTCTCATTGGAGTGAAGAGAAAGACACTCGTTTGTTTCAGTGGGAGCTGGAGGGGGTCTTGTGTGCTTTTACTATGTATAAGGCAATGAATACTAACTGTCTGCAGTGAACCTGTCTGAAAGTGGGGTGTGGTAATAGTGATGTTTGAAGCCACTTATAAGCATAGGTTACTGGGCAGTCTGTAATATCTTTGGCTATGTCTACACTATAAAAAGTTAGGTCGACTTTGTTAAGTCGACTTAATAAGGTCAACTTTAAGTCGACCTTATTAGGTCAACTTAACGAAGTGGTTTCCCTTAACTGGGATTTAGTAATTCGACCTAACTTCCCTTAGGTCGACCTAAGAAAGTGGACTTATGCGTCCACACTGGGCTTAGGTCGACCTAAAGAGGGTTAGTTGGAATACACCGTGGTTCTTATTAAGTCGACCAAAGCGTTCATTAGGTCGACTTAAGGAAGCCCCTTAAGTCGACCTAATGAAAGCCTAGTGGGGACAGGGATTAAGTTAGGTCGACTTAAACCTCCTTAAGTCCACTAAACATGCCAAGGTGGTAAAGAAAAAGCTGCTGCAAAGTAGATTGAGGCTCGTAGTTTGGATACCTTCCATTGTCTGTCACATGATTAAAAACGGGCTAGACAGTCTTTAAAAAATAAATTATACAAAACACATAGAATTAAGATTTCATTCCCTTCTTCACATCAAGGGAAGCATATAGTCTTTCTCAATACAGCAAGAAAGTGAGCACTATATAGCCCATACTTCCACTGGATACCATGCTGCCCTACTCCTCAGACCAGTAGTTACTGCATTGAGTTGCAGAAGATTCCTCACCCTACAGAAATCCTTCAGTAATAATGCAGTCCTTAGACCCTTGCTGGACTGGGAACCTCATCTGCAGAAGAACCTACATCTCTTTTACTTCTTCCTTTGAGCGAGTTTCTTTGAGGAATATGATCAAATCACTTTAAAACACTATAAATCCCTATCAACTTTGTAGTTCATTCCACCTACTTGATGGTGTGGTATACCGGGATGGAGGTGTTCTTATCTGTGTTGTTCTGCATCCGGGATGGATGTCTGTTTGACTGTGTGCATGTGTCTGTATGTGTGTTCCCTCAGGATTACCCCAGGCTCAGATCTTTAAGTGAGAACTCGGTTAGCTCACTGATCTAAAGCCTGGCTCAGACCTTTAGCAGGAACTATTTTAGCCCACTGGTCCTGAACTGAGAGGATGCATCTACTTTTGTACAGCTCTTCCTGCTATGAGTGACGTGAATTTTCTTCACAAAACACTCCTGGAGGAAGAAGCAGGCCATTAAGTGGGAAACACAACAGAGCTGGAAAGACTGCAGTTTTAGTTCAATAGGCAGCCTCCAGCAACCATATGTTTTACCCCCGCCTTCCAGTTACTAAGATACTGGGGCTGCTGAGAGCTTCCGATTAGATTGTCTAACTACTATCCAACAATATAATTATAAATCCTTTAACCAAGTGCATTTATACACAATATTTATCTTCTTATAATGACGAAGCCTACTCTAAGTAAGTGCCTCCCAACACAGTCAGCTACTGTTTGCTCTTGCCCAGTTACCCTTACTTTTGGAGAAGCTTCCGTGTAAACTAATTAGAGAACTGATATTTTGAGAAAGTTAGGATGAATTTGCTAACAAGGGCATCACCTATTCTCATTGCATGCTCATCAATGGCTATACATGTGTGAAACTAAGGAGATTTTGCTGATTTTTTTTTTTGTGTGGATTGCCTGTTTTTATCTTGAGACAACATTCCCAATCATAAAATGCATTAATATCTTCTATCAAGGGCTTACTGTAATATGTGTAACAGCAGCAGCAGCAGCAGGCCTTTTGATAATGCCTTCAAATGCATTGTTAAGGGAGATCACAGAAATGGTTTTGATAGGCTACACGATTTACCTAGTGGAAGGAAAAGCTGATACGGAACATAATCTTGCAAGGATTTGCTTCAGATGGATGTGCTGCAGATTGATCGAGCTATCGCACAGATGATAATGGTTGTTTCTACCTGGACACAAATAAGCACTTTATTACTTGTCTCCAAGAGAAGGACAGGCCTGTGAGAACTGCAGAATCCCACAAGTACATAGATCTGGAAGGCATACGAATGCCTAAAAACACCTGAAAATAAATTAATGATAATAATGAGGAACGGTGATAGATTTTAAAGGCCCGTTTACACGGAAGAGGTGCAGCTTGGACACTGGTGCTGAAAGCTTCTGCGTAAAGGCTACATTTGTCTTGGCCACCCAGTAAACAGTATCCACTTCATTTCTGCTTGAACTTTCTAGGTAAAATACTCCTGCAATGTTGCTAAATGTTTTCGTTATCTGCACATGCCTAACTTGCTGTTGAATTCACTGGCAAATGACTACAACAGAAGGTTTGCCAGAGGACTAGCATCAAATAGGTTAATGTGGATGCTCAGAGAATATTAGGACCATCATTCAAATATCTGCATACCACGTTGCTTCAGATCTTCAAGGGTTCAACTTCTGGAGCTTAGTGAGAACTAAAATAATCAGATATTAATAGCGTTGGTCATGTGAATCTGAACTTACTCTCAGGTAGCCTCAATAAACTGACTGCTTCAGTGGTGAGAAATTAGTTAGCTTATGAAACCATTCATTATGATGGTTGTGCAAAGAAAATATAATTAAGATGTCACATGATGGCCTTGCTGATTCCTTTGATTAGGAGTGATTAAGATAAGCTGTTCAAGGACATGAGACAATCTCCCCACGTTCTCTGTTTGGATGCTGCCCGACACAGTCTCGCCGCTTACAGCTTTTCTTCTCTCATTAGGTATGCTGATGGGACCCTCTCAGGGCACCTTTTCAACCCTCACCTTGAATTCCAGGTATAGCCATTGGCTGATGCGACAACACCTAAAACATGGGGCAAAAACCTAGCAAGAATTACAAAGCTGGCCTTGGGCAGCATCTTAGACATCAGCTTCCTATTACAGCTGGGAACTCTAACACATAACTTATTGAAAATGCTTGTATATCTCTTAAATCAAGATGCATTTGAGTACCAATAGATATTTAATTGTCAGGGAGTAAATTCCGAAGAGTAGAACCTGGCAGACAAGCCTTGGTTAATACCACTGCATTATGTTGAAATAACTGTGTGTGCAGCAATGAGAAATAAACTGTACTGATTAACAAAATTTGCACGATGTCCTGCACAACAGTATTGATCATACTCAGTTTCCATTTTTATCCTATAGAAATGTGCATGATGGACAGCTATGAATGAGGATAAAGACTGTGGGGATTATTTGGATGTAACACCTTTCTGCAGCTCCTCCTTCAAACTGGCCTCTTCCATGAGCCACCTGGAAGAGGCAATTTAATTGAAACCCAGGTAAATGTTTGTTTAAGTGGACCCTGTCTAGGAGTTTTCAGATTAGAACAATTCTCATACGAGAATAATGGCACCTCCAGCCGAGCTTTGCAGTGCTGGCCAGGGCTCCTCTACTGTGAGCCAGGCTTTCACTTATGGTGGCAGACTTTTTCAATTATAAATCAAGACTACAGTCAATATTAAGAGTAATGGGGTTTGACCTTCCAAGGGATCTGCTCTGTGTGGTGGAGAGTACTGTGGGGAGAGATGAGGTCTGGACAGCATGTGTTCATTCTCAGTCAGATTTTCCAGTGAAGGAAGTTTTCCTCAGTCGTTGTAATGCTTAATAAGCACTCAGAGTGAGGAGATAGATAGGTTTATCAGGGGAGAAGGCACACAGAACTTTCATTAACCACAAGAGCAGCCAACCCAGCCAAGAGTTCACACTGGGCATGCTCAGAGACACTCCCACACTAGCATTTTATCATCTCATTTGCCTAGTCACTTCCACCCTGGTAACATGAGTCCTATCTGTAGAATCAACTTTTTATTAGCCTTCCTAAATGCCAAGAGGATTCTGGGATGCTCCTGAGGAGGGCTCATGGCAAGTGTGTGATATACGGTGTACTTCACTATCACTAGCTCTGATGAAGCCAATACGATCATGTTGTCCTCTAGCGGCTGGACCACATGTAAGCTATACCTTCATATTGTTCCATGGGAATTACCGTTTTGCTCAAGTTGTACAGTAAAAGACACTGACTTTTATCACTGGGATAATGATGACCATGAAATCTGTGTGATATCTGAGCCATTACAAGTGGCTGAAAGTGGAACCAAGGTATTAAGACACAGAGAATCTGTGCTTTCTCTAGGTAAGAAATTTACCTAAGTAATCAAATAGGAACTTGATATATATGAATATTTGTATTTTCTGAAGGAGAACAGACATTTATGCAGCTGGTTAATTCAGAGATGATCACTGAAACTTTCACCCTTCCAAGCAAAGGAATCAAGCTAGCAGCAAAGAGGGAACTAGATTGAAATATTGCGTCCATGAAATTCCAAGCACGGCAGAAAATCTGCCAAAATTGCAGGGGCAGACAGACTTAAGCTGAAGCCCCTGCTAAAGCAATCAAGATTAAATGAATGGTAATTATGTTAATCAGTCTGTGAACTTTAATGCCACGTTCCTAATTTCAAATATCACCAAGTCCTATATAGGGAATCAATCCGTCACTGCAGAGATAATAAAAAATTTATGTCAGATGGGATGTGTTCTATTTGGTGGAAAATTGGTCATTCATTTTCATCAGCAGCCTAATTAGAGGCCTCGTATTTCCTTTAATGAAAGTTACATGAATTTTCTAAAATACAACATTGGAGACCTCTTTCTCAAATGTTGGAAAGTTGTCTATTTTCTGATAAATAGGCCCAGGGGGATTCACCCTCCCCCCAACCTCATACTTGTCAGAGTTAAGCTAGTCAGCCCTGTTATGGCTTAGCTTAATAGCAGTTTGTTGAGCTCTGCCCTTACTTCCAAGCCTGAGTGTTGAAATATCCTGTGACTACCTAGCTCGCACCCAAAGCTGACATTACACGGCAACCCTTGGTAGGTGGAAGCGTTGCAGAGGAGTTGCTGCTGTTCAGGTGAGACATTAAACAGACATTGCTCCTGCCAGTATCTCCAGGTGTCAGTTAAAGAACCTCAGGAAGAAAGCAAGAGGAACAAACCCTGTGGTCCTGGCCAACATTCCTCTGCTCAATAAAACAGGTCCCGACACCTAGTGCTGTGTGTGGGAGCTAGCACTTCATGGGTTTTGTCTCTGATGCATATAGGGCTGCAGTAGTCACCGCGTGCAAATCGACAGCAAAATGGAGCATAGCCATCTCATCACCAGGGTTTCATTAAGCTGCCCCCCTATGTACTTAACTTCAGCAGGAGCTGTGTGATTTAGTGGCAAGAACTCTGTTTTGGAAGTCGTTACCTGAGTAATATTCCTAGATCTGCCAGGGACTTATCTGTGCTACTACTTCCCTTTTCCACCCTTTCTCTCCTCACCTCTCTCACCTACGCTGTCTGGGCCAGGCAGCGTCGCTTACTGTTTCCAACAATGTTTAGCCCAATAGACTCCTGCTCGTGGTAATGTTATTCATTGATGGTACTCACCACACACAAACCCTGCTCAGGCAAATCTTTTAACTTACATCTATTTTCGTTTGGTTTCACTCGACTTTCAGTGATTTTTTTATTGATAGTAGTAGTTTTTGTTATTATGAATATAATAATTGAAGTGTGAGCCATAGGCATGACACTCGGCAATATGGCTGAACTGAGGTAGATTGGATGATACTCTAACCCAGTGGTTTTCAAACTTTTTTTTCTTGGGACCCAGTTGAAAAAAGTCATTTATGCCTGCGACCCAACGATTACATCTTTGAGCAATGCATTGCAGTCTTTCGGTGGCAACAGCAGGGGGCGCCGCAACCCAGTACCTGGGGGTCTGTGACCCAGCATTGGGTCCCGACCCTAAATTTGAAAACCGTTGCTCTAACAGATGATGCTCAGTGATTCTGCAATCTATGCAATATAAGGATGTCTAACCTTCCTGTTGCATAGACTCCCAAATCCTTTATTT
This sequence comes from Pelusios castaneus, assembly GCA_007922175.1. Classification (NCBI taxonomy): domain Eukaryota; kingdom Metazoa; phylum Chordata; order Testudines; family Pelomedusidae; genus Pelusios; species Pelusios castaneus. The sequence continues at coordinate 24,599,546 of ML685765.1, forward strand.
CTTACAATTATTTTTGCTGTTCATAATAATAATAATTAGTAATGCATCAAACTCATCCCAGCAGAATTAGGGATAAATTTGATCCTGTACTTTTATGTATAAATGCCCATTGCCACCTGGGCAACTGGACAAAATAATAAGAACTAGTCAAATAAAAAGAAAACGTCACTTTTTACAAACCCCACATTTTTAAACTCATACGGATAAACCCAAGTGTCTGGAGTTTAAAGTCAAAGAACATTTTATCACTGCCTTCAGTGAGAACAGAGCTGATTTCCAACAAAAAAAGAAGGGGAAGGAAAAGATGGGTGGATGAAGGGACAAGTAAGGACATTGTTGAAAGTGAAGGACAGATTTGGGACAAGGACATCCCTGAAAGTGGGAAGGGAAGGGTGGTTTCGTGCTCAAGGCACTACACTAGGACTCAGGAAATCTCAGATCCGTTCCTGACTTTGCCACATTTCCTATGTCATATGTCAACTGTGCCTCAGTTCTCAATAGGACTATTTCCTGTTTTCTGTCTTGTTCAGGTAACCTGAAAGCTCTTTAGAATAGCCCTCGCTATGCGTATATACAATGCCTAGAACTATGGGGCCTGGATTTCATTTGTGACCTGTTGACTCTACAGCAGTGCAAATAAATAATACTTTCAGTGATATTTTCAGTATTCATATTCATGTTTTTTTTAAAAAGTGAGGCAAGATGGACAGAGACAGTTGATGGAGTTGGGGACAGGTGAGCCCTTACCAGTTAGTCAAATAGCATGGTCATTGCTGATACCTAACTGTGTGTGACATCAAAGCACAGATTCCCATCAGGACATCGGTGGTGATGAAGTAATATTTTATTGCATGATTCATCATCCATCTAGAGCGTAGTGTTCTCATGTTCTAGTTCCTATCCTGAGTCTTATGAAAATATGCCCCACCCTTGTTTAATAATTCATACTTAAAGAATGATTATACTTTAAAGAACAATTTTATTACAGGTGGTAATTATTCCTTGCCTGGGAATGCCATAGACAACAGCTGGATTTCTAAAGGCTTGTCTGTGTTTGATCTTTTTTTAAAGGTCAATATTGGGTGAATTAACTTCTCAATTGCAACTGCCCCTTGGATTTTATTATACTAGGACAACACATTCTGTTTGCTACTTGGGGGGCGGGAGGCAGGGAAGGGAAGAACAGGGGTCTTTGGTTTTCCATTTTTTTGACTGCCCATATGTTCTCTCATTTATGTGTGTAGGACAAGGTTCCTCTCATGTCGTCTTAGAATCACTGCAGCAAGCTGTGATGTGAATAATATATTAAATGAAAATTCCTGCCCAGTGCACAGAGAATATGGTGTGATTCAGTTTCCCTATTGTACTAAGATATTTGTTTTGTGCTGAAGGCAGGGAAAGAATAATCTGCAATTCATAGAGATGGAGCCTTAATAAAAAAAACCCAAACACCCCACACACCACCCTGATACCCAGACATCCTTCAGTTGGGGAAATCAAAGAAAAGAGGCTCCAGAGAGCTGCAATAAACCTTCCTTTCGGTCAGCGTTCCTTTTGCCTTCACTTTGCTCTGTCTCTTTCATTCTCTGTCAATCTTTGAGGTTTACCATACCAGAGAGAACAAAGATGTCTCTTTAATAATCCCGCATCCCCAACAGACCTCAAACCTCACTGCATGCTTGTTTTTAAAAAATATCAGAGATCTGCAAATGCATCAGAAAGCCTGTCAATATTGTGTCTTTTATGGATACCTCGTATCCACAAGGTTCTGATCCTGGTTTCAGCACCTTTTAGCATTCTTCTTAGCCTACTACCTTCTCAGTCTTGCCTCAGACTCAACTCTAGCCTCACCCCTCTGTTTCCAATTTCATCTCACACGCTTGCTACATGGGGTTTGTATTAATCTGCCCCATAGTTCCCTGGCTTCTACTGCATGGGTGATTATAAAGCAAGTCATTCAATTTCAGATCCTTTCTTGGAGAGGCAGTGATAAATCTTTTCTTTTCTGCACTCTAGGAATTATGGTCCCATTATTGTCCCTGAGGAGACCATCTCCTATCATTCTGTAAAGAGTTGTTCTGATCTTCTTGGGTGTTTCCTTCTGGGGTGTTTCTTTCTCATGGATATAGGGTTTTTTTTGTTTTGTTTTGTTTTTTTATGTTTCTTTCCTTCTCAAGGTCTTCTGTGGCCCAACTGATGCAACCATATTTCTTTCTGTATTTCCAGCTTCCTTTGTGCATCATCTCCGTTGGCTTCTTTGCTTCAATACACATGGTGAATTCTCTGTACCTTTAATTCTTTAAACCATGATTTGAGGACTTTCATATCTCAGTCTCAGGTAATAGGTTTATTACAGGAGTGGGTGGGTGAGGTTTTGTGGCCTACATTGTGCAGGAGGTCGGACTAGAGGATCATATTGGTCCCTTCTGACCTTAGAATTTATGAGTCTATGTTGCTGCTCTTTCCTCCATGCTAAATATCTTGCTTGCTTTCCTGTTTGAACAAATAAAATTTTAATGGGAGCAAATGAAACATCAGTTCTCATCAATGTATTCTTTGCATTAGAAAAGGAATATTTGTCTTTTAAAATGTTTGACTTAATTGAATGTATTTATTCTGAATCCATAAAGCCTACAGACTCTTACTACAGAACTTGCATTAGGGTGAAATTCTTAAGGCAACTTGTTCAAGAACAGTGGAAGAAAGAAAAAGGATTAACCTCTGGAATATTGAAGTCATATAGGTCGATGTGACAGTAGTAACCATTGTAGGAAATGGACATGTACAATGATTAGTTTGTGTTCTTTGTGTTGCCAGATTTTTTTGTTGTATCATTTGGCAGCACGATAGATACAAAAGCCTGCGTTATATTCACAGATAAGAAGATGATTTTTTTTTAATTTGTAAAAGCAGACCAAAAAAGTGTTAATCAAATTACTATTTTGCATCCTTTCCAGTCTGGGCACGTTCAGCTCTCATCAGCTCAGGCATATGTATGCAACACAGCAATTGCACATACAGACTAGAGCCAGGAAAGGTGCTTAGATGTTAATGGGACTAATACACATGGCTAAAACTAAGCATGTGCTTAAGAGTTTTTCAGAACTGGGGTCTGAGTTTTTAAACTTTTGATCTTTCAATGACTTCTGCTGTATTTTACATGTATTGTGGAGTGGATTTATGAGAGAGGGGGATTAGTAATGTGTGAAAAGCAAAAGGGGGGGGGGAGAAGAAAATATATGCTAATGACGAGCCTAAGTCTTTGTATCTATTCATGAATTCCTGGAGCAAGTCTAGTGTATATGCGGTGAACTCCAGATATGATCAACTGAAATTTAGAAATTATGAACAATGAATAGCTAATGAGATTAACTCTGAGCTTACATGGAAGACAGATAGCTGCTGCAGCGTTATATGTAGGCTTGGAAGGATTTGATTTTTATTGGTAAGAAATGTCGATTTCACTATACATGCAGAAACCAACCAAAAATATTTCTATTAATAATCCAAATGGACAGATAGACAAAAGTAAGAAGAATGCTCCTTGAGAACTCATTAGGGTTTGATTTAAGGATATTTATTTGGTATATTTTGACCCTGAATGTAGACTCCCACCCCCATAATTTTGCACAACAGTGAAAGCTTAATTTGATAAAAATCCAAAAAAGTGCTCATAAATAACCATTGATATTGTCCATCAAAATTATTAACAAATAATTGACTACTGCCAAGCCTAATTAGATGTCAGTAAACAAGGATGGTCTTGAGGCTAAAATTAACAAAGCATGACTGACAGTTGTAGATAGAAATTTTGTTCTTGGCTCATTGTGGACTTCCAGTATATCCTGGGTGTGTGTGGGGGGTGGATGGGGGGATTTTCCTCATTTTCTCCATCTCCAAAATGGGGCTAAGCCTACTTTGCAAAAGCAGCGTGAGGCTGAACTCTTTAGTGTTTGCCCTTCTAAAATTTTGCATCTAAAGATCTCCCAACCAATTGCACGATATTATCACTAGCTTTAATGTTAAACTTAGACTTACCCATGTGGAGTAAGAAACTTGTTGGGGCAGGGACTTTATCTTCTATATATTCCTCCCTTTTGCGTACTGAAAAAATGAAATAGTAGACATGTTAATCCAAAAGCTATGACAAGTCACACTGCAATGGATGAATTTCCCCCACCTTTGAATAGCTCTTAGGAAACTTTCAGAGGCTGTGTGATAGAGCTTGAAAGCCATTCTCCTCTTCTCTCCCCATCTTCCAAATGTCTCCTAAGAAATGGATGAAGAACAGGGCAGATAAAGGAGTTGACAAATGTGTGGTATCAGAACTTTCTGAGACAACTCCAGGGAAAGTCAGTGGAAGGAGAGTTCTTATTCACCCTTCAGTGTTCTCCTCTTGGTGCTACTGGACTAGAGGTCTTCCCACGTTGCTCATAGCTTAGAAACCAATATAAAAATCCCTTTCAAAACACAGGGCCAGATCCCTGACTGCCTGCTAAGGTCTATTTTGGATCGCTAGGGTACTCTGAAGGATCTTGACTCAGACCAAAAGTGGCTGCTGTGCATTGCTTGAGTGTTACATGGAACTGTCATGAAAGCTGGCTTTATGCAACCTACTCCCTTCATCCCAGTGTAGGGAGCATGCTGGGATAAAGTGGAACCAGAGTTAGGGTCAAGCCTTCAAGTTACCTTTCTGTGTGGTCCAAGTCACTAATTCAAACAGGAATTATTTCAGGGAAGTTTTATGGCCCTTGTTATGCAGGAGGTCAGACTGGATGATCACAGCGATCCCTCCTGACTTTATTGGTTTTATATCTAGATCCAAATTTCTCCAAACTCTAGGCTCTTTGTGTACCTACAAATATGAGCTTCACTTCTCCTTTGATCATAATTTAAAAACAAACTTGCTATAGGCTATGGGTAAAATTTTCCAAAAAGCATCCTATTTTTCACATGTGATATAGACATGTTTGAAAATGCGATTTAGCCTCCTAAATCGTTTGGGCATTTAAAAAAAAATCCACATTGATTTTAAACAAAAAACTGAAACTCATTTGCAACCTGCAGGCCATTTATGCCAGCTATACATAATTGTATCACTGTCAGAGCACAGAACGCCCAATTCCTTGCCATTTTCATTTTGTTCACTCTGTTCTGGATCTTTGGTCGTTACAATTTCTTGGGTAGCTACTGTGATCAGTTTCATAGTTTCAAATCACGTCTTTTGGCTGTTAATTATTGCATCTTGTGAATGGAGTTCTAATCCAAACCTGCTGTGTTCTTCACTTGTTAATCTGCTCTGATACTCAGAAAATACTAATGGCCTTGGAACTAGATAGCTCCTTACTGCTTAGTTCACTGTTAGTGGTGCAAAAATATACCACATACTGGATGTAATTGATCAAAATCTCCTAAGTAATTTGGACCTCAGCTGGGAAAACGCAACATTGTGGAAACCCATTAAAATTTGCTGAAGTTACAGACATAATTGATCTATCATTTAAAAATTCAATGTGGGTCATCAGAGCAGATCATAAGTCCTCCCTTTGTCTTCAGTCGTTTACTTTTTCCGATTCCATAATGTCACTGTTATAATTAATAGCATTACACATTGATTTTATTTTAGTCATGGCTGCTCTGTTTCTTTAAGTGATTTTGGCTCTAATGTAGCTGTGAGTAAGACTGGGAAAAGGCAAAGAAGATTGCATTTGATTTAAGTGTTATCTGTGACAAGGCCCAGTGATACCATCTGCATTGTAGTGAGTCATGTTGGGTCTTTTATCATATTGCATCAGAGAGCCACAGTGCGGCTCTCTAGCTGTGACAGGATGTGTCACAGCACACGGGCCTAGGTCTCTGATTTTCACACCTGCTGCTCAAGGGAAGTAGCATGAGTTTAGCATCTCTGAAAAGCAGACTGATTGACTCCTCCCCTCCTTGCCTATGATCATATGGCATCTCTGGGCCAGATGCTGCAAAATGCTGAGCACCTCTTGTAAACTGCTACATTCCCAGATTCCCATGGACCATAAGCCAATGTGGGCCAGGTACATTGCTCCTTATGTAGCTGTGGACTCCTGTGCAAGGTGGGCATGGGTTGCTATCACACTGGAAATCTCCACTCACTCATACGGGTGGCAGTTTTAGCCTCCAGTCCATTCAGGTATAAATGGCAATATTTAAAGGTAGTTAGGTGTCTAATTCTCCTCGATTTCAGTAGGAGTCAGGTGCATAAAGACCATTTAAAATCTGACCCGTATATTGTCATTGGGAAGAGCCATTCAGATTTCAGCTTGATACATTCCCTCAGTACCATGGGGATGGTTATTAATCTCAAAGGAATTTTAACTGCCTTTCCCAACCCACTTACTGGAATTTATGGACATTCTTAATTCCTTTCTATAGGATCTCACATGGAACAGCACCTTTCATGTCCCCAAAGGAGAAAGGAGGTTCTCATACGAAGGGATAGGCAAGAAAAGAGGGTTGAGCATGGGGAGAAAAAAAAAACACTGGAGCAAGGAAGCTTGTGTTTTTGATAACAAGATCTTTCCATTCAAGGATCTCAGAGGGCTTTATCTATTAACTCCCTTTCACAGCAAACAGAGACAGTGATATTCCATTCCTTCCGCAAGGTCACACAGGGAATCCAAAACAGAGGTCTCCTGAGTCTCAGCAGGCGTTAGTCAAAAGATTATTCTTCCAACTTGTATGATGTTGCAGGAACTACATGAGACTCAAATGAGTGAAATTTTACAACCTGGATAAATGGGAGGAAGCACTACTTAATGATTAGAGCAGATGGCTGGGAGTTGGGACTCTTGGTTTCTATTCCTGTCCCTGTGACAGACTTAATTTGTGACCTAGTAAAGTCTTTAAAAAAAAATTCTATAAAAAGCGGCATTATACCTATCAGGCTTAATTTTTCAATGAGTTTTGAGAACCTTGGATGAAAGAGGCAAGGTAAGTGGGAAGACAGGACTGTTAAAAGTACAGTCTCCATAAACCAAGTGACTTTGGGTGCTGTCCTCATTCTAGACAGACCTGCCATTCGGAGAGGACGGGCAAAGCACCAAAATAAGTCCATCCCCATTTATAAAAGGGAACTGGTCTTTTCCAGGCAAACTTCATCAAGAAAATAGTCTGGGATTGCAGCTGTGACATGTTTTTCATCGTACTCATTAATCAAAACACATGAAACACCATGGCACTGGTGAATAATTCAGGCTGCGGAGAGGAGGCCGTTAGATACTGACCCAACACAAACTTTGTCCCATCAATCTGTTTCTGAATGAAGCAATGGTAGCATACCTTTGAAAGATCCCACACGAGGCACTTTTGATTTGCTAGCTACAGTGGCCCTGGAGTCAGAAAATCAATCCAAACACAAAATGACACCTGGGTTTTATTAAGTCAGCCTTGTTGAGGCTGGATTATTTAATATTGGATCTTGTGAAGAGTTAAATCTCATGAACAGAATAAGGCATTAAGCTAGAATTTAGATAGGGAAAGGTGGGCTACGTAGTACCTTCATGCCTTGCAGTTGTGATATGATGCATGAATTTCGAAATCTCCATTTTCGATAAGTATCAGGGATCAGTTCAGATACTTCTTTCCAGTCTTGGTGGTTGAGAAATTATGCTGGAAATGTCACAGGATTAGTTTTTTTTCAGGGAGATTTCTGGTATGTTTGTGACCTGATGGAGCTAAAAATACTGTATGAGCAGCATCTTCCCTGGTGCTTCAGGATTTGTGACGCTAGCCACTGTTGGAAATGCAAAGTCCCAGCTTGGAAAGGATGAAAATGACCTTCTTAAAAAAAAAAAAAAAGCTGAACTTTACTATTTTTTTTTTTAAAAAGTTAGGCGGTTTCTGTTGCTTCAGGAGTCAATTGTGACGCTGCTTCTATGCCATTCTTCTGCAGATTCCATTAGTTTTATATCATCGACTTCCGCAAGCTGGTGATTCACGGTCCCTGTTTTTCTGGGGGTTTATATGTCTCCATTACATTTCCCTGCCGTTTCCAGGAATTATAGCAGTGCTGTTTGGAGTACAGCAGTGAAGGTGGCGTGCACATTTCCATGTTATAAAACCTCAGACCAAGCAGTAATTTTTTTTAATCTCCTGACAAATTTCGAAATAAAATCAATCTGCTGGTAAGTTATAAAAGCTAAAAAGGAACTGGTGGATGGGCTTCCTTTGCACTTTTACCATTTCAAATGACCTTGAGTTTCACAATATCATTCTATACATCCTTAGCCCCATCCTTAGAAGATTAAAGTAAGCACAGGGATCCAGCCTAAATAGGGAAGGTATCGAGGAGAGCAGAGCAGAGGCAATGAAATGGACTCATTGCATGAGTGGAACATTGGAGGCAATAATTCTTCTAATTTACATAGTAACCTAGCCTAATTTTATTTGGATGACATTCACCCCTGTAGAGCACAAGACCTATGTGCTACTTGAATCCCGATGAATTCCTATTTTAAGGATTTAGATGATTTCATAGGTCATGTGCGAGGCCTCTGCTCAGGAGTAAATTCCACCATAGGTGCATTATTATCAATTATGTTTGTTCCAGTAGTGCCTAAGGCTGTTGTACTAGACTCTGTATTAACATATGGCAAGTCTGCACTGCCTGCCATTTTGGGCGGCAGTTGAAGGGAGATACGCAAGTCATTTTAAGTATCGCCCTTTGCTTGCCTAACGCCTCTTTACCGCAGTGTCCCCACACCGTTGAGTCAATGGGAAATGCCTTCCCATCGACTCAGCACTATGCTACTTGCCAAGTGGTCCTAACAAATTGACCTCTGGCTAAATCTGGGTTTGATTGAGCATGTCTTTAATGACACTCAGTCGGACTCGCTCAATCGATGCTACGCCGTCAGCGGTGCGGCCGAGAGTGCAGCCTTGCCCACAGAGCAGCAGGCAGTTCCTGCCTCAGCCGGCTCACTTTCAAGACAGACACAAGCAGGAGATAGGGGTAGAACACGCAGGAAGAGGGAACAATGTGATCAAGTTAGTTGAGCAAAAAACCAAAACCAGACAAACAACCAAAAAAAATAACCCAACAACAAAAAGAACTACACGCTTTTTTGGTGGGTTTTGGTGTGGCTAAGTTTAATTAAGACTGAAACAACATTTTTCAAACTAACGGTACCCCCTGATGTATGCATTTCAAGAGTAGCCGCAATTTTCTTTTCCCATTATTACTCCATTTCATTTCCAGTGGTTCAAGCTCTCCTAGAGGCATGGACCATTTTGGTTCCAATTCAGATACTGCTTGTTACCCAATCTTCATGCATAAATATGTTCCCTCCCCTGACACACTCATCTACACAGGCACTGTGATTACCTTTCCTGAGACTTTGCTTTTGTTCTTTCTCATATTGTTTTCCTTTATCTGGAACAAACCATTCAAGAGTACCTTGGCTTTTTGTCTGTAGAAAATATTACAACAGTCTGTCAGGATAGTAATAAGTGATAATTAAAATATTCTGGTTTCTTGCAAATCTGTGCATATATTACATAGTGTTTTCTCCTTGCTTGGTGTAAGAAAGGTGTTGAGGAATCAAAGGGAGATACAGAGGGAGTCATTTGTAAAATGCAGGACCAAGGCACCAAAAAATGGGCGCTTGTTTTTTGCTGGTTTTTTTTACTCCTCGTTGATCTCATTTCAGTGATGGTCTTATTCACTAGAACAAATGTGGAGTTTCTCCTTTCCCATTGGATAAGATGGAAAAGAGTTTCTCCTAAGTAGGTGACTGATGAATGCTCCCAAATCTTATTAGATCCTGTTACTTTGCTTCTATATTGACCATGTAGTGACAAAGTTCTGAGGAAAGAAATAATTTTAGGGGAAAAAAAAGACTTGTTCCCGCCTCTAAGTGATATATAAGGTTTACTTAGCTTCTACTGTTTCCTAAAAGGGCACTCTGGAAAGTAAATTACTCTCATAAATGGTGGCTAAATATATGCTCTTAAAATAGCTCATGTCCTATTGTTAATAAATAATCTGCAAACACGTCAACCTTCTTGACGTTTTCAGTATATTTGGGAGCCTACAAATTTTTCATGATGGAACACCCTCCTGGCCCCTGATATTGTTTTAACTCCCCTCGCCACCAATGTGCAAATAAATGTACATTTCTCTGATGGGACCCAATTCAGAACCTACTGAAATCACTGTACAGATGCCCTAAAGATTTCAGTGGGGTTTGGATCATATCAGTGAAGAGGATATTATGAAAGATCACAGGCTCCCGAACAAATTGTCATAGACAACATTTTTTAAATGTCTCCTGTGCAATTTTAAAACCCCAGGATCTCTCTGGCTTAGGCTGCAACATGGTTTTAGAATCTCAGACTCAGATGGGTGAAATGACTCGTTGTGTGGAAGCCAGATGCCTCGTCACACGTGCCTATTGGATGATCTAGCATCAAACTGTTGTCACCTTTTGACTAACAACAATCTGGTGACGCTGGAAGAAGTAGCAGATTTCAAATACAGGCAAGAAAGGGGCATTGTTTTGCTCTATGGCTTCTTCCCCTTGGATCATGTGGACAATAAAGATGAACACGCAGGAGTGGGTGGGTGAGGTTTTGTGGTCTGCATTGTGCAGGAGGTCAGACTAGATGATCGTATTGGTCCCTTCTGACATTAGAGTCTATGAGTAACACATCTCAAAACCCAAGAGACTGTTTAGTTTATTACTGACTGTGCTAAACTGAGTGTTTGTCTCTAGCCAGGTGTAATGCGTGGGGTCTGGCAGTCCTGCCCTAGGAAAAGCCTAGGGAATTCATTGCACTTCAGTTGCCCATCTACATCTCCTCCCATCCCAGATCAGACACTTTTCCTCACCTCTAATCTGGCCGTGGGAATAGGAATGGGCAGGAAAGGTTGTGGGGATGGCCTTTCTTCTCAGGGTACTGTTTTCTTCTGCTGTCAAAGCACTGCCTCTAAGTCTCAGGATGCAGATGTCAAAGGTCATTCTCCATTTTGGGAAGGCGGGTTCTAGGTGGCAGGGGGCAGACCGGACTGTGCTGGCTGGAACTTAGAGCAGCCGGTCAATGCTGTGTGCTGTCATGGTAAAATTTTAAAAAAAGGAAGTAGTTCCTCATACGTTTGGAGAGAATCAACACATCTACTCTTGTTTCACCCACAAGAGCGTAAGGTAAATTGCATCTAAGGCTGAAGGACAGCTAATCCAGTATTTCTGGGATTTGAACCAGTGAATTGAGAGAGCTCAAATCTTTTTCCCAGCCCTGATGCCACCGGCAGAAAAGATAGCCCAGTTAGGGCTGTCATCAGATTTTCTTTCCACCATGATATATCAGCATCCTCACAAAGGAGATTGCAAAATTATCGCATTGTGACCATGCACAGCAGCGTGATTAGCTGATTGCGGCACAGGGCTGCAGATCAGAGACCTGTATTCGATTGCTGATTTTGCCACTGATTCTCTCTGTTGCCTTTGTCAAGCACCATCACCTGCCTGTGCTCCAGTTTCCTTTACCACCAGCAGCACCTATCTGTTCCCCTGAGGGTGATACTTAATTTTCTTTGCTGAGTGCCTTGGGATCTGTGCATGGAAAAGAGCTGTCTTAGTGACTGGCATTGCTAATTCTCCTGCAAATATCTTAACTTCCAAATTATGAGGCTGGCCACTCCAAACTGACCTCACATAAGTTCGGCGGAGGACAACTTTAATCTTTACTCACTTCCTACCCACTACAATTCACATAATTAACTTGTGGAACTCACTGCTACAAGATATCATGAAAAGCTTATCAGGTTTCCAAAAATGTTTGGACATTTATAAGATAACAGGAATATCCACAGTTATAACAGGAGTCAAGCCAGCTGGATGCCATATAAACCAGTAAGATTTTTTCATTGGAGGAGGCGATTCCATATTCCAGCAAAAAACGAGAGTCCTATGACACCTTAAAGACTAACAAATTTCTTCAGGCATAAGCTTGCATCTGACGATGTGGGTTGGAACCCACGATAGCTTATGCTCGAAGAAATCTGTTAGTCTTTAAGGTGCCATAGGACTCTTGTTTTTTGCTGTATACAGACTAACACAGCTACCCCTCTGGAACTTGTCTCCACAATCCAGGGTTTCTTGCACCTTTCTCTGAAACAGCATGTGCTCACTGCTATTGCAGAGAGAATACCACACTAGTTGTTCTCTGTTTCCATCCAGCATGGCAAAGGTGTGGCTCAACCCTCGTTCTTGGTATTTGGAGTGGCTTCTCTTCTTTCCTTGCATGGGTTAGGACCTGAGTTTTTTTCTGGTGACACCAACTGCCTCCACCCAAAGATGACTCACTCACTGTCCCCAAAACACCTGTCCCTTGGGAAGTAGATAATGCTACATTTTTGGAAAGGAGTATAAAATCCAGTACGCAGGAAACAATAAAGCAGCTCAACTCAAACCCCAGCAAAGAAATGGCACACCCAAAATAACAACATAACAAAGGGGGACTTTACTGGGAGCAGGGAAATAGGAGCTGGGGAAGGAAAGAGTTAGGCTTAAAAATAAATATGAAACATCAACAAAGCACCCAATTCTCCACTTCCCAAAACTCACACCTCTTCCCTATTGTGTCTTCACCTATGGGTGGGGCGTGGGGGCAGAGTCCTCTCCTGGCTTGCTGGTCTGGAGTCCTGTGGAGATCTCAGCTGGCTCTCGGTACCTGGCACTGGGTCAGATCACTGCCACTGTGGATGTTGGTCTCTGCAGGGCTGGGGCTGCCTGAGCCATGCACTAGATCTCACAGCAGTTCAATGACGCCCTTTGCGGGGAAGGTTTGTTAACCAGACACTCCGTGAGCTGTGTTGCTTTGCCCTCCGCTCCAAACACAAAGCTGAGAACTGACACTAAACTAGTCTCTTTGTCTCCGTATCAGACTGACCTTTCCCACTGAGGGGTTGAGCAGCCCTGGCTCTTCTTTGGCCTAGCAAATTGCTTGACCATATTGTCCCATGCAGAAGCCTCTCTATTGGTTTCACCAGGAGTTTCTAGTCCCTTTTGTCCCACAACTGACTCCAGCATGGTGGGAAGTGGTGCCAGACGGCTCTGGACTGGTAGCCCTTAGCCTTGTAGTCCAAAGGGAAGGGTCCCTAGAGGCTCATTCTAGAGTTCCAGGAGCTGGTTCCAAATGGGGGTTATTCCATGTGGTGTGAACAACTGGGTAATACAAAGAATTATTGAGAGCACAGTCTGTTAGAGTTGCCAACATTCCAGGATTGTCCTGGAGTCTCCAGGAATTAAAGATTACGTTATGTGATGAAACCTTCGGGAATATGTTCAACCCACATTGGCAACCCTGCAAAATCAAAATTAATATGATTGCTTTTGCTCTTATTAATGGGCTGTTTCTCATTAATCCCTCACTATATGAAATGAGGAGGAGTGTCGATGTTAGTCACCTAATACAGTGAATAAAATAGTAGGCCACGTGCACGTCTTTAGTTTAAATTAATCTGATTGTAGTGAAACAACAGTGCCAAAGGGAAGTGGCTGATGTGTGAGAGGCCGTGAGTTTTGGAGAACCTGCTTCTGTTCTAAAAAATGGTTAAATTTTTCAATTCTTCTCAGGACTGCCAACCCTCCTGGTCTGAATGACAGGGTTGGGGCTGTCCTGGGGACATGCTTCTTCATAAGATTCTCAAGGCGTTTCTGGCTTGTTTGGATTCAGGAACAGGATGTCCTGTGGTATTTGGCACATCCGCCACCCCTTTCTACTATAAATATTGTCATCTTACCATTACATTGTGTTCCCCTTGGTCTGTTTGTTGCCTTCAACTGTGGCCTCTGATCTTATGCTCTTTGGAATAGGTGGACCATTTTTTTGTTCTATGTGTTCAATGACTGATCCTTAATTTTCAACCTCTAGTTGCTACCAAAATACTAATAAGTGCTGGTAATAACTTTTCTTCTTTGTCCCTGATGGAAATGGGAAATTTGGAGGCTTCAATGAAGGGTAAACAAGTTTATCTGAATCCTAAAATAATTCAGCTTCAAAAGGGTTAGGATCAGGCTAAGATTTGGCTTGGTTTTTATTTTTCAGAATGCCTTTGCCCATCCCTAATGGTCCTTGTCTTTGAAGGTGCTGTATGTTGCTGACTTACACAGCAGCTTTTAGAACTGTCAAACGATTGATCGGTGCAGTCTGCTTTGCAAAGCTCCAGAGACGACACACTTGGAAATGAGCTGCGTTCCTGGTGAAATATTTTAAACCAATCAATAAATGCCCCCTTTGTTTATAATTTAGTTACACTCTGAGCAGTAGAAATAGACAGTTGAGAGTTGATCCAATATCTAATGCTGTATGTCTTCTCCAGCTCTTCCACCTGTGGACAAAGCTAGCTTTTAAGAAACAACTGACCAGATTCACCACTGTGTCATTCCAGTTTTACATCCATATCACTAGTTACAAAGCTTGAAGCAATGCAGTGGCAAATCAGGCCTAATGTAGGTCCGTTGGTATGACATATATACATTTATTACATAGTTGGACCGTGGTCTAGTACCTAGAGCATGAACGTGAAGGTCATGATGTCTAGATTCTATTTCTGCTCTACCACTACATATCATATCATATATTATGCAGTCTTAAACCAGCTGCTGAATTATTCCGTGCCTCAGTTTTCCAGCCTTTAAAACAAGGACAATACTGCTCACCTACATAAACAGGGATGTTTGTAAAAGTGAATTAATATTTGTAAAGCACTTTCAGATCCTCAGTTGAATGGTTCTCTCTCTCTCTGTCGATGTCAAAAAGCTTAGAGACAAATTGCATTTGTGCCCACATCCTAATTGATCAGCATAAGGAAGATGGTCTCTTTGCAGAAATGTCCCATGCTCCCACGCGGGTTAATTGTTATTAAACTGAACAGGCATGCAGTTACCAGAGACATATCCCATTTCTTTAACCTTGTTGTCAGTGTCTCCTTTATTTATTTATTTTTAATTCTCTAGTTTCCCAGGCTACCAGGAGATAACATAATTTAGGATAACATAAAACGAGGAATGGAAAAACCGAAGAGGTATCACTGACTCACAAGGTTGCACATGGTTTTATTCGTCACAAAACTTCAGGAATAATGACTCTCTTGCCAGCAGAATTAGATTGGGAGAAGGAAGGAGGTAATGGTTGTGGTAGGTATGGGACAGAAAGAACCTGTTAAATTAGAAAGCTGACACTTCTGAAGGAACATTATTAGCAAATTGGGGTAATGTACACTCATTTAATGCTCTCTGATGTGGGCAATTTAATTATGGCTCAGAAGACAGGGGAAAATAAAGCAGCCAAACATTGTTGATGATAAATTAAAAATAGTAAGCTTGGAAAAAGCAGCAACTGGAACTTTCATTGGGGCTGTGCCTGTTCTAACAAGCTCTAATTTCCTCCAAATATTTAAACATAGCCATAGTACTAATCAGTGTTTGTGCTCCTTCCTGTTGCTTATTATCCTACAGGTAAAAGAGAAAAGGTCATCAAGCCAGGCAGCTTGCCAAGATAGTTAAATTCTTTATTCAGGAAAAGAAAACCTAAGAACAATGGATTACATTTTCTTATAATTGCCCAGAAATATTAATGCTGTGTGTGAGGAAATGACCACAAGAATTAGCATAAGATTATGTAATCAACCATTTTGAGAAGGACCAAATTTATGTTGCACTGAGAAGCTACACTAAAGAATAGCTGCTGCCATGTCTTTTTGTACTAGATATGCACTGGTCAATACGATTCTAAATACATGTCAGCTGTGTTCTTTGGAAGATCCTTTAAGGCTCTTCCAGGCAGGGCTTTAAATAAGGGTATTTTACATACAATGCCACTTAGTGGCTCAACTGTATAATGCCGGTCAGCTTTCCACTACATTTCCCCCGTTAAGTTCTAAATTCCTACCACTTACAGTATTTACACTATCATATTATCTTTGAAGATCAATACATATCAGTCTGTCCAGTGTCTCCAAATTCTACTGGTTTTCTTATTACAGAACTAGAATTTGAAACGTTTGGTCATCTGTCTGTCCATTAGTTGCAATGACTTGCTATGAGTGGCTTGGAATCCATGATTCTTCTTCATCTATCATCTGTGGAGTTTGCGCTGTTGATTGCTCCTTTTGAGGAGCACACTATTGATGTTGATGGTTTCTGTTGAATGCTCCACTGTCGGGCTTGACCTCATATGGTCTGGGTGCTGAATTATTTTTCTTTATGACTTCTAGAGTCGTCCATCCAATTTGATATAAACATGGTCACCATGTTCTAGATATGGCAGTTGTTTGAATGGCGTCTGTTGTAAGTGTTCATAAGCCCTTTTGATCTTGTCTGAGTACTCTCTTTTGTGTGGCCACTTTGGAAACAGTTTCTTTTCCAAAGTTGGAAAAGTTGTTCTGAATTGTTTTCCCATCAGGAGGTGTGCTTGACTGTATCCAGTGGCTGCTATGGATGCAAAGTGCTTACAAAACTTCCACCATCCCCCTCCACCCCCACTCCCTGCCCAGTTCTTGAATTCTCTGGTGGAAACAAATATGCTTTTTCAAAATCAAATTTCTCTGAGATATAAAGAATGCATCAAACATAGCCAGAATCCTTTCATAGTCATCTTTATGATGGTCTTCAATAAATTCAAAGGATTTAAAGATATGTGCTGTCTGTTTGTCCCCAGCATAAATCAAAGACAATGCCTGCACAACTCTGGTTTTCTTATGTAGCTTGGTAGCAACGCAAAATTTCTTACGACAGTCCTTCCTTTCTGAAGGGTTGTCAAAGTTGAAGGTCTCTGGGGCATTGAAGAGTGTCATGTTGATGAGATCCTGTAAACTCTGTTGATGTTCCTTCTTTGTGCAACCGCCATAGCTCTCCATAGACTTTAAGATCATAAGGGACCATCATGGTCATCTAGACTGACCTACACATTACAGGCCATAAAATCTCACCCACCCACTCATGTAATACAGTGGTCCCCAACCTTTTTTGAGTGGAAGCCACAATAGTTAACACAGTCCCCTCAATCTCCACCCCACCCCCTCACCAGCCATAAACCCATATAATCCCTATAAACACATACAGTGATAATAACACTGAATTTAATAATAAATAATAATAATAATAATAATAATTTACTCTTACCTGAGTAAGAGGCTAAGCCTTTCCTGGTGCAGCCACCACTGCAAACCCCCTAGGGCTCCACCTTTTCCCGAGGAATGAGGGTAAGGGAAGCAGTCCCTGGTGGGTGACCAGGGCTGCCCTAGGCCCCCGCCAGCCAGGTACCCAACTAGTGGAAAACTTGGGGGGTTGCTCCTCCTTTCTGGCTCGAGTGGAGCTTGGGGCTGCTGCTCCTCCACTCCAGTAAGCATGAAGCTCAGGGAGGGTGGAGCTGGGTGGGGGGCAGGCTGCACCTGGCCAGTGTGGAGCTCAGGGGGGGGCTGCTCCTCTGCTCTGGCCACTGCAGAGCTCAAGACACTGCACCTGGTATGATGTTCAGGGGGCTAAGTGACCTCAATATTACTGAAGCCTCATGGACCCCCTGTAATCTTTGGTGCCTCCCCAGGGGGTTGCACTCCTCCAGGTTGGAAACCATTGATGTAATAGACCCCTGATGATGATTCTAACTGAATTCTGCTGGTATTTCAATTTAGTCTGTTCAAAATATGTGGATTGGGGTTTGTTCCCATGTTTTCTGAAATCAGTGAGAGCCTTTCTACTGATTTCAGTGAGCTTTGGATGAGATCCTAGGAAAGTAACAAAATTATTCATACAACATAATAAAATGTCTTGCTTATTTATTATGCTCATGATATGAGGAGCTCTGAGTGCTTTTAAAAAAACTGGGTGACCATTTTAAAATTAGTTCCAAAGTGGGAGCTGTGTCAGTCTAGTTCAGCAGAACAAACAAGGAGTCCTGTGGCACTCTTAAAGACTAACACATGTATTTATCGCATGAACTTTCATGGGAGAAAATCCCACTTCGTCAGATGCTTTGAAGATGGCGAACTTACAGAATGGGAGGAAATTAAATGCAGGGAAGTGTATGACATAGGATCAGGTGAGGCTGTATCAGCAAATCAAAGTAGATGTTGAACATAGGAAATCTGAGAGCTAGAGAGATAGAAGTGATTTGCCTGAGCTCAGAAAATGAATCAGCCACAGAATCAAGATCCAAACTCATGTCCCAACCCCTCATTGTAATCACAGGAAAGCTCTGGTCTCCCATTAGAAAAAAAGAAAACTTTTTGTATCTGTTCGTTATGAGATGACATTGGCTTTCACTCTGAACAGAGATTTTCTCACAATTTGAGACATTTTTCCCTCCTTGCCTTTGTTACTACACAAGAACACTTGGGGGAATTCAGTGCCGGATGACATTTTATACACCATTTTATGTCACCAGAAGTGTGCCTTTCACTGATATCTGCTACCTCCTCTGGGGATGGGCACTTGCTTTGATTTTTCTCTTCCTGAAAAGGCTGTGTGTCAACATGATGCCATCTGAGGTGATGTTATCCTCTCAGATGCTGGCTGGTTTTGTTTGAAATTTCATCAGGAAGCTGTTCCTGAAACGAAGTTGCATCTTTGTGGGAATTAGTTCTATTTGCAAAACTATTAATAATGAAATCATGCATAAGAAGTAGCAATGTTATAATTTATAGACAGTGCCTTTCATTCCAAAGAGTTTCACAAACAGGGGGTGTATTTTTGTGAGTGTTCTCTATGTGCATGTGTACAAGAATTAGTTCATTCCTCAGAGAAATTCAGCCACGTTCTGT
>ML685765.1:24618348-24637384 GCA_007922175.1 Pelusios castaneus
TGTGTGTGTGTGTGTGTGTGTGTGTGTGTGTGTGTGTGTGTGTGTGTAATTCTGCTATCAAATCTATCTAGCTAAATTCTCATGCTGTGCTCATTCTGGGCTTTGCAAAATCTCATCTTTTCTCTTCCCCCACAGCTTTACATTATCCATTCAAAACAAATGATGCCTCCAACTCTTGCATTCATTTATAACATTTTCAAAGTTTCCTGCATAGAATATTATATGTTCATGTTTTAATTCACATCAGAACTAGTTTCCACTCCCCTAAGATGACACTGATTGGAGGAAGAGAAAAAAAGACAACCAAAACACAAAATTAAAAAGCTCTGCAGCCCATGTTTTGGTCCAAACATAGGCTTGTTTCTTTTTAAATATCCAAGAGTCTTCACACTGAATTTCAACTACTTATTGAGAGATTGTGACTAATTTTAGCATGTTTATGCTTCGCAATAAGATCCCCAGGACCCTCTTTTCTCCAGAATGTAAAGGATGGGACTTCCCTGCCCCACCAGCCTATCATAGCCAAGATATAGCCTTTGATCAATTTAGCAGCTTTATTCTGCATATCAAACAGAATAAACCTCTGTTAAATCTAGGTGGCATACTGGTCCCAATGGAATTGATGGAAGATTTCACACTTGGTGCGTAAGTATAGGTAGCTGCTTCAAATTTAACAAGGGTAGTTAAATGGATACTGAAGCCTCAACATCAACCATCTTATTTCCTAAAAATACACGCACTGACCATGGTAATGGTAGAGCAGATGCCAGCTGGAGTGACTTCGCTAGTTACTGTTCAAAAGGCAGTGTTCCTGGATGATTGTGGGGCCCTGACTAGATCATTCGAAGAGACTCCAGAGTCCAAGTAACTCTGGTCATGGGACAATAAGCTTTGTCTGTAATAACACTGGTGTTCATCTGCGGGATTTAGAGCTATTTCCTCATTCTGTGAACTGTCCATCAGCAGATCATTGTTCAGTGCTCAGAACTGCTCGACAAATGCTTTTTTCAGCTCTGTCTGCTCCCAGTGGATTTGCTGTGAGAATTCATTCAAGTACCCGAGAGTTGAAATTCAATACCCAAGCCGAGCGACTGGTTACTTGATTGTACATCTATGGTGCACACTCCTTTCGGTGGCATGTGGAGTGCGCCTTCTACATGGGTGTAAATGGCAGTATAGATGGTGAGGCATGACTTAAGGGGAGCCAAAGGCAGGCCTGACCCTAGTATATGGATGTGCACCCTATAGCCCAAGGATCTGCTCTCACCCGAGTAGTGCCACCCCATCTTAGCAGTATAGAATCCACTGCCCCCCTGCTGCTGGGGTTTTAACCCCAGTTGTGGGGAAAGGCTCTGGCACTGGGGAGGCAGTAGGAAGATGCTCCAGCAGCTCTTTGCTCTTGAACCTTTCTCCATGGCTTCCCTCCCACAGAGGAGCCTTTCACTGAGGCATGGATGCAGCCTGCTTTTCACCGTGGTGTGTAGCTACGCACACCCTATAAGCTGCCACAAGAGGTGTGCAGTGTAGACATAGCCATCACATCGATTCTGTGCTCTGACTGCATGACCTAACCTTTTAAAATGGCTTGTGCTCAAAGGGAATTTCCTTTCTTCATGAAATTGATTTCACCTTGTGGCTCAACAAATTGAGGTTTATGGGCCCAGCATTTGCTTTCCCATGCATTCATCCAGCTGGAACACTGCTCGCTCGAGTGTTTGCAGGGGAGGGAGGGACTATCTAGGTGCAAAGTGGGCCTGGCTGAATCAAAACACAAATCAGAATGTGGAAAAACAGCCTTGAGTAACCTTTTCAGTGACACTAAGGCCCACGTTTACAGCATTTAAACAGCAAACAACAAATCTGCGCAGACACTGAACCTGGAGAAACAAAGGGCTATAGGTTTCTAGCTTCCTTCCCAAAGTAGATGCCATTTCCATGCAAGAGCAAAAGAAAGGTCTTTTTCTTTCGTGCCCCTTCTGTAAAATATGTAGTCCTCCATGGGCTCATAGGATCAGAAATTAGAGCTGTGACTACTCCAGCTCTTCAGATTAGTCGGATTACTCTGATGGGTCATTCCTAATTTGACAACACTGGAATTCCTATGTTTTTCCCTCCCTTATGGGGTGACAAGCTGGTTCCTAAACTCAAGTCCTGTCAAAGAAGTCTTAGACCAGACATTCTAATGTTTCTCTCTCTTCCAGACAAATGGCTGGAGGCTGTCTGGAACGCGCTGTATGTTATGGAGCTGTTGAGTTTCATTGCTGCATTCTGCACCTTGATATGATTTAACCCTATTTCTAATAAAAGGAAAAGAGACATTAACATCAGCTGCTGGAGAGCTTGACCCCAAAACCTTGCAGTCTTTTGTGGAGACACGGCCCTCATATAAATAGCTGGGTGTTCATGCTCCTGATCCTATTCACTATGGTCCAAGTCTGAGCTCATGTCTGTTTCCTAACGTACAAAGCGTCTGTAAATCCAGGGTTGTTTGAGTCTTGTGTTTCTTTACGTGAAATGTCACATTATGATAAGATTGTGCTGTCTGAATGTTAGCTTTTTAAGATCTTATCTCCGAAAAGATGCTGGCGCTATTTTGGGCCCTGCAATTATACCCCACAAATAAATCCTCCTCTTCTAGCGAAATACAATATCTACTCTGACAAAAAAGCAGCAGCCAGTAGAATTTCACCTTACATCAGAAAAGACATGATGTCACTTTGTTTTTGCATCAGCAGAATGATAGTAACAGCTTTATTTAACCACTAATTCAGCCGCTCGTTTGCCAAACCTCCTGGGGCTGCTGATGTTGTTGGGCAGTTGACAGAATTATTTATCTGATAACGACAAAAGACCATATGATTTAAAAATTATTTTGAGGATCTGAAAAAGCCACAGCATTTACTCTGTTTCTTTTAAGATTCAATAAGAATGTAGAACTTGATTTGCTTACTTGTCTAGTTTCATTTCTAGCCTCTCAAAATGATCAACCTTTTTTTGATGGATTTAAAAAAAACCCAACATTATTCTTAAACTCAGTAGAGTTATGTGCTGCATTCATTAAGGTCCCAGTCCAGTAAAGCACGTAAGCAGGTGTTTAGCTGTAAGCACATACATCCTCCCATTGGTTCACACGTTTATGGCTATGTATACGCAGAAGATCCTGATTTGCCAAAGCAGGTAAGTCTCACTATAGTCTCTATAAGCTTAAGATCAAACACGTGCTTCGATGAATGAGAGTGAATTTCAGAATGAGGGTGAATTTCAGAACATGCTTAAAGCAAAAATGTGCTTAAGTGCTTTACTGGATCAGGGTCTTTTAGAGCAAAACTCGCATTACTAGCTATCCATAATTTAGCCAGTGGCTTACATGAACATCTATAAATCTTGCAAACTATTCTTCACAATTATTGCCGTTACACTTGTGACATATGGTAGAGTTCATACTTCTGACTGAGTGATTCCTAAACACAGAAAAGCTTATCAGATGGCTGTCTGAACTCTTCTTATGTCAAAACAAACAGAGTGTTTTGTGGCACTTTTAGACTAACAAATTTATTTATCGCGTAGGCTTTCATGGGAGAAAATAAAAAAGTGCTACCAGGCTCTTTGTTTGTTTTGCTGAACTAGACTGACATGTCTCCCTCTTTGAAACCACTTATGTCAGTGTTCATTCAAGCACACTTACAGGAATGTTCCCAAAGTTTCCTCCTTCCACAAAACGGAAAGTGAATGGCAAGAGTTCTGTTGAAGTGGGTTTGTGGCTTCTGTTCAAACAAATGTTCGTGAATATTTCTTTGCTTGTGTCTAGTGAGGACCCTGTTTCCCATTCACAGAATGTGTGGTACAGATTGAACTGAAATGTGATCTGACCTTTGCTTCCTAATTTTAGATGAGAAACTCAAAGAATTAGTGCAAAGTATTATTGGGTTCCAAAGATATACTCAGTAGAGGAAAACATTGCAAAACACCATCCTGTGCAAACATACCTAGAAAAGGATCTGACAGCAGCATCCTTCCAGCTGTGAATGATACAACCATATCCAGCTAATGAATACTGAATGAGTCACAGGGAGCACTATTTGGTTAGCCATGGTTTGATACTTTGCACTTGCAAAGACTTTTTCTTGAGGATCTCCAAATACCTCAACCAGCAATTTAAGTTCTCAAGTCCCCTGTGAGATGCATAAATAATTAACACCCGTATTTTTCACAGGGAGAGGTTAAGCACCAGAGTTTTAGGATGGTCTCAACTCACAGAAACCAAGCAAGATTTTGATGCAGGTGAAGTCAGACAATTGCACTGCTATCCCTACGCCAAGCTTTCTTTCCACTTTAGACTGCACAAGGCAGTTCCAGCATGACCATATTGATGTTGCCCAGAGCAGATCTGTGATTACCCACCCCAGAATATGTGCCTTCTGCTGACGAGTGTTTTTCTGACCTCTGTCCTAAGTTTTTCTGCCTGCTGTGCCACCAGCCCAAGCCAAAATCACCTTCCATAGCTTGGTCGCTTCATTGTCAGAAGGTCACATATTCGTATCTTCTGTTGGTTGAGAAGAAGTTGAGATGTGCAATGCAATAAACTGCTGCAGGATCTTCTTGGCCTATCCTGTCACCGCAGTACCCCCTCCTCATCTTTTATTATTCCCCCACCCTAGCCTTGTTCATTTATTTATTGATGGCATTAAATAGTCCTGTCAAAAGAAACTCTTTTCAGACCATTTAACACCAAAATGGTTGATTGCTTTCCACCGTACCTTAGGATTAATTCACACTGCCTACTGGTGTATGCAAACACCAATGCCAAGGACTTTTCTGGGGATATGGTTTTGTTAGAAGGCAATGATAATGAGTCTCTTGGAGCAGTGTGCACTCATCAATCTAAAGGAATGATGGTATCTTCTCACCCGATGCATATTTTTTTCCATTCTAGAAGCTACTCCTCATTTTATGTCTTTGTACACCCCAAGTCAAGGAAAGGGATAAATATCTCTGGGTTGTTCCAGGGGAGGGAAAATAGCCAGTGACTAGTCTGCCAACACACTGATGAATTTTTAAATGAATTTGCCTCAACTGTATTCACAACCCTTTCTGTGTTCATTTTCTGCAAATGGTGGAGTGAACAGGTTTACTGGGTGGCATGTTCTGGGGATCAGCAATGGTTAAGGGAAGAGTAGAATATTCCCACAACTCCATTAATATGAATATTAATGCTTGGAATCTTTATTCTCTGCAAATATAACGGAGTCTTGACTATGTTTCTCACAAGGTAATGGCAAGAGCTTGCAATACAGGTTAAATTATTTGGTTTGTTCTAAATCTAGCAACTGTCTTTCTGGTGTCAAGAGAAAGCAGTTGTGATAAATCAGCACATGCTTACCACTATCCAAAAGAGTAATGACATAGCTGGCACCTTGAAGTCACCTCTAAATATTTAAATGGCATTTTTTGTTCACAGTTTGTTTTCTCTCCTGAGTAATTTCATTTTGAATGCTCTGGAGATTAGTGAATATATTTATCTGAGCACATGAACTGAGCCCATCCGGCATTTAGAGGTAGTTTCACACACAACTGAATCTACAGCTGGCTTACAATGCAGATCACTGTTTGGGGGTTTGTCTAGTAAGAAGAAGCAGAGTTCAGCTCACTAGAGTAAGCAGTGATGTTGGCTATACATTGACAGTTCAGAGCCTGAAAATGGCATCTCTGCTGCGATGTCCTTGGAATAACTTTCTAAGCTTTGAGATAGCTGTAAAGGTTACATGCAAAATTAGATATATATCTCACACACAAATACCTGTTGCCTTTTAAAAATTATGTATTTTGGTGTGTTTTTGGTCCATTATCTCTGGAGTACTGAAGAACCAGCGAGACAGCAACATCCCAAGAGGATGAAACCTCAGCAAATTATGAAGGGAATAGATTTTAGTCAGACTATTTTAAAGAAAGAAAGAAAGAAAGAAAATCTTTCTTTCTTTCTTTCTTTCTTTCTTTCTTTCTTTCTTTCTACTTAACCTCTAAACAAACAGATAGTTCATTTAGGGTGAAATTTACCCCTGTGCAGGTCTGGATTAATAAAGGGGCTTTAAAGACTGCAGCCCCAGGCTGGAGGGGGCCCCATCACCCTGAGCCCAGCAAAAACATGTCAGGTGCCTGCCGGCCCAAGCACCCATCATAAGTGGGGTAGGCTGGTCTGCAGTCCTATGTCCCCAGCGCTGCCTGTCCTGCCCCAAAGCCAGTCTGTGAATGCCCCAGTACTGGTTGCCCTCCCCTCCCCCCCCACTACTGGCTGGCTCTGCAGCACCAAGCGCTGGTCCCCAGCACTGGCCCGCCCCTGTGGCTGTGGACCCTGCTAGTCCCCGCATCACTGAGCGCTGGTCTGCACCATGCAACTGGTGGATCTGCTGGCCTGAGCCCCAACAGTGGTGCACCCAATCGCTACCCTGCCTCCAGGCTGGGTGTTGCTGCTGTGGGGGGCCCACAACAGTGGGGAGCCCTGGGTCCCCAGGAGCCTTGATTCAGCTCTGCCCCTATGCACACAGGAGTGCCCCTATGCACTCACTCATGCCCTAGTCTGAGACCTTTGGAGGTACACAGAATTTGTGTTGGTGCTTCTCACTGCTTGAGCAAACTTCAGCATCCCTACCCTTCAACCTATTTTGTGTATTGAAGAGGGAGGATAAAAGGTGACCTGTTCATGGTCTATAAGTACCTACCTTGGGAAGAGATTTCTGATAGTAGGCAGTCCTTTAATCTAGCACACACACACACACAAAGCACATAATGTGTTTCAATGTTTGGACAGTAAAGCTAGACAAACACGGATTAGAAATAATGTGTGATTCTTTTAACAGTGAAGTTGCTTAGCAATTGGAACATTTACTTTGGGACATGGTGGATTCTCCATCAATTGAAGTGTTTTAAAGGTTCTAAAAGAGATGCTGTCAAGTTCCAAAGGGGTAGCCGTGTTAGTCTAGTGTAGCTCCAACTGAAGTTACGGGGCTGAGTTAGAAACTATGGGATTCTTTGGCTTTCTGTGTTTTGCAGGAGGTCAGAATAGGTTATTATAAAAGTCACTTCTGGTCTTAAAGTCTGTGAAACTATGAGGACTGAGAAAAATTCCCCTCCTGCCCATCTTTCCCGCTCTTTAAGTATAAGCAAGAGAGACAAGATTTGATATTCCTGGTACTTCCATGTCTCCCACCCCTTGCTCCACCCCAAAAGGGCATAATACCCCTGCTCCATCTGAAAACAAAACAAAAAAGCAATCCCAGGCCTTGTCATTTTTCCTTAAGAAGCAAAACTAAGGAACATTTTCTCTACTTTTGCACATTACCTTTAAAGCTATGAGCATGTGTCATTTTCTGACAGAGAACATCTATCTAAGTAGAATATGAAAGGAAATTCCACTCCCCAAATCTAACACAGGAGGCAATCAACACTGTTCAATCAGAGGCTAAGGTTTGTCGAGTGAATAATAAAGCCACTTTAGAAAATAACTCTAGCACTGATTTTCTCTGGTGGAGGAAAGAAGTAGGAGATTGCTGAGAGAAAAAAGGATTAGAGAGATCTTGCGGTCTAAAATGGGTTTATTTGCATGACAAGTGCTGGATATAGAGAGAGAGGATGTTACTTTCCCTCCAGAGCAAGCATCAGAAAGTTTTTCAAAAGATGCTAATGTATAACACCGTGGTTTTGTTTTATTTATGGTTTTGCCTGCACTGAAAGATGCTGAACAGATAGCTTTGGAAACTGAAATCCTTTTTTGCCCTGCACAGGAGAGGTGCAGCATGGGTAGAGAGCACTGGTCATCCTAAATTCCTCTTGATGCTCTATCCTGATTCAGTCCTTAGGCCCACTTCTGAGACAGTCAATGAGTAGGTGCCAATTGTGCTGATGATTTTAATCATTTGGGCCTCTGTCCATTAGGAATAAGACTGAGAACCCTCTAACTCATTTCACATAGACTACCAAACGGCTGTAGTTTGGAAACTAAGGTTGGTCAATGTAGAGTTGAACAATATTGTAATAAACCATTCCTCAAATATTTCAGTATCTACTCTGAGGACCCAGAGAAGAAAGACTC
This sequence comes from Pelusios castaneus, assembly GCA_007922175.1. Lineage (NCBI taxonomy): Eukaryota > Metazoa > Chordata > Testudines > Pelomedusidae > Pelusios > Pelusios castaneus. The sequence continues at coordinate 24,626,435 of ML685765.1, forward strand.
CATTCTATTTCCAATCCCCTGAGATTCCCAATCCCTACAGTTTTTCCACAGCTGTTTCCTTCAAATTCTTCTGTTCATGCACACAGCACATCTTGTTCCTTCCCCCCCTTCAAAGTACCAAGGAGAGAGCAGTAATTCAGATGGGTAAATCTGCACTTTAGATCTCATCTTTGAAAAAGAGATTTTTTTAAAATTTTTTTAGCAGTGAGATGACTGAGGCATTTTACTCCCCAGAGATCCTCAGAAATAATTCTCTTTGTCTTCGATGGCCATCTTCTTTACAGTCTATAAAACAGGTTGTTATGCTCTTCAGAACTGACTATATGCATATTCTGATTGCTGAAAGGGTCACTTGGAGGACATATTCCACAACATTTGATGGAGAGCATGTTCTAAATGCAAACACAGAAGGAAAGTTGGTAAGCATTTAAAAGCATTAAACTTGTTCACTTGGTACAAGCACAGAACCTCAAGATTAAAATCTGATCGTGTTCTATTAATTTTTAGCACAGAATTTCTGCACAAATGTCAAACCTTTTGAATAGTGAAGAGTCCTTTTCTATCACTACTTCATTTTCCTGCTATTAAATTAAGAAACTCATTCATTAGTATTTAGTAATGATGGGTAAACTTCAAAAGGTTCAGTAGTTTGGTTTCGATAAATACCTATGTGTATGGATGTTAATTTGAGTGGCCTTCAAAAACAAGTGGGAAATTTTTGCAAAGAAGCTGTTTTAGGGTGTCTGGCACTTTCTACTTCCAAACAAGCAAGAAATACAGACTGTGAGACTGATCCATTCTCAGCTTTACGGCATTTCCATTTCTGATATTATAAGGAACCTGGAAGAGCAGAAACTCATCAAAATGAAAAGAGATGAGCGATAAAAAACAGAAATCTTTTGAATGTCCAAAAAGATTTGCTTTGGATTTGATTCAAGTGGTAGACCAAAATTCTCATTGGATCTTTCTTTCTTTCTTTCTTTCTTTCTTTCTTTCTTTCTTTCTTTCAGGTGTCAGCCCTTGGGGTCACAATCTGCCTTATTTATCTCAGTGTAACCTCACTGTCATTTTACTATGGGTGGGGTTGAACTACTTTGATTTATAACCCTGTGCTTCTCATTTTTGGGAGAGGGTGGTTTGAACTGGAATAATTTGGGTTTGAGAGAAAGGATGGCCCTGTGATAAAGGCACTGGGTTAGGACTCAGAAGAACAGGTTCACTTTGGACAAGTCATTTAATTGTTCCCTGTCCTCTTTGTCTAGCTATCTGCTGTGGTCTCTTTGGGGCAGGGACTGCTTCTCACATTGTATTTTTCTATTACATATTTATGTTACTTAAGATACATCGGGGCCTTACTTAACCTCTTTTTGTTGGATGACTCCTTGGAGAATTAGAGAACAAGTAAAGATTGAAGAACATATATAGCAAACTCAGCCATTGACGATAGAACATTTTTTATTCAGGCTATTTAAAACACTGTGGACATGGCAAACACTTAGGAAAGAAGCTCACTTTGCAAAAGATTCAGCACCCTTCCCCTACCTCAAATATAGCCTGTGAACTCTTGTCCTAGTTCTTTCGTTTTCAGAGAAGAACACATGTGACAAGACTTGATATTCCTGATGTTTTCAAAGTAAAAAAAAAAACGGGGGGGGGGGAGAAGACTTTTAAAAATCATTTTACACCATAAAGAAGTTGAAAAAAGTAAATTTCCCCCCCTTCCTACAGGTCATCTTTAAGGAAGAGGCCTCCGAGATATAGGGGCTTTGGATTCTATTCCTACATTTTCTTTGACTTTTCTTCATCTGTAATGTAGGGATAATGTGTCTCTTCTTCTCCTAGCCAAGGGTTTTGTGTAACCCTCTGGTGCGTGGGTGTTAAAGGTCCTGCTCTGTACTGATCCACAGGGAATATGTGTCTGTTCCGGCTAGCAAAGTACCTCTCTTTAGTTCAAGCTGCAGAAATTCACAATTTTATCTCTGAAGCTTCTTGGATCAATCCCTTTTATATCAGCCAAGGTAGTATCTATTATAGTTGCAAACCTGAACTCATTGTTTGTAAAGCTGTCTAAGATTCCTGAACGGAAGGTGCTGTGTGCTTTTGTTTATGGCCAGAAGTGAAAGAATCTATACTATACTAGACAAACAGTTCCCACTCCCGGTATTTCTGACCTAATTGAAATAAGAGAATACTGGGCATCGCATGAGAACCTGGAATAAGTTTCTTGTTTATTTTAGGATCAAGAAGGCCTAAAGCATGAGCAACTGCACTAAATTGTTCTTCTGAGTCCTATTTTTCCTTTTTATTTTGTTTTCCAAGAGCAATGATTCACCTTATTTAAGAGTATAAAAATATAATCCTAAAACCAAATTCATCTCTGGTATAACTTCACAGAGTTTGGGGACTGATAAATCCATACCAAGATAAGAGGGAATTACATTAAAGGTGAATATAGGCCCTTATACTTTTCTACAGACACACTTTGAAGAGTAACTCCATCAACAAGCTCCTCACACCCCCAAGTCCGAATCATGACCAACATGGTTCTACTCACATCATGCAATTTAAACAATAACAAATTTGGGCTTCGTGCCATGAAAAATCTCAGCTTGCTGCTTGACTGCTGGGTAAAATTTCACAGGTGTTGTGGAAAGCTAAGCATGAAACTATCCTGTGGAATAGCAAACAGTTTATCAGAGAGAGAATGTGCCTCACAAAGTCTTGAGCCCTGGAGAATAGTCTATATTGCAGACAAGTGTGGTGCAAATAAGTCAAACCATTAAGCAAGCCATGATGGAATGCTCTGGAAAGTAGTGTCAAATGGGAAAGATTGCACAGTTACAGCTGCATCCAAATGACATCTGCACAAAAAAAGCTATAGTAGTGAGCAGATTGTACTTATGTTTGCGCTAATGTCTGGAAATTTGTATTGATCTGAGGAGAAGTCTGTGCTGGGTGAGAAATACATGGACAGTGCACATTGCCCTGTTGAGTTTGATTTATACAGGCCATTTGACAAACATCCCATTCTCTGCCTCTCCCTGCAAAGTTTTTTACTCAGAGCGAATGAATAAAACAATCTTCCTCTAAGCCAGGAGAATTCTGCACATCTGGCGATGCTAACGTCTCACATGATATGTGTCCAGATGTCTACTTAGAGAAGGTGGATGAAAATTCGACTTGTTTATGTACAGTATTTGCTGACTTGATTCTTGGCAATCTGTGTAATAGAGCATTTTGTCAAAATAATGTTGTTTTGTCTCCAGTTCCCCTCCTTTTTATGTTCCTTCAGCCCTGGAAAAAATACTGTATAAGGCAGGGGAGGAAAAAAAACACTTTGACTGTATTTATAAATAAGAACAATAATATTCTACAAGGTTGCATTTAAAAGTTGCACAATGCTGATGAACTGTGTGATGTCTGTGGTTTCTCTCCAGAATTAGTTGTGTGAAATCGGCTATGGAAAGTCACTGCGAAGAGTTTTAAAAGCAAGCTCTTCATTTTGAAGAGACCCTTTTAAAAGAGCACCACGGGGGAATGTTTAAGTCATGTGGTGACCACTCATGAAATAATAAGTTCTGAGGTCGGTGACCTGGTATAAACTCTAGTTGAGTTATTTCTAGTTTTGATCAGTGTCACAGAATCCAGTCTCTAATTAAACTTGTGCTGGAAAGGAAAAGATCCCAGAGTTATTTACATAGTACCATGAAACCAAGATCAATGCAGAATTAGGAAAGCAAATTCACAGGCAATCAACTGGGAGGTCTAACATTCCTTCTGTTGCCTTCTTGTCTGAGGTAAAAACGGCGCCCTTCTTTCACAAAGCAGTCACTGTAGGACCTCTACTCCATACATGAAATCCCAAGTACCCAAAGGCAGTGATCATTTTTCTGTACTACTCAGGGATCCTCTTCCTGGCATACTTCCTGAGCTGTTCCTCGCATACTTTTGCAACAACAAATCCCTAATATGCTCCCACAAAGACTAAACCAGCCCCGCTGCAGCATGCACAACCTGCTCCTTTATCGTGTGGCCAGAATCTTGATACCAGGCCTGGATGACCCTTTTGAGTGTTGAGCTGGGATGTCCAGAGACCCTAAGGGAGTTAAACTCTTTTGAAAACTGAGCTGAGTCCATGAAACTTCTTTTCTTGTGATTTATACCCATCATTGGCTTTTCCTCCGAAAGTGATCCAGAGGGAAGTTTATTTGATTTCTGCTACATATAAGAGACTGAAAAGCTCTCTCAGAAGCCAGGCGCAGTGTATACAAATGCCCTGAGTATACAGGACATAGACAGCATTTATGATTGCCTTGGAACGGCTCTCTTTACCCAGCAATACTGCTCCTTCCCTAGCTCAGTCCAACTCTTGTCTTCAGCCACAATTTTCAATTTTCTGCTTGCCAACCCCACCCCAACTAGATCCAGATAATCCCAAGTGCTCACTGTGTTGGGTTCAGGTTGTATGCTGAGCACTTTGGGAAATCCAGCCCGTATTTAGGAGTCTAAATGGAGCAGGGTTTGGTTTTTCTTTTTTTTTAATCTGGACCTAATGTGGGTACCAAATCCTTAGAAGTCCAGTCTCTCATCTCTATCTTCTCTCTGCAGCATTTTCCTCCCAACATCATCACTATTACTGGTTTTTTCTCTATTTTGTTTGCAGTAATACCTACCATGGTTTCAAAATATAAAGGAATACACTGTCCCTTCCCCAAAGAGTGTACAGCCTAGAGGGACATGGGGAAAGGGATGCAAAATACAAGCAGTCTTACAAACACTTATATGCGTGCTTCTTTTTACTCACTCTGTATGGTCCCACTGGCTTGTTGCAACTACTCATGGCACATAAAGTTAAACATGCAGAAGGCTTCCCAGAATCAGGGCTGTCCCAGGGTGAACTGGCTCTTTAAATGCTTTGGGTTTTTGCTGTATCTGTGCAAGCTTAGCTTGCCTCCCCAGGTGAGGGGAATTAAGGGGAGTGCTATTACTAAGCTAGGCCTGCTGATGGAATAAGAGCAGGCTGTGGGGATAGGAGAGAGCAGATCTGGGAGAGGAGATTTGGGAATCAGTACAGGACTGAAAGCCAGGAGAGAGCTAATGAGGAGGCCTAAGCTGGAAGAGTACAAGACGGGATCCTGAGAAAAAGTAAGGCAAGAGGAAGTTATGCAGCGGTGAGGGCACAGATGGCCTGCTTGTCAAGCCTGGGACCCTACAACAGAGAGTGGGAATGGGTTCCTGGGATGGGTAGTTCAACTGACTCTGCTTACAGGGTGGACAGAGAGGCTATTTAATTTGCTACCTAGTGAGGGGGTACAGTGACAAACAAATGGAGGGAGAAGGGACTCATTAGGGCCCAGAAGGGCTAGAAGACTGTTGAAAGAAGAAAGACCCCTGGGGAGGAAGGGCTGTGCCAAGGGAGATCAGGCTGGAAGGTGTGTATTTGGACCTGTGGGGGCACTCGGGAAGAAAGTGGATTTTTACATTACATAGCTGGAGAGCTAAGTCACCTTGCTCAGCAGCCAAAAAGAGCCATTGAATGAGGGGGAACTGAAGGAAAGGCAGGTCTGATGCCTAGTGCAGAGAGATCTTGCCATGAGGCCTGAAGTAAGCAGGAGCATGGCTTATTGTTTTTATATGGGGTTTTAGTGGTTTGTACTGAAACTGTGGCCCCCAAACATTTTACTGACGTGACCCAAGATTGTCTCTTTCTTTGCAACTCTCCATTACATACATGCACCCTCCGCCCTGACACCACAGCCCAAAGCACAGCCTAGCAGAGAGGGGGAAGCCTGAAGAATGATCCTTCCCCCAACTCACCCTGCAGTGGCATCTCCTTCCTGAAGGGCTGGGCATGGCTTCCTGGCAGATAGGGTCACGGTGCCACTTGGGTTTGACCTGTCATCCCTGGGGCTCTCTCACCCACTCTCCAGAGCCTAAAGAGAAGTGTGTCCTTGCTTAGGCCAGAGTCCATTAATAAGTCATTTAAAAATGGACTGGACAAAGCACCGAAGAACTTATTACAGGGATTTCTCTCACAGTGGCAGGGAATTATACTGGCTGATCTAATCAATCTTCCCCTCTGTAATTTCTATGATTCTGAGAGTTATTTTAACGTATTGCAATGATATTGGTAGCGTTTATGGATTTTTATGCTCAGTGAGTTAATATAGTTGATGAATGGTATTTCCATAACATTTGCATTACATTTCTTATTACTTCCTACCACTGCAGAATAATTTTCATGATATTAAACCTGTCATAAAAAATAAAATCACTTAATGTGTTACTGCTGAGTAATGGAGAAATGCTGATGCACTAGACCTAGAGATGGGCAGCGAGAGCTGACGTGCAGAAGATGTACTTCACGGAGCTGCTCTGTTTGCTAGGTATCAAGATGGAAGCTGAGGCTGGCATAAAGTTGTTTCTTGTGGTTATGCAGGTGTCCACACACAACTCTTATGTGCGCTGACCACTCATCTTTTAGCTTCCACAGCAGATTGTCAAAGTCCCTTTAAGTACTGGGCAGAGGGTGACACGTTCCCTATCCCCACCTCAACCCCCAGGATGAGTACATTGGCTTCTTCAACTTCATGAGTGTGGCATGTTTCTGATGTTAACTCCCCTGCAGAGCAGCAGGAGACAAGAGGAATGAAAGGCAAAGGTCCCTCAAAAGTGAGTCCTGCAGCTCAAACAAGTCATGAGACATAGACCCATACCCTTCAAGATGCTTTGTGTGAGTGTGTGTGAAAGATAATGACCACATATGGCACAGCAAGAGTCTCTCAGGTTCTTGCTTGCTGTGAAGGGGTGAACAACGTCTCTTAAATAACTGTGTCCTAGGCCGTCTGGAGTTGTAAAGGCACTTGGAAGTGAAGAGGAAGCCAGTGCAAAGACCTGAGCAACAGGGTTGTGTGTATCCTCCTCAAATCTCTTGGGAAGCCATTCCTGCACTCGGCCACGAGCTGGTGCTTCCCTCAGTGGGCTGTGAGTAGCATAAGCAGCGGTTCTCAACCACTGTGTTAGGACATATTACGGTGCTGTCGCACAGCAGTAAGTGTGTCGTGGAGAGCCAGGTTGGGGGGATGGATTCAGCCTGCAGGCAAGGTGTAATGGTGTGTCCTGTAGGGTTGCATACTCCACTAAGTGAGTTGTGCCCCACAAAAGGTTGGGACCCACTGAGCTCAGTCATGGTGACTGTTCTGAGACCTGTATGAACTGCAATTGCCAGGCCAACCCTAAGTACAGAAAGATGCTATGGTCATGGAGGCTTCCTGTCAACCCAGCAATGATACAGCCAAACAGACCTCTTAGACTTAGGGCCATTTTTACAGGGTTAAGATTGTTTCTAAATATGTGGAATAGGGTGACTAAACCATGAATACAATTTTCAGGTGCCTAACTGGTTAAATCTCTGCAGCTTGTATTTCACCTTTCAAAACACCAGCAAAGCTTAAACTTCCAGACAGCCCCTTGTCCTGAATACAGCTAACTTAGTAAAGGCAATGGAGCTCCCTATCTGCTCTTCTTCTGGTAAGAATTTTAGGTTCATCTCAAGTCTATTTTTTTTTTTTTTAGCTCATAAAATGCCAGTCAGCTGCATTGGCAAGTAATATAATCTCTTGGTTACAGCAAGCTGTTACCGGGCATTTTAGTTTTCATAGTTAAGTGCTCCTAGGATGCAGAAACAATCATTTCAAGCTAGACCCATATATATGGACTAACCTCTGATTGGTAATCTCTCAAGGTGGCCGGGGTTTAATTAAAGATATGCACCGGTGAGGAGATAATTGTAACATCCTCTGAATGATTAGTCCTAGTCCTAATTTACACCGTGTATTGTCTGATTTTATCATCTATAATATATCAAAAGGCCATGCTAGGTTTTCATGTATAGCCATATGAGATAAATGAAGAGCACACTCGACTGCTGCTCAGTACGCACGTTTAGATGAAGCACTGGGGTGATGGTTAAATGAGTTATGTCCAAGGTCTGCAGCTGCTTCACTAGATTAAAGAAAGGTTATTTTTGAGCATCTCAACTAAAAAGAATAAATGGCGCACAATTTGGATATCAAATACTGAATAGGTGAGGGAAATTGTAAAAGCTGCATTCCATTACAAACTTGATTATATATATATATATATATATATATATATATTATATAAATTAGAGAAATGTTGATCTATAGAAGTTAGTCTGCAGAACTTGAATCAAGTGGCAACTGAGGTAAAGTTATTAACAGTGCCAATTTTTTGATTCCAGCTCCTCTGACTTCCTGCAATTCTAAAACTTAGAACACGAGCACCAGTAGACGTTAACTATTGACGGGTTTACTACCGTATTCCTATATATTACAATTATAGATGGAGGAAGGTGTAGACAGCTATACAGGAGGCAATTTGAAAAGGAAGGAGTGGCATAGGGAAAGACTATCAAGGGGATAATAAGGAGAGGAAGTGGAAAGGAGATGGGGAATTCATATTGGAGTGATTGGGAGTTGTGTTTGGTTATTGAAGATTTGGGTCCATTAATAAGTATTTCACTGCCAGGGGTATGCGTCTAAGTGCTTTTTAGGAGCTATTTCATTTGTGAGATGGTTTTATATTTTTGTTTAGGGTCCTGAACAAAGGGGCCCTGATCTCAGATGAGGACACTGGGTACTACCGTAACACTACCAATAAAGAAGCGAGGAAGATATCTTTAAGGATTACACCCTATCTCTAGCAGGCTGGTGTTGTTAACTCTTTGTAAGCCATTGATCACTAACTACTGGGATAATGTTGCCCAGAAGTATTTGTGTTCATTGTGTGGCCAAAACCAAGAGAGATCCCAGGGGATCCGACCCCAGTTCATCCTGTGTGTACAATACCAGTGTCTACAGTATCTAATCTACTGCAGTCTATTAAATCTCACCATCAAGGAAAACACCCAGTGACAAGTGATTGATGTGCAGTTCCTCACAAACAGAAGCCTCCCTCAAACCAAGCTCCTTGAGGGGAAGGATAGAACAGTTTGTATCATTTTCCCCTGTTATGTCACAATTTAGCATGCGATACAATGGAAGACATAACATTCAATTGACCTTTTGCTTATCTATAAATGTAAAATGAGCTTCACAGCCCCCAATTCACCAAGGAGCCATTTCAGAGAAATTTATTTCCTTTTACTAGCTATAAAAGTAAATTGCTCTGCACAAAGGATAGACACAAAAATACCCTTCCTTGGTGCTACCTGCCAGTAATAAGATTATTGTGAAGGAGATGTTTTCTCTGGGCAATCATGGACAGCCAATGTGTTATCAAATTTTTATGTCATCATATTGCCACACGAAGATATAGTGTTCTGGAGAGATTTCACACATTATGCAGGCCTTCCATAACATTTCCAGCATGTGCATGCAGAGGAGGCCAGATGTTGGGATCAGCATCTACTCTTGCAAGAATAGTTTTTCCATATTTAAGTCTAATTTTGAATATCTTACTCAACAGCTCTTGAAGAAAAGGAATAATTATTCCACAGTGTAACAGTCTAGCTGTTCTAAAAGGCAATGGGAGATTAATGCAATAAACCAAATGTCTTATCTACCCAATTTCTCTTCATGGAATCCAGGTGTAGGCTCATGATTATTAATCTTTCTAGGGTTTTAAATGAAGCAAGAAGGTTCATTTGTTTCCATACGATGACTCAGCTTTCTCAGATGACATGTACAGTGAAAAGCATGAAACTATCTCGTTCCTACTCCTTGATTTACAATCAGACAACCATTGGGGTTATTGTTTTATTTCTTTACTGTGAATTGCTATTTCCATCACCCATTATTCATTTTACAGGTGGATGGTCAGATAGCAAGTAGAGAGGCAGTCTGATGGGTAAGATGATACCCTGGGCATGTCACTTCCCACCCCTTTCCTCTCCCAACCTTTGTCTTGTCTATTTAGAGTGTGATCTCTTCAGGACATAGACTTTCTCTCATGATATTTTTGTTCAGAGTCTTCCGATGAGGAGGCTGGGTGCTACAATAATACAACTAACAAAGAAGTGAGGTGATGTGCTGAGTTGTTGGCAGATTCAAAATAGTTTTATTGCTTATAAATAATCAGATCCAACTCTTCTATAGCTCTTTCCATGAGCAGATCTCAAAGCGCTCTATGAAGGAGGTCATTAACATTAACTCTATGTCCCCCAAGGAGTTCTGACTTTCAGTCCCTTGCCTCCTTCTCTTTGGACAATACACTCTACAGTTCCTCAGAACCTTCCATCTCAGGATCTCAAAGCACTTTACAAATCAAAATGAAATGAGTTGCACCCCTTCTCATGGGATTAGGGGGTATTTATTTTAAACACATGGAGAAACTAAGGCACCAAGTGGCACGTCCAAGGCTATAGAGTGAATCAGCTGAAGAACCAGAAATAGAATTCATGTCTCCTAGCTCCCGTCCTTTGCTTTAACTACAAGACTGCTGGTCCTCTCATCTAGCTCTAGTGAGGTCAGTCTAGGGTGGTACCGGCTAATGCTTTCCGTTACTGTTCCCAAATGTGCCTTTAATTTAGATACAATCAGGCAGTTTCTATATGCTTGCTAAATATCTATTGATTGCAAACATATTTGAGATTAAACTGTTATGTAATGGTGATTAATCTATTACATCATTAACCTTCGAAACTATGTTTTCAGTTCTCACAAGGCACTAATTTAGCAACGGAGGGGCTGATTAAATCTACATGAAATGCATATTTAGAACATTGATTTAAAGGGTTACCCTCAGGCATTTAGCCCCTATAGATATATATTTCAAGACAGATATTGCAAACCACATTTCCTGTTCAATGGTCCTTGAAGTTATAAACTACCCCCCGTGCTCCACATAGCAGTAACACAACATCTTTCTTCTTACTCATGTCGTGTGTGTGTGTGTGTGTGTGTGTGTGTGTGTGTGTGTGTGTGTGTG
>ML685765.1:24637394-24682365 GCA_007922175.1 Pelusios castaneus
GTGTGTGTGTGTGTGTGTGTGTGTGTGTGTGTGTGTGTGTGTGTGTGCACGCGCGAAATCAAATTGACTTCTTCTCCCTTCCCCCTTTTTAGCTCAGTTTGGCAATTAAACCTAAGGCTCTGTTCACCCTATAGACTTTTGTGCTAGTGTAGCTATATTGATATGGTTACACCAATGTGAAGTCTAAATGCAGATATACACAGTTGGGTTTGCAAAGGGGGAAATAAATCTGGTTAAATAATGACATGAGCTGCCCTATTGTGAGTCTGGGGACAGCATATGTACACTAGGGGCTTCTGAGCTGAATGTCTTTAATTTAGACAAGGCCGGATGCAGATATAAACCCTTCCAGCTACAATTCATTGTTATCATAAAAATATTGGAAGACAAGGTCAACTTCCTCTTTCTCTTTTCTCCATGACCCTTAAACTATCCCAAGGCTTCTCTTGAGGAAAGAGGGAAGAAGTCATTCTAGGTATGAAGACTGATGCAATCAATCAACCCCTATGCCTCCTTGTTATCGGTTACGTATCTAGTTCATACACTAGAATAAAGACGTGCTCACCAACTGCTGTGTTACACCCATGCTTCCTGAACTTCCTCCGTTACTCCTAGCATAGAGGGCTGGACTCATTTGCAATGTAGCCCCGGCTGCACATGTAAGTCTCAAAATGATGCTGTTCAGTGTTGGCAGGCCACAATGCAACTGAGATTCAGGCCTGTGGGGTCCACAAATCCACTCAGTTTCTTTGTTTCTTTTTTTCTTGTCTCCCTCCCCCCTCCCCCCCCCGTGGTAAATTTACCTCTAAAACAAACACACTTTTCTAAGCATTATCTCATTCTGGGTAGCAGCCAGAGGCTAAGGTTAGCACCATTGTCCTCTGAACCAGTGTGGGCTGTCTCTGTGATGAATGATAGTGGATACTTGGGACTGATTTTATTTTTTGCCTATATATTTTGCTACATGCTATATGCTACAAACGTCTTCAGATAGCCTCAGGACAGGGAGAGAGAGAAATACAAATGAGGCAGCTATGTTGTCATTGTCTATCCCTTTTCTCTTCAGCTTTACAACCACTCCAAAGTGTGAAATATGGGCTCTTTGATCAGCTGTTTTTCTTTCATAGCATCTACTGAAGAGAGAAACACCAAATGCATTGAGCAAAGATTAGTTAGTGTGTTTTATTTTTCAGTGCATTAGTTCTGCTTATTTAGCTCCTTGGCTGAATAAAATAGTACAGATAATGTTGTGATTTTCAGTTTGTTGGGCCTGAGGATTTTAAACACAATGGTGTGTGGCTGGGTTGATGAGCTGCCAGCTGGTATGCTGACACCACTGTCTCTATGCCAATATTGAGGCATTCTTTTCTTCTACTCCTCCATCCATCTGCCTGTATCCATCTCTTGTCTTATACTTAGTTTGTAAGCTCTTTGGGGCAGAAACCATCTTTTGGTATGGTGTTTGCACCTAGCACAATGGGGGCCTGGCCCATGACTAGGGATCAATGGCTCAAAGTCTAGTTGGCAACCAGTAATGAGTGGAGTGCCCCAGGCGTCGGTCCTGGAGCCGGTTCTGTTCAAGATCTTCATTAATGATCTAGATGATGGGATAGATTGCTCGCTCAGTAAGTTTGCAGATGACACCAAACTGGGGGCAATGGGATCCACGCTGGAGGGCAGTGATAGGATTCAGGGAGACCTAGACAAATTGGAGCATTGGGCCAAAAGAAATCTCATGAGGTTCAACAAGGACAAGTGCAAAGTCCTCCACTTAGGACAGAAAAATCCCAGATACTGCTACAGGCTGGGGACCGATCCGCTAAGTAGCAGCTCTGTAGAAAAGGACCTGGGGGTTATAGTGGATGGGAAGCTGGATATGAGCCAACAGTGTGCTCTTGAAGCCAAAAAGGCCAATGGCATATTGGGCTGCATCAGTAGGAGTGTGGCCAGCAGATCAAGGAATGTGATTATTCCCCTCTATTCGGCACTGGTGAGGCCACATCTGGATTATACTGTGTCTAGTTTTGGGCTCCCCACTAGGATGTTGACAAATTAGAAAGAGTCCAGCAGAGAGCAAAGAAAATAATTAGCTGGGGCAAATGACTTATGAGGAGAGACTGAAGGAACTAGGTTTATTTAGTCTGCAGAAGAGAAGACTGAGGGGGGATTTGATAGCAACCTTCAGCTACTTGAAGGGGTGCTCCAAAGAGGAGGGAGCTAGGCTGTTCTCGGTAGTAACATAGGACTAAACAAGGAGCAATGGTTTCATGTTGCAGCTGGGGATGTCGAGGTTGGATATTAGGAAAAACTTTCTCACTAGGAAGGTGATGAAGCATTGGAATGGGTTACCTAGGAAGGTGGTGGAATCTCCATCTTTGGAAACATTTAAGGCCCGGTTAGACAAAACCCTGGCTGGGAAGATTTAGTGGGAGTGGTCCTGCTTTTAGCAGGTGCGATGTGCGATATGATCAGATGAACTTAGCAGGTTTGCAGAGGAAGAGAAATACTTCAAAGGTCCTTGCCAGTCTAATGTGGCAGAAAATTCCTTCCTGACCCCAGATCTGGTGATCAAGACAATAGGGGTATGTGTACACTAGCAATTTAGGTTGACTTAAGGAGGCTTAAGTCGACCTAAATTACTCCCTGTCTACAGCAGACTTTCATTAAGTCGTTTTAAGAAATTCCTTAAGTTGACTTAATGAAAGCATAAGTCGACTTAATAAGAACCACCCATTAGGTCGACTTAAGGTTTAAGTCGACTCCTTAAGTCAACTTACGGTCGGTGTGGACGTCGAGTAACCCTTAAGTCGACTTAAGGATGTTTAGGTCAACTTAACTACAAGTTGACTTAGTCCACTTTGTTAAGTCGATTTAATAAGGTCAGCTTTAAGTAGCCTAGTAGACTTATTTGAACTCCGGCTTTGTATTATGCTCTATTTTAGAAATATTAATAAATGCCTATGACAGCTAGAATCCAGTTCTGGCTAACAGCTGTGGAGAGATTTCCCCCAGGTTTCCTGTCTATGGAGGAAGTTCCCCTCAGAGATATGGAATATGGGACTTGGGATGGGGAAAAACAAGTGTTCTTAAAGTGACTAATCAACACATCAGGCACTTGGAAAACCCTGAAATCTTCCCAGACTTCACATTGCATAAATGCACCAAAATCTTTTATACTTTCCCATTTATTTCCTCAGCTCAGCAGCTTGGCAGTTCATGGAACAACGACTCACTCTGCAAACAGCATTTAGGTGAATTTTGATGAGAGGCTTGTAACAGTCTGACAAATAAAGGCTTTCTGCATGGTTGGTTTTTAAAGACAGAGGCGCAGGGGAGAAATAAAAGCCTCGCACAGAGCAGAAATCTGCATTCCTCTCTCCACCTTTTGTCCCGAAGGGCCTGTGTAGCTCAACAGGTGACGTTGTCCATGAAAAATGTAACAGATTAAAAATGGATGATGGGGTTAAAAATAGGCACTAGCCTTTCCCAAAGGCAGCTCAGCCACTTTGGGCAATTACATGTAGATATTGGGCTTAATTCACCGCTGTCACCTGCAGGAACAGGGGAACCCTAGGAAAGATTTACCCTAGGGGTTGAGTGGGAGATTGAGGTTGAGTGGGTTGGAGGAGAAGCAGGAATGCACTGAATTATGGCCATTCTCTGCTTTCCAGAGCCCACAGGGAGCCAGGCATAATAAAGCATGGCTGTTCTCACTTCCAGTGGAGGCTGGGGAGGTCCTCCCAGTGTCCCAAGTACAGCGAGTGCGAAGGTAATTTAAATATATCATGGAGAAACTGAGAAGCAGACCCTCTGAGTCTCAGTCCCACAAAGGGTCTTTTCATCTCCCAGCTGACTCAGGTTTCCCAGCCATAAAGCCAGCTATATCAAGCCTTCCCTTTGGAAATACTAAAGGGTTAAACAAGAGCTACTTAATTAGCATCATTAATGTCTTCTATAATGAGGGTTCAATATGTTTTCTTTGTGTGTGTGTGTGTGTGTGTGTGTGTGTGCATGAAATGAAGGTGGCATGTGAATTTAGGCTGCCGTATTTTGACTTTTCAGTTCATGAACTTTCTTTGGATGCTGACTGTGCACCCAGCATATTAGGTGACTATCAGCAGTCTTCAATATGGATCAAATTAGTACCCAAAGTGGGACCAGAATGAATTGTGTACCACATGCATGACCCAGCTGAACTTTCCTCTCATGCTTTTTATTAAAATTGTAATTCATCATGAAAGTGTGAAAGTCATGTTAAACAGGGGACACTGTCTTCTCCACCCACATGCGGACCTAGCGTACCTCTTTGCCTAATAACCTCCGGAAATGAATTTGCCACTCCTAACACTCTGGGACAGACTGGGAAAGGGAACTTTCAAGCATTTCATCACAGAGTGGCCTCATGCTGGACAGCTGGTTTGTTTTAAGCATTTGTGTGTATCAGGAAAATGCTTTACTTGAAATCTGTTGTAATGTTTCTAAGTCAACAGCTTACATTGAGGCCAGTGGTTGAGTGTAACCAGGAAATCAGGTTGTTAAGCATGTGATCCTCTAACATATGCAAATGTTAAAACTGATATTGGCCTACTACCCACATTGAAAGAGAATATGCAGCTGACTGAAGAGAGCAGAATTTGGCCTTTGTGGAACGCTGGAAGTTGATTGAAACTCAAGGGCAGATATACCATCCATCAGTTGAAATCTCTCTGCAAAACACGTTTCTTCCGGAAAGCCTGGCATGGTCTGTTATTGTTCATTATTATGGTGCCATAGTGGTGCCTGGAGAATTGTCTTATCATTATAATTAGGTGCAGATTGTGGGACAGATCCTCAGCAGCTGGCACTGTCATTGATTTCAGGAAGTCGATGGAGTAATAGTGATTTACACCAGCACAGGGTCTGGCCTAGTAGGTTTGGGACTGTGAAAGGCACAAAGGGCTAGGCAGGGACTTGAGCTAAGCATCTGCCTGGCTAATATGGGGGAGTGAGAACTCTCCTGTTATCCCGACATGGGTACACTGGACCAAGTACCTGGAATTGTTGGAGTAAGGAAAGCAGTGTTCGCCAAGTTACTCTCATCTCCTCCCAGAGCAGGTGGGCAGAGAATGGGTGGGGAGCAGTGGGGAATGGAGCTTCTTGCCTCCACAGCCCCACTACTTTCAGACTATCCAAACTGAAGGGAATGGTAATTTGCTCGTGCTATAGACAAGGAGCAGCCGGGTCCCCTTGCAAAGCACAGAAGATGCAAGCAAGGCATCATGACACAGAAGGGTGTCTCTGAAGCAGTGTCTCCTGGAGCTGTCCCTAATGCATCAAAGTTTGGACATCACCCCATGTTCAGGGCTGGGCCTAAAATCACAGTCTAGCCCAAAAAGAAGAGGACCTTTCTCTCTGAGGAGCCTGAAACTGAAATGAAATCTAATTCTAGATTCCAGTGCAAGGTAACAGGGCAGAAAGCCTGTAGCTGGTGTTCTTGGGGTTAAAAGTGTCAGTGGAAATAGATTAGTAGAGTCCTGCAATGGTCAAAAAAAAATTGTATCTGCATCTGACCTAAAATCTGCAAACATGATCTCCGATTATCCATGGCTATCAAGTGGATATCTGCAGATTTACAGGGCTCTATGGATTAGCCAATGGAAGAAGGGGTTCCTTGAAAGTCAACAGTAGCCATAGTAGGGAAAACTTCAAACTGGAGGACACAAATGACTACTCAGAGATGAGTTGATGGTGCTTTTATATGACACTTTTCATCAGTAGGCCTCAAAACCAACCCATTTAATTCTAGTTTACAGACCCGTAATAAAAAGAATAAAATCTGTGTGTGCCAGCTTCCTCGAATCAGAAGAACCTCAGTTATTTATGACAGGAGGAAGAGCTCTGCGTAAGCTCAGAAGTTTGTCTCTTTCACCAGCAGAAGTTGGCCCTATAAAAGATATTACCTCACTTACTTCAGCTCTCTTATATCCTGGGATCAACACGCTACAACTACACTGAATACAGAGTTGTTGATGTTCTTTGGACCTTCTATCTCTTACGTGGGATGGCAATTTTAATGTTGTTTTAAACATGCAGAGTCTTTTTCCACTTCATGAAGTAAGAATGGCTAGAAAGAAGCTGGATTTTCTTTCTGAATCTGAAGGTACTGGATTTCCGCCAGCGCTTTTTTACATACTCCGGCCTTATGAAATTGCTGTTTAACCCTCTATCCATTATCTGGAAGATCTTAAGAAAAGAAAACAATTAATTCAACCCCAGAGCTAATTGGAATTGATAGTTGATGGGTTTTTAGTTCTCAAAATTAATTGCAAAATGATATATCTCCAGTCTGACAACAGGATATAGATTGGTATCTCAGATTCCTCCTCCAGGGTGTCATTCATGTTGAAATGCTACCTAGATGTAGTTCTAAATTCTCCCCTCAAATCCTAGTTTCTTGTATTTAAATTCAATATCAGGTTAATGGTATTAATATTAGAGTGATAAATTAGTGGCTCTGTAGGGAGGTAAATGTTCTCCATTGACAGGTTTATTATATTAAAAGGTTTTCCTATTTTTCTCTCTTCTCTACCAGGCCAGAGAGGAATGGGAAATGTATCCTTGCATGTTCCTGACATCACTCAGGAGTGTCTAGGGATCATGCTTCCTCTATGAAGAGAACACCCAGGACAAATGAAAATGACTGGGAAGCATTCCAGAAATAGTCACTCCTAAGTGACTCATTAAATGGGGATTAGGCTCTGATCTATTGTCCCACTGCCCAACCCAACACCAGCTATAAAAAACTTGCATAATTACCAGGATGGCTAAGTTCCTACACAACTCTGCCTTTACTTCTGAGCTCACAGCTCTTATCACATTACCTCTGACCCTTGGGGCCAGCCCCCAGGGCCAGCCTTGGTGACCTTATTTGTGTCCTCCCAATCTTGTCTTTATGCTAGCTTCATTTCTGAAAGTGGGAGGATTATCCATACATGCTCAACCATAGGATGATGAGCTGGGCATGGAAGCTAAGAAGAGAGATCTGTGTTTCTGAACCGCAATGTGGCAGATGGTATTTGCCACACACCTGAGCTCCAGAGATGAGACAAACAACTAGCTGGAAATGACCCTGTATTGAAGGCTGTGTACATCTGCAAAGCCTTCCTCAGTCACGTCAGCAAAAGATAGGCCAGACTCATAGTTAGAAAAGACCTTGGAAATGTTACTGTGGTTCTCAATGTTTTTGCACGCAGATTTTTCCAGATTTAAGGACAAATTCACATCTGGCCAGTAACTTCCAGATTGGAATTTGGCACTTTGGGTTGAAAACTTTTTAAACGCCAGATTTTCAAAGGTACACAGTTAGTCACTTTTGAAAATCCCACTAGATTTTTAGGTCTTGCCTGTTTATTTCCTGTTGATTATCTTAAATAATTCTCCTTGCCTGTTATAAAGCTCATATTCCACTGGCTGAGTTGTACATTGTGCCACATCCTTTGTGTATCTTTTCCATTCCAAAGAACCATGATTGTTGTTTCTGATGGTGACCCAGATATTCCACCTAACTCCTATAAACAATCTTGTTAGCATCTCTGGAACAGGTGCAGAGAAGGGCTACAAGGATGGTCTGTGGAATGGAAAACCTGTCTTATGAGAGGAGACTTAAAGAGCGTGGTTTGTTTAAGCTAAGCAAAAGAAGATTGAGGTGACCTATGACTGCTCTCCATAAATACATCAGAGGGAAAAATATCAGGGAGGTAGAGTAATTATTTAAGATCAGTGCCAATGTGGACACAAGAACAAATGAATATAAACTGGCCATCAGGGAGTTTAGACTTGAAATTAGATGCAGGTTTCTAATCATCAGAGGAGTGAAGTTCTAGAATAGCTTTCCAAGGCGAGTTGTGGAGACACAAAACCTAGCTGGCTTCAAAACTGAACTTGACTAATTTATGGAGGGGATGGTATGATGGGACAGCCTAGTTTGGCATATGGCATAAATGTCCATATAAAAGTGTGTCGGCTCTATCCTGGAGCAATTTAAAGCTTATTATGCAGTTGGAAGTGTTATTTTATGAGCATAGTATACATTTTTTAAGAGAAATGGGAAAAGAATTTTAAAAACTTCTCTCCGTTCCCTAAATACACATACAACCTTGTTTAGGATACCAAAAATAATAATCCTATATGTGTGGGGGTTTAAAAATTGCAAATAAACACAACGTGAAACTAAATACATCTTTCTTCCCTTAGCTGGCAAGATCCCAGTGAAATCTATGACAAATCTCTCATCTCCCAAGTTCAGAATTCCTTTTTCCCCTTTCCGGTGTTGATGATCTCATAAGTATAAAAAGCAGAGTGAAGATCCTCTAGGTATATGATGCTATCATCAATCATTATTACTATTCTAGGAACACTGAATGATTTAGCAGAAGGTCCAATGAGGTTGGTGGAAATAACGTATTGAACATGGTCTAAAATTGAATGTGGACAAGACAAAAATTATGGTGGTAATCAAGAATCCTGGGAAAACATGTAGGATTCCAGTGAATGACATAGCCGTCCAGCACTTGAGAAATTATTGCTGTTTAGGAAGCAACAGTACAGATCAGATACTGAAGTCAGCACTGGAATAGCAATAATGAAAGAAAGATTTTGAAAAAAAAACAAAACATCTGGTGAGAAGGGACGTAAATTTGAAGACTAAATTCGTAGTCTTAAAAAGGCTTTGAATGGATATTTAAATATTTGATAAAAAAGAAATTACTATCCTTCAAATCATGACATTATAGAAAAATTCTGAAAATGTCAGGTAGACCGAAAAACCAATGAAAAAGGATTGGAGCTGACTGGACTCAGCAAATGCCATTCAAAGACCTCATGAAAAGAGAGATTCAATCTGCAGGGCCCATTTTAAGGGATTCAGTGGGTGATTCATAGTTATAAACACTGGAAGGGAAAGTTAATGGCAGAAGAACAGGAGGCAGAGAAAGATCTCGGATGGTCAGTGTGGTGCTATGGATAGATCAGAAGTATTTCCATAGACAAATGAATTAGCAGAGAATAAGCAGAGAGTCATAGTAGAGAATGGGCTATTGTGGTTGAACACCTTAAGTAATGGAGATGCTATATAAGAAGAAAAATGAAAATCCTCACCTTCGCCTGACTTTCTGTTTGTTATTCTTTTTTCCAGGCAACATCCAAGATGATTATTGCTGAAAGAGTTTAGAGAACTCCATATTTTTCTTTATTTGTTCCCAGTCTCTTTACTTGAGGTGTTTAGCAGATTTTTTGGGAAACTGAATGTACAAGTCAGGCCCCTCTGTTGTTAGTGTGAGTTTTTCACATTGTAACAGGCAAGAAAAAGACAAATGCAAAATTCAAAGAAAAAATAAAGGGAACACGGTAGGATGCTGTGTGCATGTTACACCATGAGAGGGCACAAAGCTTAGTTGTCAAGAGGGTACATGACAACATTACACTGTAGCTGAGGTAGTGGGACAGAGAGAAGCATTTTGATTGTCTAATTCAGGGCCAGCTGGAAGCCAAAACAACCCCTGCTGTAAATTAGGGACACCGCTCTAATTTAAGAGCCTGTAATCCAGTGGCAACGAATCTAACAGCATTTAGTGTTCTGCTATGTCTCTCCCACCTCTGGTTACACTTCCCATAGTATCTCCCTTGCTTGCGAGATGGAGGTGGCATACAGTCAGCTAGAAGATTGTCCTCTGACAGGGGAGACTCTTTGCCTACTCCCTTTAGGGTAGCTTTCTGGCTCTTGTGGGGGGACTCAGCAGTGCACAGCAGCTGAAGCTGGGTATTTGACTCATATATTCTTTAATTTGTTTAATTAAGTGAATGGGGTATACCCAGTAGAGATGGTCAGAAAAGTGTGTGGATGTGGTGGCAAGGGGTCATCCATGGAAAATTTTGACTTTTCATTGAAAAACCAAACCTTATTCTCTTTTCCCTTAGTTTTTGCCCAAGAAGGCTCAACATTTTTTGCCAGAAACCATTTTTTTAATTATTACAAATTGCCGTTAACTGAACATTTTCCAGTTTGGGGCTGAAAATTTATTGTTTCATGGTTTGGGTTTCTTGAAGAAAAATGGATTTTTTTTTTTAATTTTTAAGGAAAGTAGGCCCTTTTCATGAACATTTTCAATTTGCCAAATAATATTTCTTTTCCTCAAAGAAAAGTTTTGATGGAAAATTGTCAGACAGGCCTATTCACTAGTTGACAGGTAACTGGGATGGATCTTTACAAAGTTGGCATTTGTGTTTAATGGCAGCTGGACAACAACATGGCTGTGTACTGAATAACATGGATGATCTGTGCCTGCATAGGAATTTCTCTTTATTCACACTAGAGTGCAGCTTTTCTCACCACATGCAAAGCATCTACTTCCACAGAACCATTTCATTTTCAAGCCTTCAGATTACAGGAAACTCTCGGAAGGGCTGCAGAGTTGAACAAAATAATCTGTCCAAAATAATCTATTTGTACAAAATAATCTGGGAGAATGATAGTCCAGGTGGAAGCCAGACACAAAAGGGAGTACTATGGTGTTATGTTGATCCACTGATGTTTTTGCTGTGGTTGAACTTTTTGGACCCTGACCCAACTGTGTTTCCTCAAAACTAATAATTTTTAGATACTCCCTTCCCATGCGGGCTGCGATTGTTGTGGTAGAGGGGCAAATATTTTACATTTCATACAGACCCCTGAGTCTTTCTCTGCTCTGCGTGACAGACGTGTGCTATATGTGTATGCTTTAAAGATTTCTAAATCATTTAGTGCATAAATGTAAAATGGCTCAAAGTGCTACGAAAATGTGGTTACAGAACATAAGTTGCAGTTTGTTGTTTTGTTTTATATTAGGCCAGACCTCGGACACTATGTCCTGGAAAAGAGCAGAAAATGGTAACCCATGTGGGTCTTTATGGGGTTTGGCATAGTTCCCCCTGTGTGATGGGCTTCTTCACAGGCTAGTATGGAAGGTTCATAGTACATCCTGTGGTGCTAGGTTGAAACTGTCCTGGGAAAACTGTGCTTGGCCTGCGAGTGGGCTGTTCAGGGAGGAAGGGGCAGGAGGGGCTCCTTGCATCTCACTCTACACTGAACATCAGGCAAAATGCAGATCTCTGTGACTCAGTTTCCCATTTGTCAACTAGGGATAACGCTCCCCTATCTTGCAAAGATGTAGGGAGGCAAAAAGAATCAACAAATGTGAGGTGTTAACATACTATAGGTATGGAAGCCTTAGAAATCCTATAAAGAAAATAACTGTGAATTCTGGACACGTGAAAACATTACTGGAAATGCTGGTTCATACCACTTTCTTCAATAAGCTTGATTGGTCCTACATAATAGCTTGCACTGTGCAGTATCTCTGCAAATAGCAAAGACCTAATGTCTTGAATGCCAATGAGACTCAACTAAACATTCTAGGCATCCTCATGCTGAAAATGTGCACATTCTCTTATTATGCATTCTGATACCTGAGGTTTAGTAATGCTTCTCTGTAGAAAGCCAAGAGATAACATCAGGAACTCTGAGGCTCAAGTTCCTCATCTTAATACTCTATTATAAAACTGATATTAAAAACTCCCTGCATTATCAGAGGTACTCTGAGTTCCAAGTGTAAAGGGCTGATTCCCAAGAGCACTGTAGGTAAGTCTACACTGGAGCCTTAGGTTGACTTAAGGAATGTTAAGTTGACCTACAGACTCCTGTATCCACATTGGGCTTTTATTAAGTCGAATTAAGCGCTTCCTTAAGTTGACTTAATAACACCACATCTTGCGGTCAACTTAATGCTTAAGTTGACCTTATTAAGTCGACTTAAGCCAGTGTGGATGGGGAATGCCCTTGTCAACCTAATTGGCCTCCAGGCCCCAGTGCAATGTGGGACAGCTACCCACAATGCACCATACGTCCGTCGACCTAGCACCTGCCAGTGTGGATGCAGGCAGTCAAAAGGAGTTTTCAATGTGGACTCTCTAAGTCGACTTAATAGAGCCTCCAGTGTAGACATACCCTATGAGAATATGTATATGAGTCTGTATGTTCACGCTTTATCATGGCTGCTCTTCTAGTGATCTAAAAGGGTGTGTCCTTGAAGGAGGTCTGAGAAGAAGATACTCGTAATAGAAGTGGACCTCAATTAAATAATTCTGGTGTGACCACCCTCCAGTGCTGAGGTATCTGAAATTTAGGCTCTTCCAAATTTTAAAAATGGCCTCTAATCTCGACTAGCAAAGAGCCATTTTGGTACCACGAACAGTGGTCTGCCAAAAGGATATCCTTGTATTAGGGCAACCAAAAAGCTGGTGTTAGTAGAAAGTTGCAATGGTCTATTGACAGATATCTGCCAAGTAGGAGATGCCTGCCAAGAGGATAGGAATAAGTAAAGCTTTGACAGAAGGCAACAGGGTTGGTAATAAAATATATAATTCTACAGTACCGCTGCCTAGAAAGGGAGTGGCTAGAAAACTGCTTTGTTACACTTAAAATGATATCTAAGCAACCCTTGTATATACTAAATGTAACTGTGAATCGCAGTCGTGCGTGTTAGCTTTTACATGAAGCATAGCCAATCTGAGGTAAGGGGTGATCAGCCACAGCTCTTGATAAAGTGTAGATTGTATTCGTTCAACATTCCTGATCATAACACAAATCAAAGGCACTGTTCCGTGCCACTGCGCCCACAATAAATGACACTTTAAAAGGTCATGGTGGCGGAATTTGAGCTCATTTCAATTTATCAACCTTGTAAAATTGTTGTTTGCTTGCCTGCCTTCTCCCTATTCTCTGTGAGATGGATTTGTTATGCCTGTTTTTCTTTCTTTGTCATTCGAACTCTAATACATTGTCATAAAATCTAAACCAAACATTTTGAAGACTCCCTAACCAGTTGTTCTTGGTTTAATTAAAATCAGTCATCCCATCTTTGCAGTCGGTCTTGGGTTGGTGAGAAGTCCTCGTAGCAGTGTGGTGAGGGTTCCCCTTACAGGGTCTCAGTTCCAAAATCCTACTCCTTGTCTTGTGATGGTCTTCCCTCCCATCCTCGTAGCCTTTGAGAAGACAGAAATTCACCTAGAAATTATTCCTTCACCTTTATTGATAATAAACCACCAGCTGCTAATCAAGAGAAATGGTACATCATGTTCACTGCCCCTCCCCTTCCCATTTCTTCACACAAATGTTGCAGTTGTTTTGGGGGGAGGTTCCCTGAACTTGGGATCCCAGTACAATTATTTCCATTTTTCTCCCTTTCTCATCAATACGAGGCTCCTTTATCAACAAACATGCAGTCTCTGTGGCCTGTACCATCAGCCCCTCAGCCACTGATCAGGGACCTTCTTCTTTTTGGGCTGATTCTTGAGTGAAGTATGGGCTCTCGGGAGCCACATGTTCAGGCTGCTACCTGGGTCCATCCCTTGGCCCAAAGTTCAGACTCCCAGCTTGCTGTGTCCCAGCATCAACACGTGTCGTCTCCGACAGCCTGCACACTCACTTCTCCAGTCACAGGAGTCGTCACAGCAAGAAGCTGGGATGGGCCTCCCTGCCAGCTCTCTACTACACCCAAGTTCTGGGAAGTTGTTCATTCACAGTCCAACTTCTCTTGTTTGCTCATTCCACCATCAAACAAATCTTGGGGGCAGGTTTCACAGGGGTGGGGTGCTCCACACTGGAAACTTCCCCGGTGATGGAATGAAATTCTGAACTATGGCATATAGGAAGTGGGCAATAGTGGTTTAATTGTCTACGAGCCCTCTAATGGACCTTTCTGTTCTCTATTGTAGAAGTCATCCGACCTCTGCCAGAGCCTTGGTGCAGATAAGTGACTGGGTCTTGCAGATTTGTAAATAGTTAATAAACACAGTTATCTGGAATCCAGCCACATCAGCATGGTTTCCCTATACTTTTAGTGTTGCGTAGGGAACAAAGACACTGCATAGATCCTGAGAGGAAAGGAGAATGCATTTGTATTCAGGGAGAATGTGCATAATTAATATTTGTTTTCTTCTGAGTAGAGCAGGGCACTCTGAATGTGAGATCAATGTACTCACACATCTGCATTGGAAACGTCAGCCTCGGCTGAATAATCAGCCTTGACATCCGTCAGGGCTTTATTGGCAGGGGAACAGAAGAAAAACTACTCAGTCTAGATGCACATCATGTCCTTTGCTATCTGTCTGCCCTTCGCATCTCCCTGAACTGCCCCTCCCTCCCTTTTTGGCTCCTTCACCTACTTGTGACTGGGAGAACCGTGACTTGACTGAGAGAATCCACTTTGCATTTTATCATGGGCTGTGGCTGATTGTCTCTTACCATCATGATTTTCTCGAGTCCCAAACTCTGCTTTACCCAAGGTCACCTCTAGTTTCTCCCTTTGGTTCACTTATGGGCTTGTGAATTGCTGCCTCACAGCCATCAAAACAAGAAGTTCTGAAATGGCAAAGAGAAGGTTCCACAGTGAGAGCTCTGATTTGTTGTGCCTCTTGTATATTCTGGGGTGCTTATTTTCAAACATAGATAGGGGTTGTGGGGGGCACCCACTGCATGGGGATGTGGAGGGGTCTGCTCAGCACCTCCACATCCACTTGTATAGAACAGAGGTGGTGAGCTCCGGAAACGCATGGGAGGTGGTGAAGACAGGCTTCAGAAACAGTTTGGAGGCCAATAGCTCCATGTGCTGAATAATTCACTGGTGTCTACCTGGTGGTTGATGGCTGTGGATCCACGGTGCTAACTTTCCCCTGCCTCTTGGGAAAAGAGAATGTTTTTTCCCCTCCAGTCCCAGCCCTGGTGCTACATGCACATCTTATTTGTTCTGAATTTGAGCCAGAGACCAAAATGTCATCCCAAAATTACACTAGCTGTTTAATGAGAAAGAGAAGGATAGAAAATACTGCAAGGGAAGAATAGAAAATATTGTAAACATGCAGTGTTGATGGCCAATATAATGACATCCTGTAAATGTTAATTTTGCCCTTTTTTTTTGCTCTTCGTTAGTGTCTGAGGACCAGATTATGGTAATCCATATGACAGATGCTTAGGGGATGGACAAATAGAACTGCCCCCTTTTTTGGTTACACAAGGGTCTGTGCAGACCCTCCAATCACACAGTGCCCCAAAAGAAGTGAGGGTGAGGCAAAATTTCAGCAGCCCCTTTTCTCTGCACTGATGCATAGCAGAATTGTGTCATTTGTTTGCCATCTCTTTCCTGCCCTCATTGGCCAAAGCAATTCATCAAGGTCAGATTAGATAATCACAAGGATCCTTTCTGGATTTATAATCTAGCAATTTTATTTTAGACCAAATTTCTGGAAAAACACAAAAATCCCATCCCTCCCCGTCCCCAAAGGAAAACTGCTAATTTTGGCAATTTTTTTTTTAACTAAATTCATGAAGAGTCCATAGGAGGAAGAAAAGATAACGTGGAAACCAGAACTGATTATGCTCCTTAATTAACTATCTTCTCTCTCTCTCACCTGATGATTCACGGGATTGCGTTTGCTCTTCCGTTTCCCTTCTGACCCCGTCCAAGTTGCATTAGTAAGAGAACCCTGCACGTGTGTGTGTGTATACACACACACATCCCAGGGAAGCACTCTATCTAGCATGACACAGTGCAGCTGTTTCCAAACCAAAGACTAAATTGAACAAAGATGTTTTCAGTGCAAAGACCCAGAGACCCTGACTGTTTTCAAGCTTTCAGATCCTAGACAGCCAAGAAAGCACAGTTTCAGGAAATATAGGAGCCAAATTTCTCTCACTTCAGAGAGGGCTAATCAAAGGCTCAGCTGTCACTCGCTTTGAGGTGAGGTGAACATGCTAAGCGCTTTTTTGTGTCCTAATGTATAGAAAGATCAAAGCACTAGTAAGAGAGAAAGCTTCATGTTCATTTGTCCATTATTGACCAGTGCCAATTGTTTTCAGCAACAGAGAAAATGATAATGCATAAGGAGGAGACTCTGGTTGAACCTCTAATATGAGCTCACTGGTGAGGACCAGATAGGCATCATGTCTTCTGGCATAATAAGGGAATGTAGATGATATTACAGAGCTTTAGAAATGTGAAAAATGGGTAAAGTTCAATGCTAGGAGCAAGATTCAGAGATACTCACTCAGACCCTGGATTTCCGAAAAGCCAAATTCACCCCCGGACAAACTCCACTGAAATTAATGTAGACATAGGATAAATCTGACCTTGTTTTAGAAGTGAACCAGCAAAACCCATCAAGACAAATAGAATTATTGATTCCTTGCAGCTGAACAGAAACTTCAAACACAAGCACTTGAAAGAGAAAAAATGGTTGGCGGAACACAACAGCTGCTGTTCTCATAAACACACTCTGACAGGACTGCTGACCAATTAGCAGAGTTAAGTGCTTCCCAAAACTACTATATTAACAACCTCATTATTATCTTTAACTTCAGGCTTGGGTATGACGTTAGTTAACAACCTGCATGTCAGTGGTCCACCTACGTCGCTCTGAGAAATCTCTACAGAGCTTGATTTATTTTATTTATTTTTTTTGAAAAAAAAGTTGATTTTAGTTTCAGGATGAGCCGATTCTTGTGAAGGAAAGTTTGTTGGCGTTTATTTGGTGAAGGATCATTAAGAACCTGAAATACACCTCTTTGATCTCTTCTTTTCCTTTTTTTTTTGTTTGTTTTTTTTTTTTTTTGGGTTTAGTGGGAATAAAGAACACTTAAGGGACATGAACTCATGCTGGGAGAAATACACAACAAAGTAAGCATGTCTGGGAAAGCTCCCTTATGCACTGCCGGGACTCTTTTTTCTTGCTCTTTGCCAGACATCTTTAGTCCTTCGGGAACTGTCAAGGGATTGACTGATGGAGTTTTGATCTGGAGTTCTTTCCAGCCGATCAGCAAGAACATTTACAAGTAGTGGCTGCGCGTCAAAATTTCTGTTGATGCACGGTGATGTGCCTCAGCGGTACAATGTGCTCCCTCAGACCCCCGAGCGTTGAAGCATCTACTTACCTTTAAGCACACACTTTGCTGAATTGAAGCCTCAGTGAAGGGCATTTGGGAAAGTGTCTGTCCCCGGCTCGGCTGTGGTAATTCAGCGATGCTGCTATATCTGTGGTGCCCCCTGCTGGAATTTGCACACTGCTGTCTGGGCTCTCCCCCACCAGAGTAGCTGTCCTATCCTTCTATCCAGAGAGATGTAATGCTAAATTGACAGCTGTGCACAGCGCATAGACTTTGGCTACAGAGATATTTATTTTTCTCTGGTTTTCTGAATGGGACGCGGCCTTAATGGCAAAACTTTCACTGGTGCTTAAAATGGGTCAGAGGAAGAGAAAATTAATGGGCTGATTCCTTCACTCTTCCCCACCCCAAAGCAGGCAGGGGCCCTGCAAATGATAAAGCACATAGACTTCAGCTTTGGCAATTTTTAGACTGGGTTAAAGACACACATGTAAGGGAATGTAAATGTGCAACTGCAACTAGAGATTTTTCAGAGCCATTTTGCACTTGGCCTTGCTGTGTTTTGCTAGGTATAATCATGTAGGTGCTCTTCTGTGGATGATGACTGGAAATCAAAACCATGGCAGAGCCAAGCAGCAGCATGCTCATCAGAATCTCAGCTCCTTGTGCAGACTTCCAAAGAACCCACCCCCATACTTCAATCTTGTTCTTCCTCACTCGGACACGTTCCAAAGGGGTAGCAGTGTTAGTCTTCTGCAGAAAAACAACAGAGTCCTGTGGCACTTTGAAAGACTAACAGATTTATTTATTTATCTGTTAGTCTTTAAAAGTGCCACAGGACTCTGTTGTTTTTCCACATTTGGAGGCGTCCTTATTTAACAGTACTGTTTCGGTTCACACTTCGGCAGAAGGGGGCCAGTCCCAGATACCCCTCTGCAGACTTCACTAGATGTAGCTTTATCACATAAGAGCATTTATGTAACCACCCCACCTTTGTATGGGTAATAACTGGGTCCTCTTCCCATGTGAACCCAAGGATCTGAATGGAATGTAACCAGCTCCCCAGGTGGAAAAGAGTATTGCTCACATCCCAAATCCCAAAAGCTGTTGGAAGGATACCCTTGTAAAGCTATACTTACATAAACGCCTATAGCACAGACTTGCTTGTAGTCTGCCACCCATCTTTAATCAGCTGCTTCTTTCCTTTCATCAACACTAGGAGGTAGTTTAAGACACTCCACTTCACATCCATCCAAGGAAAAACATCACCAGTTTCTGATCTTGGATAAACAAGTAAAATTTGCAATAAGGGGCTTCCTATTTGCACCCTTATTAAGTCCATTAAATGCGTTCATTGCCTAGTTTTGTGCGAAGCTCCATGGAAGAGGTTGCGCGCACAAAACGTTCTTCAGGCACGTTGAGATAATAGGAATCAGAGAGTTAAGTCTGCAGTGACTAAAAAATAAAATAGTTAATTCATCTGACCATTGCCCTGAAACATGGTACTGCTCTCAGTTGAAAAAGAATCTAAACATGTTAGCTAGGAGGAGATGAATCTGCTAGTCAGCTATTTTTAGGAGACACTTTCCACATTAGGACCATCTTGGTTTTTAAATTTTTAATGTCTACTTTTCCAGAGAACAAAATCCTGCAAACTGAATTTGAGAAAAGTAACATTTCTCCTGCCTGCATTGCTGTCATCACAGAAGATGTTAAAAAGGAAACCACTGATTCACCCTTAGTGACTGCCAGGAAATCAAGCTGGCCGAACAAATCACACAGCTGGCCAGCTGCATTTCCAAAAGCCATTGTTAAAAGGCTTGGCTGTCTTCTTATTTTCTGAGTTGATAATCAGTTGGGAAATGACAAAAGATATTTAATGCTTTCAGAAGTTTCTTTCTGACTAATTTCTATCAATGATCCAGACTTAGCCAGGTCTACTATATTCCTCTAGGATGTCTGCTCTTAAAAATTACAATGTAGACACCCAGATCCTCTGCCAATATAAATGGTCCTCAACCAGTGAAGCCAGTGGGCTGTAAGAAGTTATACCTGCAGTCGTTTTTCTCCTTTTGCTCAGCTTTTGATAGAGGAGAAAGCGAAAGGGAGTTAACTGGCCCTTGAGATAGATAACAGGTGAAGATGAGTTTGATTCGTCTCATCACTGTCTCCATTTGTGTGGATGACATCTTGTGAAGCATGTTCTGCAACATTTTAAGCTCCCTCAACTTCTTGGCATTTATTGAAGAGGCTCCGCCTCCTCATCAGAAGTACTTAGAGCAGGTCTGCACTACCGCTTACGTTGATCTAATTTTACTGTCCTCCGGGATGTGAAAAAGACCCTTTTTAGGAGCAACGCAAGTTACAGCGACCTTCGTGTGTCCACACTGGCACTATGTTGGCAGAAGACACTCTCCCACTGACATAGCTTCTACCTCTTGCAGAGGTGGAGTAATTAGACCAACGGGAGATCGATCTCCTATTGGCATACAGCGTCTTTGGCAGGTGCACTGTGGTGGCACAGCTGCCCTGATGTAGTGCTTCTAGGGTAGATCTGCCCTTAGTATCTCACTGGATCAGGCCCAGCATGGGCACATTCCAGTACTCCGCATCCTCAGACTTTCAAAGGCACAAGCCAGGTGCCAAAAACTCATGTGATTGCCTAAAAGAACGATTAGATTATAAAAATAATAATACATATAATGTTCTTTTTGTTTGCTTTCTGGCTTTTGAGTCTTTAGGGAACTCTAGTTTTGATTTCATGCTTTTCTCTGCAGCCATGATGGCTATAAAAACTTTGTTTGTTAGCTTTAAGTTAAAAAAAAAATCAGAGATTCTTACTTAATCAGTTATCTGCAGGAGTCCGGGATCTAAGAAGAACAGCCAATATCGTCAAACACACGATAAAATTAAGAGAATTGGCAACAGTGGAATTAAAACAGGACAAATTATGAAATGCACTGCACCGTTCAGGAGTCAGCAGAGCTGTGCAAATAATTGAATTTTTTGATTCATGGGCCATCCTGAAAAATTGACACTAAACAAAATGTTTTTGAATTTTTCAGTGAACCAAACAGTTGAACATGTTTTCGCTTTGGACCAAATGAAACATTTTTTGATTCTGTAGGCCATGACGCCAAGGCAAAGAGTTAGTTTATTGATATGTCACCAGAGAAAATACAAGCAACCTGCTGCTGTAAAGACATTGCCACCTGATTATTTTGCTTCCTTCCTTTGTAGGGCAAATTCAAATAACGGGCATCCCTCATCTCATCCCAGTCCACTGAAGGCACCACCCTCACTAATTCTCCCAGCCACAAACACAAAATTCCACAAGATCATGTTCAAATGGAATCACAGAAGCCGCCAGATGGGGGAGTGACTTAATGTTGCTTGAATGTTGGTATCCGAGACATCAGCCACCCTGGGTCTGCTCACAGAAATCCTGTTAATCTAGCATTTCCTACTCAGTTCACCCGTGCTCCCGGAAGCCTAATTAGATTGAAGTTTGAAGCCCCTTGCCCTTATTTGAAATGATTTATCGTGCCGTCTGATGCAATCCCGGTAGATAACCGTCACGAGATCTTGCCTGACATACTGTACGCACACTCCCTTCAGTGCAGAAAATGTTCTTGGCAAAATAACCAAAGACTTGAAAATAACCTTTAAGACTCTGCCCTGGCTTTGCTTATGTTTCGGACAGGCTTGTGATTGACAGGAATTTCAGAGGCCTCACTGGGATGGCTGCATCAATATGAATCATTCTGCATATCGACTCCTGAGGGTTTTAAGGAATTATTTCTTTTTGGCATATGCTCCATTGGAAATTGATAAAGTGCTTTACAAAATCCCCAAGCCATTAGCAGGGAAAAACGAAACAAGACAAAAAAACCCACCAAAAACTGGCAATAGGATCCAATGATAAATTCATTGCTGGGCTAGCTTCCAGAGTTTTCCACCTACAGGTGCTTTGCTGGTGTAGCACGAAGGGAGGTTACAATCCTCCATGGACACACTCAGGGCTAGTCTTCACTGACGGCGGTAAAATCTCCACCATCAGAATGACTTTCCCAATTGAGTAATTGCGTCTGTGAAGACCTGCTCAATCGATTGGGAAGCCGATCTCTAACCACCCCAACAACTGGAGTACTGTAGTTATTTCAAGTAACTTGTGTATCGTTCTTCAATGCCCACTGAAAACAATAGGCAGTGTAGACCCGCCCTCTGGAATATTTTTGTCACTGCAGAGACAGAGCTTGCTGTAATAAGGAGAGGAAAGAATGAACCATTTGACTGTTGTATGTATGCTAGCTGATTTGTTACATCCTACAACTCTGCACAGACAATTTGATTGAGAAGAGACCATATTCACCTTGAGTAATACTTTCGTCTCCAAGTAGTTTCATTGATGCAAATCATTTCCATGTGATTAATCACAGAAGATTCATACATTCTAAGGCCAGAATGGACCACTGGGATGATGTAGTCTGATCTCCCTTACAACCAGGCCATAGAACTTCACTAAAATAATTCCTATCCCAGATCTTTTAGAAAAAAATCCAATCTTGCTTTCAAAATTGTCAGTGATGGAGATTCCACTATGACCCTTGATAAATTGTTCCAGTGGTTAATTACTCACAATGTTAAAAATGTACCCTTTTATTTCCAGTTTGATTTTTTCTAGCTTCAGCTTCCAGCCATTGGATCATATTATACCTTTCTCTGTTGGATGGAAGAGCCTGTTATTAAATATTTGTGCCCCATGTAGGGACTGAGAGATTGTAATCAAATCACCCTTTAATTTCCTTAACTTTCTCTTTTTTAAAATAAATAGATTGAGCTCGAGTAAAAGACAGGTGAGGTTTTAAGGTAAAAGACAGGTAGTAAAAGGCAGGTTTTCTAACCTTTTAATCTTCCTTGTGGCTCTTCTTTACCCCTCTCCTGTTTCTCAACATCCTTTTTGAATTTTGTGCACCAAAAACGGACACCGTATTCCAGAAGTGGCTGCACCAGTGCCAAATACGGAGGTAAAATAACCACTCTGCTCCTACTCAAAATTCCTCTGTTTATGCATCTGAGGATGACATTCTCTCTTTTTGGCCATAGACTCATAGTGGGAGCTCATGTTCAATGGATTATCCACCATGACCTCCAAATCTTTTCCAGATTTGAAGTTGCATCTAGAAATGCGGCTCTGTGATAATAAAATGTCTGATGAACAAAATATGGTTTGCTCCCAATACGTTAAAGGCGTGGGACATCCCCACATGGAAGTCAGTGAGTTTTGCTGTTAACTTCAGTGGGAACAGTGCCATGATCTAGATTAGAATGAAAGGCCATGGAATAGGCTGCCTACATATCTTGCTGTCCATTGCCTACATCTGGCAGATAATTCATAGTGAGTAATTTGATACTTCCTCCTGGTAAATAAAACTTGGTCTTCAAAAAGAAACTTGTGGTCAAATCTTTCTAATTCTATTGTGATTGGACACTTGGGTCACGTTGTATGTACTGATTGCCTGATTGGCTTAGAAAATTTAGAAACGGTTTTCCATCATAAATACCCATGGTGATGAATTTAAAAATCACTTTTGGGCCTGGTCTGCAATATTAGCTTAAGGGCACCTATTTCTGCCAATGAATTAATTTTTTGGAGAATTTCCAGAAAGAGAAACCAAAAGGAAGGTGAAGAAACTTTGAATGAATCTGACTATAATAAACCAAAAATGGCAATAAAATAATATAAAATATAATCTGATTATACCATTAGCAAAAGAATGATGGAAGAGTCTATTCAATCTCTGTTGATCCTCAGAGCTTGGCTGGAAATCTCAAAAAAAAATAGATTTTGGCATTTCTACTTTCAGACATAGTTGGGAAAGTAAGAAATAATAGAAAAGCGGCTCAGTTTCATATCTAGATATCCTGGCTCTGGTGAATGGCATGTTGTAAATACTGATATAAAGACGGATCCTGCCAAGACTTACTCGTGCTACACACACGAGCAGACCCCATTGACGTTAATGGGGGACTGACTTCTCCGATGCATGAAGTTAAGCCTGTGGGTGTATGTTTTTGTAGGATAAGAGTCAGAGGTGATATTAGATAGAATAATCAAATGAAAGTTTCTGAATCTCAGGTGAGATCTGAGTGGGTTCTTTCTGTATACTTGATCTATCTTGGTCATGACTACCTCTGAAAATCATTTCCCATCCTCCAAATGCTCTCTCTCCTCTAGCACAATATTCCTGCGTATGTGACTCTGGACCTGATCCTGTGGTCCTCACTCCTACCAAACTCAAGTGTCTTACTTCAGTGGTAGTTTTGCCTCAGTAAAGGATGTAGAAACCTTTGCAGCTCAACCTAATTGCAATTATACGGGCACTTCTGTTCCAGATGAATGTTGCATATTTTCTTAACCACACGGTTCTCCTGCCACCTGCTCCCACCACTCCAGCCAAACCCTTTCAACACTTGCCTTCTATTTTCTGACTCTAGGAGCCCCCACCCTGTTTCTTTTTGCAGAATGTCACAGCGTATTGAAGAAGCAACATCTCTTTTATGCTATTTGGCATAAATCTCATGCAGTGGCACAGACAGTGGGTGGTAAATCAATATCAGAGAGGTTAAAAGACTGGCTGCTCACGCCTTGAATTTTATTTCATAAATTGATCTGTGCTGCTGAAGGCAGTTTGCAAATGACAGAAAACAAATAAAAAACAAGAAACCAACCCCTCCCCCCAACAACCAACATACTATGCACTCAGGCTAGGTCAACGGCTCCCCAGCCCTACTAGCAAGAGGAAAGCCAAGCTCGCTGTGATAGCACCTGCTATTTTTGTCTAAGTACCATGGCTACATTGGCCCTGATTTGGGAATATCATAGAATTCAGACCAGTATCTGCAGCTTCCCAAGTGCATGGGCTGTTTGAATCCAGTGTTCTGATTCAGCCCATTTCAAACCCCACACAACTCAGATCTGGATCCAAATTGATACTGAGGTTGAGGGTGTTTGTATCCAAGGCTTTGTCTGTGAAACAGTCTCTGATTCCAATGAATTTAAGTCACATCTACACCTGCCCTTTTTAGTCCATTAAAATTCAGTCTGCCTGATTTACTGCTTTGTTACTCCACTTTTAATTTTCTCTGTGGTGTAGCTGCTGTGCAGGCCATGTGCTAGGGTGACCAGATGACCCAATTTTATAGGGAAAGTCCCAGTTTTCAGAGCTTTTTCTTATATAGGCACCTATTGTCCCCCACCTCAATCTGTAATTTTTACAGTTCGCTATCTGGTTACACTACCGCGCATCCACTGCCTCAGTTCATCATCAGAACGCCAAGCCCAGTAGCTGGAACAGCAGCTATGTTGGTTTGATTTTGGGGAAGGGAGGGTAGGGACTGTTTTAGAGATTAATTCAAATCCAACTGACGTCAACAGAAGTCTTTCCATTGGCTTCAATGAGAGCAAATTCAGGCCTTTAATAGCCCCACCCCAAAGTTTTAGATGCATCTCTGGAGTTAATCTGTTGTATCAGCACAACTTTTTGCAGGAAAGATCACCTCAGGTTGACCTCAGGTTGGAAACCTTCTGGACTCTCCAAGAAGTCTGACCAGAGAACAGATTCTGGATTCTGAGCCCCCTTAGTCTGAACAGAGAAAATATCACAGATGCATTCAGCTCCCGTTCTGGTCTGAAAGGAACTAATGCAGAGCTTTCATGTTACAGCACTAAGAAAACAGCAGGTGTAGCTATAAAAATTGGAACATATGTGGGGACACCAGGAGCAAGTCCAGAGGCTTAGGCCCCATCAGCAGTAGAAATCATGGTTCTGTTGAGTGCCATCTTTTGAGCACTGCAGACCCTTGAATGCAGCTGAAACGGAACCCCCCTTTGTTCAAACGTGACTGCGTGGCCAAAAGTGGTTCTGTAAGGGTTACATAAACCAAAAGGAATCACAAGCTGTAAAAATAAAATATGCCTGGTTGCCAGCTTGACAATTTGCCCACCACCACTCTTCCTTGAGCCAATCAGATAGGGTTCACACCTTGCAGATTGCCCTCCTTTATCACTCCTGCCATCACACTGTCAACTTTTAGAG
The DNA here is from genome assembly GCA_007922175.1 of Pelusios castaneus. Taxonomy (NCBI): domain Eukaryota; kingdom Metazoa; phylum Chordata; order Testudines; family Pelomedusidae; genus Pelusios; species Pelusios castaneus. The sequence continues at coordinate 24,662,445 of ML685765.1, forward strand.
GGCAGAAAAGCATGAACAGAATGTTACACTTGGCCTGATAGGCATCTTTACTTTCAATGACTTCTCTTGAAACAGATTGACGATAAGAGAGAGGTGCAGCTGTTGCAAGTGGCTCTTTCCAAAGCAGAGCATTGCTCAATAACTAGTTGCCCCTGCCCACTCACCCTCCACTGCAAAACATAATTGCATTTTGGGCTGCCTCTTTCTCTTCAACCGCTCCCTCCCCATTAAGTTTGAGACAAGCGTCACCTAAGCTTAATATCAGAAATAAGTCAAATTCCAAAGGGGTAGCCGTGTTACTCTATTGTAGAAAGACAACAGAGTCCTGTGGCACTTTTAAAGACTAACAGATTTATTTATCGCATGAGCTTTCATGGGAGAAAATCCCACGAAAGCTCATGCGATAAATAAATCTGTTAGTCTTTAAAAGTGCCACAGGACTCTGTTGTCCATCAGAAATAAGCTATAAAGAAGGAGTCAAACAACTGACATATGCCAGTCTGTATTTTTAAGGAATGAAACAGGCTGGTCTTTCTGATCTATCTATCTATCTATCTATCTATCTATCTATCTATCTATCTATCTATCTATCTATCTATCTATCTATCTATCTATCACCATACACCCCATTATCTATCTATCTATCTATCTATCTATCTATCTATCTATCTATCTATCTATCTATCTATCTATCTATCTATCTATCACCATACAACCCATTATCTATCTATCTATCTATCTATCTATCTATCTATCTATCTATCTATCTATCTATCTATCACCATACACCCCATTATCTATCTATCTATCTATCTATCTATCTATCTATCTATCTATCTATCTATCTATCTATCTATCTATCTATCTATCAAGGTTTTCTTTACTAGGCAGAGATGGAGCTTTACATGTCCATACTTGGCTTTGGGATTTGGCAAAACATTGCTCATCACATTTTACCCCTCCAGAGACAACAGCAAAGCCGCCCACGGTTTGATTTTTGTGTCCATGGCCCATAGGAATATGGACAATGCTTAGTCCCATCTCAAAGCCATCCTCCACCACGATGCTCACTGTGCCTTGCCTCTGATGTTGGTTAGGCAGGTGGCATGTTGTGGCTACTGCTGCTCATCCACCCATTTCACCTACAAATTGTACGCAAAACTGGTCTGTGCCAAAGGTTCTCCTTATTATTCTTATGTACTCCTCTGTCTTCGATTCTTCCTTCTGCACTGTCTTTACAACTGTCTGAGGCAGCCTGGCCAAGGCTGTCTTTTAGAATATGCCCGTACAATGCCTACCAGTATGGGACTCCAAAGCAGATATGGCCTCAAGGTGCAACGTTTATACTTTCTTAGATGACATGGGCAGAAATATGATGGCATTGGGTCTACGCTAGCACTCCACTGCTGCTACTAAAGGGGAGCTGTATCAATGCAGGACCAGCAAATACTAGCAAAACTCCCCATCCCCTTGCCTTTATATATTCATTCCACTTACAACTCTGAAACACTCTTCCCTGCTGTTCCGGTGAAGAGCCCCTTTGCACACCATGCTTCCTTTATTGTGCTGGATCCCTTATTCTCAGTTGGAGCTTTGAAGAGATATCATCAGGCTAATTGTTTCCAATACTTGCAGCTACTCTCATCTCAAGAAAGGAATTAAGTTAATCAGTAGCAGGAAATTAAGGCAAATATGTAGTGTTTTCCTTACAAAGGAGGAGAACGTGAATGGAAACCAAGATTCCTGGGTTTTGTCACTAACTCACTGTGTGAGCTAGGCCACCTCACCTCTCTACTGTAGTTCACGTCTCTGGTCTTACCTGATAACACAACAGGACGCTTGTCCCCACCTTGTTCCCACTGGTGGTGGATGTGCTAGTGACCTGATATGGTATGTTTGTTGGAGTGGGTTCTGAGTTATTACAGAGAACTCTTTCTTTGGTATCTGGCTAATGAGTCTTGCCCACGTGCTCAGAGTTTAACTGATCACTGTATTTGGGGTAGGGAAGGAATTTTCTCCCAGGGCAGATTGGCAGCGGCTTGGGGGGGTTTTCACCTTCCTCTGTATTATGGAGCATGGCTCACTTGCTGGTAGATTCTCTGTACCTTATCATCTTCTTAAAGCCCTCAAATCATGTCTTAATCCCAGTCGTACGTTAGAGCAGTGGTTCTCAACATTTTGTGGGTTGTGATATGCTTGGGGGAGTGCATGACCCTAGAACACACACCTGTCCACCTCCTGCCAGGCTGAATCCAGCCCCACTCCTGGCTCCCCATGACACACTTACGGCTGTGTAACAACGCAGTAATGTGTCCCGACACCGTGGTCAGGAACCACTGGATTAGAGGTTTATTACAGGAGTGGGTGGGTGAGGTTCTGTGGCCTGCATTGTGCAGGAAGTCAGACTAGATGATTGTATTGGTATCTTCTGACCATAACATCTATGAGTTGTAATATCTGACAGCCCTAGACTGGGGCACTTTATTTCCTCTCCATGCTGCCTCAGCTTCACTGGCTGGAGTGCTTTGTGGCCCAATCCCAGAGTCCATCTCTGACTACCCACTCCGGACTCAACTAATGGGAGGGAGGCAAGAGCAGTTCTGTGAAGGTGAGTCCATGCAGGTGAGAATGGGTGCACCGTATACTGCCTCAGTCCTTTGTGCAGGTGCACAGGTCGGAAGAGAATTCCCCACAAAATGAATTAGCAGCTGGTGGGTTTGCAAGGCTGCCTCAAGATAAAATGTTGTAACAATAATAACTTGCTCCTACCACCGTGAAGGATTTCAAAGTAGTTTATGATGTTTATATATTAAAGAGTTGTTTCACTCCCTACAGAATGCAGCCCCTTCTGAGGAAGAAATGTGGCAGCTGCTTAGCATCAGACAGTAACATTACGCAGCAGTTAGGAGAGCAGTGGAAACTGAACCTGCATGCAGAACATAAATACCCAACTAGGAATAGAAAAAAGACTGAAAAAAACAACGAGAGTCCCGTGGCCCCTTAAAGACTAACACATTTCTTTGGGAACAAGCTTTCGTGGGCTCCAGATGCATCTGACAAAGTGGGTTGAAGCCCATGAAAGCTTATGCCCAAAGAAATGTGTTAGTCTTTAAGGTGCCACAGGACTCTCGTTGTTTTTACTGTACACAGACTAACACAGCTACCCCTCTGAAAAAAAAGACTGAGATTCATTTTTTTGAATATTGTTCTCATTATTAACAGCAACAGTGGTATTTGTTTATGTATTTATTATTATCTGTATATCACCCTTTGCTGAGAGTCAACATACAAAGTGTATCACCGTGCCAAAACCTTATGTGATCTGTAAATTGAGCAAGCATGAAGTATTACCTCTCCATTTCAGATGGGCACAAGATAGCAAACCAGAGAGAACAAGAATGGCCTAATCACAGGTATACCACTGGGATAGAGAGTGCCACTCTTTGTGATTTCAATCTTAGATGGAAGCAAATATTTATTATTGGGAACCAAAAGTTATCAGCTCAGGTTGTCTTTTCCACAGAGTCTCTTGGCAAGGAGAAAATTTGAGCCACAAATTGTAGGGGCCTCTTCGGTATTTTCTGGGGAAGGCGGTAGGTAGGCAACACTGTTTGGTGGTTTTTGATTTCTGCTTTTTATAGATTCCCTCTTGGGAGTTCCTTGACATTTGGATCCTAATTTATATGATCCTCTTTGAATACAGACTATTGCAGGGTGTGCAGAGAGGGTATTAACAGCCAATTAAATGGTCCCCTCCTGAAGAGGGTGGAAAATGGCATACAGATGATCTATTCTTTGTTCAACATCAATTACCATTCCATTGCCAGATGTTGTTCAGAGGAAGGTGCATGCCATAATGTACTGTGTTCTGCCTTTTCCCATATAGAATCTCTAGGAGGAGAAACCCATGTGGTGGATTCTTAATTTAATTAAACATCTGACATTGTGAAATCCATCTTTTTGGCAAATATCATCCAGACCTAAAATCTACATCAAAATTAGCTCTGCTGGAGGACTTCTGCATTTGTAATTTGTCAAAAATATATGTTTTTAGGTTAAATAGCTGATCCCTTAGCATCATTATCCAGAAAACTCCCAGGCATTTTCCATATTGTACAACCTCTGTGGTGAGCACTCAAAATTTCATGTGATTTAGCTGTCACGTGCATCCAGCCTGTTGCCAGCTATCTTCAAAAGAGACCGTGACAGCATGTGTTCGTGAAGCTCTGCAGTTCCATAGACTTTGGATCACTCTTTTGGCCACATATGTCATATGTAACAGAAGATGCTGCGTATGGATAACAGCTGTTGAATGTTCCAGGGTGTTGGTTAACATATTCTGTAGAACAAGAGAGGACTTTTTTCCTGTGAAGAGAGAAAATGTCACCTTTTGTGGATGAGCTTGAAAGGATTTAAAGTCTCAAGGCTGCTCATAGCCAGAGAAATTCTGCCACAGAGGAGACTTCCACTGCGATATGAGGATGCCTTAGTTGGATCTTGTTTGTGAGAGTGTATGTGTTTAAGTTTTTAAAGTAAATCTCCTGCTGGTGGAGGTTCTGGATTGGAAGCATTCGTAACTAGATTCTGTAATTATCGGAAAATTAGACCACTGGGGTGCTACGCCCACTGGCTATTATGTTGATCAATAATATCTTATTGTTCTTTTGTGCTTCCTGGTCTGTATCCACTTGTTGTCACTTGACTTATATTTAGACTGTAAGGTCTTAGGACAGGGGCAGACCTTTTGTTTTGCGTTGTCCAGCACCTAGTGCAGTGGAGTCCAGGTCCATGACTGGGAGCGCCTTGGTGTTAGCACAATACAAATAATAACAGGACTGATAATATACATCCAACACTCCCACTAGGCCCCTAGGGTACATCTACACCTGCAATTTAAGTCAACTTAAGAAGGGTTAAGTAGACTTAAATTAAGCCATGTCCACACTAGGCTTTCATTAAGTCGACTTAAGAAATTCCTTAAGTTGACATAATGAAAGCTTAAGTCGACTTAGGTACTACCACTCCTTAAGTCGACTTAAGCCTCAAGTCGACTCCTTAAGTCGACTTAAGGACAGCATGGATGTGGAGTAACCGAGAAGTAGGCTAATCAACTTACTCCACTTTGTTAAGTCGACTTTAATAAGTCGACTTAAAGTCGACTTGACTTAACAAAGTCGACTTAACTTTTGTAGTGTAGACATAGCCCTGGTGCTTCTGCCCTGACTTAATAGTACTCCTTATTTCTTGTTCATTCAAACCTTGGCTTGTCAGTGCCTATGATGATGGATGTGTTAGTGAGGAGAGCACATATGATGAACATTCTAACTACAGGAGGCCAGAAATGTAACCCCATCATTCAAAAACTTTAGCATATGCCTGTGGGGCGAACTGGCCAGCCAAATACCACCCCCAACAGCAGCAGAATTCCAGTCCTTTCTTACAGGGAAGGGTTTATTTCCCAAAATCAAAACAGTCTCTGCCCTGCTGCTTGGACCTTTCCTCTGCCCTAGGATCTCCTGCCGGATCCTATCTTCTTTCTGACAATCTCTGTATCACCTGATCATTGGCCTCAGATCTATTGCCAGGGAGACAACTAATTAGTTACAGCAGGAGCTACACCCACCTCCCTTAATGGGCTATCCCACCCACTCTGAAATTGAGGATTTTAAATTACGGTTAATGGGCAACTGCTCCTCATCCACTTGCATGGCAGAAGGAGCACTGGCCTGCTCACACTGTGAGTCAATCTGTGGCAAGCCTCAGAATGGGAGTAAAGGGTCCTCGTGTACCCCTCCTTCCCTGAGCACTGTCAAAAAGAGAGGGGATGATCCTAGACATTAATAGTTTCATCTTAAAATGCGTCCTTGTTTAATCAGTAAGGAATATCTGAGTGAATAAGGATCTGCCAAACGAGAGCTCTTAGCTATTACTTGCCGAGGAATGGATATTATGAGAGTCGGGGAGACCACAAACTGGTCTAACCATAACCCACAGATGTTATTTTCAGCAATTAGCAGTGTATAGTTAAGGCATCCCAGCACCTAAAGCTGTAGCCTTTACCAAAGGTAAGCAATCACTGCGTGAGACCTGGAGGCTGACAGATACAACTCATTGCAAGTCCCCAGTGTGTTTTCATCAAGGAATCATTGTGGGCAAAACAAAATGAGAAATCTGGAAGTCTTTTTTATTGCCACTTTGCAGATGAGAATGCAGAATAGTTCTCTGGTGAATCATTTCAGGATGGTACGTGAGAGGGATGTTCATTAATGTGGAGAGAGAGAGAGAGAAACGTGTGCTACTGCACTCCCCAGACGTGGCAGACATACCCCTTGTTGGTATCCTGGATTACCCTGTGTGTATGGTGAATCGGACTCAGGACCATGAACTGCCAGAAACAGTGCCACTCATTGTGATTTCAGTCTTAGATGGAAGCAAATATTTATTACCAGGAATCAAAAGTTATCGGCTCAGTTTGTCTTCTCAACAGAATCTAGTAGTGAGGGGAAAATTCAGTCTACAACAATATTTTTAGGGACCTCTTGTGTATTTGCTGAGGAAGGCAGGAGGTAAGCAATACTGCGTGTTGGTAATGGCATTCTGCTTTTTATAGATTCCCTCTTGGGAGTTCCTTGACCTTTGGGATGCCAAATTTATATGGTCTTCTTAGAATATAGACTTGCAGGATATGTGGGGAAGGTATTAACTGCCAATTAAAGGGTTCCCTTTAATGGGAGGATGCCTCACTTAGCATACAGACAGCTTAACAGAGCCAGCAGGTTGCAACTAATAAAGAATCTAGAAGTGCTTCCCTTCAAAAGCAGCAGAATACATGTCTTGTATATAAGAACCCAAATCTCCTGGTTGGCACAAGTCTGTGAATTACACTGCATTGTAAGTCTGTAAACATTCTAAATTGTTGTTGATGTATTTATGATGTCAGGGTGAGGCCCTAGGACGAGCTGCTATCCTGATAGCTGGGCACGGATTTAACTTAGAATACTTGTCAGCTGAGGGTAAGGATGAAAATAGCCCTCAGAAGAAAGTAGAGGCCATTTGACCATTATGATGCTGCACTTGTATAGGCATAAATGCAGAGGAGTGGGATCAAAATCCTTTTCAGCAAGGGGCAGAACTGAGCCTGTGGTCCATGATAACTCTGGAGGTTAGAGAAATTCTCTTACACTAGACACCATGGTATAGCTGAGTCCCAAGATTTATTCCTTTTTCTTTGACTTATGAGTTAATGTGCAACATTTAGAAAACACGGAGAGTCCCCAAAGTGAATAATTATTACTATTATTTGTTGCTTGTGCTCATGTCACCCTCAGCTGAGAACTTTCCAGACTTCCAAAGCCAAAGCTGGTCATTGCATTTTTGGGAGACCTCTGGTTAGAGAGAAAGGAGGAAGAAATATGGTGTCAATGGTGATATTTCCAAACACAGGGCCTGATTCATTCTGTGATAACTTGTGTTTTCTCAGCAACATGATTTTCCCTCATACAAAGTTTGGACAGCAAATTTTGACCAGCTCAACCTCTACTGTTGTAAAATACAGTCAGTTTCCCACTGCTTCTTCTGAAACAGGGTCAAGATGTAGTGCTGACAATGGTCAACACAGGTTGTTTTTAATTTGAGAGCTAGGAAGGGCTACAGGGTCTGTTTGTCTGTCCGTGTGACTCAGTGAAAAAAAATCTAGTTTATATTCTCAACAGTTGACTCCTTTTTCTTCTTTGCCATGAGTCACAGCACATCTGTCAGTAGACCCATAACCCATAAACCCATAAATGGGTTTAGTATCCAAGATGCTCAGGGACACAACCTAATATTCTGGTTGTCTCTAAATCTCTGTCTGCCAGAAGCTGGGACTAGATGACAGTGGATGGATTACTCAATAATTGCCCTCTTCTTGTCATTCCTTCTGAAACATCCAGCTCTGGCTATTGTCAGAAGTCAGGGTACTGGGTTAGATGATGCAGTGGTCTGACTCTGTATGGCTATTCTCATGTTATCGTCCTTGATTGTTACTTCAACTGCAAGAGCTATTTGTATTTCTTGAATGATGAGCTCAGACATGTTTCTTCAAATCACCTCCTTTCCACCATTTGCTGCTGAATCATTCTTGAAATACATTCAGACATTGTGTGCTCCACTGTTTCCTCATGCAAGTTCCAATAAGTAATCAGCATCTCATGGTATCTGGAGGTGATGAAAGGGGCCAGCAAGAATGACCCTCAACAACATTCAGCCCGAGCCGTGGTTTCTGAGGAAAATTTAAAAGGAGCCCTACATGAGAATTCCATTTCACACACAGAAATGGAGAGAATTATGCTGCATGCCAAAAAGTATCACACTGAAAAAGTGTGACTGATATGACGGGTGAGAAGCATGAAGTAACTGATAAAGTATTTCTGGCTGTTTATAGGAGTGTGAACAGAGCTATTCACTGATCTGGCTGAGAGTAATGATCTGCCGGTTCTGAAAGGTCTCCACAAAACATACACTAGCACCGTGCATTCTGATCACTCATGTGCCTGTTGTATTGCCGTTGAAATGAAGGATGGGTGAATGGGGTAAGATGAAATAAACACTGCCTTTCATTGAATTGAAACCAAAGGAAACTATTTCTGTTAAGGTTCTGATGAGCTGGATAACTTGTTTCCCTGATTATTTTCCATGTTATGATGACCGAGTTCCAGCAAGTCGAATTCCCAACGGGTAGCCGTGTTAGTCTATTGTAGAAAAACAACAGAGTCCCGTGGCACTTTCAAAGACTAACAGATTTATTTATCTCATGAGCTTTCGTTGGAGAAAATCCCACTTCATCAGACGCTTTGAAGATGGGAAACTTACAGTTAAATAAATAAATAAATAAACAGATAAACAAATCTGTTAGTCTTTAAAAGTGTCACAGGACTCTGTTGAGTTCCAGCAAGAAAGAGATGGGGCAGAATAACATGAACAAGGCATTTCTCACAGTAAGTCCCATTATTTGAACGGAACCTTTAAACATGTTGTGGTTACCCCATAACTAACTGAAATAACGGGGTGAGGGGAGGCCTATCAAAGATCACTCGTTATTGATGCCATCTATATATCTTTAGTCAGTGACTTTCTAACTTTTGTAAAAAAAAAAAGAAGTCTAGTTTGATCATTTGGATGAGAAAGAAGGGGGCTTTCCTATGTTCAGATTGCCTTAGTATTTGCAAGTGGGTACTAGCCTGTAAGCATGTCCTGGGCAGCAGCAGTTCCATATTCTACACAGGGGAGTTTCAGCCTTTTTATGGGTAAGATGGGTAGTTCAGTCTCCGTGCTGATTTGGTGCTTGGCTAACTTGTCTGCTGAGCTCGCCAGTTACATTGCTAGTTTCTCTGATGCAGACTCATGTCCTTTAGTGTATTACAACTAACAACTCCTTTCAGAAGAGATATCAAAGAGTTGACTCCCTCCCCCCCGCCCCAAGCTAGGCCAGTTTTAAACCAATGGGTAAAGGCCTCTGTGTTGCAACATCAATCCCCTAAGCCAACCAGTGCCAACTAGATGAGAGGTTGGGTTGACAAGTCAGACGAAGCAATGACGTTCCTCTTGGATGCTAATGACATGATTATTAGCATATCTACTTCAACAGCTGCCCTGAAAACCAAGCCTGGTAAATATTTTTACAGAGCTATTGTTCTGCCTTGCCTTAGATGGAGTTCTCAGAAGTTAGGCAGTAAATCTGGAGCAGCAGCTGCTGCCAAATCCCTGAAAGATTTTTCCAAAAGTTTTGATTTTGAATCACCCCTTGGAGTTGAATAAGTTTGAGCTGGTGGAGGAGAAATGCAGCTGTAATAAGCCACAGAGAGAGAATGTTTTCTGACAAGCTGTATCCCCTCTATTATTCTCCTTGTCAAGAACAAAGGGGAAGCATCCTCATGAAGTAAAGCATTATCTATGCAGCATAATTCTGCTGGCAGAAGCAGTAGAGCCAGTTTTATACACTGAAGTTGCATCATAGCTTTTTGGGATGTGGCACTCTTCCTATCTTTACAGAATCATTTGACTAAGAAGTCAAAAGCAGCAACAATAAGAGATACCTTGGAAAGGGTATTTCAAACTAGCATTCAGTGGAAGCAATGGGACCATTTGTGGAGCAACACTGTGTGGTTTGATTTTTGGTTTTATTTATTGATTTAGGGCAAAAAATATCATTTCATTAACTATATTAATTTCAGCAGTCTTGGACCAGGGATGAATTCCTTCTCCTCCATCTTTTCTGTTCTTTTAACTGGTATTGGGGCTCAGAACAGCTTCAGAACTGGTCTGATTTTGTTACACAGATATGAATCAGGAAGAACCCTATTGAATTCAATCAAGTTAAATTGGTGGAAAACTGGTGTGAGCAAGAGGAGAACTAAGTCCTTTTATTGTTAAAATTGCAGCATCCCTAGCTAGTGGCATCTTGTTTGACCTCTGCAGAACAGCAAATATCTAATTAAGACAGTACCAATGATGGGAGAAATTTAGCTAAAATGTTAATCTTCCTGAAGCTATTTTCAAACCTACCACAGGATTAAAATAGCTGCCTGTACATCTGTAGAAGTGACTCACAGGGTGTATGCCTGTGGTTGTCAGCATTTAATCTTAATAACAGGACAAAATCTAGACACCAGGGTAAAGTTGAGCTAAGGTGTTTTTCACATAGATCCTTATGAAGAAAGGGAATATGTTAGAGGGGAATGAAGAGAGCTCCGTTCTCAGTTTAATCCCCAAATGCTCAGATACCACAATAAAGAGTACAGTATTGCTATCTAATTAGACTCATCATGGGCCTTAGAATTAGATCTTTACTTCCAATGGTAAAGTGAAACTAGTTAACCTTCATCATGCAGGTCAGTCCTATCGACATAGGTAAAGCATTAAAGATACAGCGGTTTCCTTTGGTATGGTATAATTCAGCAGCTAGCAATCATGTTGTTTCTCTGAAATGATCTGATCTCAGTGAATAGGATAAATAGGGAAGAAATCTCATGGCTTTCCCATGATATTTCCAGGACTTCCTGCTTTCAATGTGGCTGGAAAGGCCCATGAATTTCTCAAGGCATTCATCCCTTCTGGTCTTGGCCACTGTCAGGGAATGCAGTTGGGTGACAATGAAGTCCAGACATGTTCAAAATTTGGGCTTAGCATAATTTGATTCCAATTAATTTGCCTTTACCGTCTATCTCCAACCATTCCTACACACACTTAAACTTCTTTAGTTTAAATAGAGATGGTCTCCATACTTTTGACAAAAGGATTCTGAATGAATTTGAAGTCTGAAAAATTTGCATTTTGTTTTTAATCTTAAAATTTCATTTATTTCATTGGAGACTTGGCTACATTTCTTGGCTTGAAAGTGGGGGTGCCTTTGCAGCTGGAAAAATAGCCTATTTCCCAGGGCAAGAGTGGTTGCCTGCTTCTGAACAAAAGGTGCTTTCAGATTTTGAATTTTTTAATATTTCTAGAATGAAAATAATGTTGGTATCATTTTGTGGCCAGGTGTGAATTGAGTGTGAAATGGCCCAGAGCAAAATTGCAAAAACGCAGGTGTGAAAATTTTCTGGAATTCTTTATATAAATCCACAGTGAACAATGTTTATACAGAGTAGGAATAAAGCTCTTTGATTCCAAAACAACCTTCTATGAGCTCCATAAGCTCAATTAGATGCAGCGACTCAGATGACCAGGAACATTTACATTATATTACCCTCATTACAGATACACTCACAGTGGGAGATGAAAAATATACTACCTACGAGCCTCTCCTCCCCCCCCCCCCGTATTTGTATAATATGGGAGAAATATCAATTTCTCCTCTGATGTTTTGAGGAATTTGAATGTTGTCCAGACTTCAAAAACTGACTTTCTCTTCTGTTTTGGTCATCTCCAGTTTTGCCTGTCCCTGTAACATGTTATTTTTTTCTTAACACCCCAGTTTCTAGAATTCTGATATTATCAGAGAATTTGAGCTTTAATTTAAAAAAATGAAGTAAGTTTCTAGCCACCACCCCACTCCAGAGAAAAGTTTGAGAGTGTGAACCCAAAAGGCTACAATAACAGAAGGAGAACCTCACATTTATTGTATTCAAAATTTCATGTTTTTAAGCCAATCTCTTGATTTTGAAGGGTAGTTGACCAAATGTTTTGCAATCTCCAAATCAGGTTTTGCGAGAGACTGGGAAAAGATGGGCAAGAGGCACAAATACCAAAGCTGATAAGGGAAAGGGTCTTTATAGTACTATCCTTTTTCAATGTATTGTACTATTGACAGAAGGTTCAATGTGCATGGGGGCATGTGTGTAGCGTATGTCTTTATTGAGTGACGATTGAGTTTACTAATTGGCTGACTGCCATCTGGTGGCTCAGTGCTTTATACTAGAGGCATGCGATGGGTGTTTCTTGCAGTCATGGTCTGAATATACAATATAATATAAGCTGGGCTGGAAAGATGCCAAGACCCACCAAGGCTTAGCCCAGTGGTGGTGCAATGCCTTAGTAAAAAGTCAGATAGTATGTGAATAAGGGGCCCATAGATCTGCCAGTTGTATTCCAACACCGGCTAAGAGATGGAAAATTTAGAAAGCTGGTTTACTTCTCATTTGATTGGGGGAAAAGGCACAGTTTGGAGCCTTAAAAAGATTCCTGCACAGTAGAGTCTTCTACCTTGTGCAACAGCTGTAGTGATATCATGATATCTATTATAGGGTAATAGTAACGCCAAGCTCTCTGAGGCAGCAGTACTGTGGTGAACCCTTGACCTGTTTTAGTGCAGAGATGTTGCTTGCCTGTGGGTCTCCTGGCACATTGGGGAGCTGAGAGAGTAGTGTCTTGCAGGGTCTTTCAGATGCACTAGGACCCTGGGCTTAGTTTCCCATCTTGCCCTCCCAGGCCTGTTCCTCTTATGCCCCTACAGAGTCTAGCTAATTTCTCCCTGTAGCAACCTGCATGGAAATTGGTGGGAGGACCACAGATTACAGGAGGGAGGAGTTAGGATTTGGAGAAGACGCCAGGAAGTCAGCCTGTGTGCACATGGTTAGAATGCTAGCTGCAGCATCAATGTCATTAGTTTTTTTTGGTTTTGTTTTTTTAATAAAAAGGCAGTTTAGTTTTACAGGTATGGAGTCCTTTCATGCTATTACCCAGCATGTAGTACATGAAATACCAACACAGCTGAAAAATATGTTACCTTGTGTAGTTCAAAACAGGCATTCTGAATAAAGGAAACAGCTCGTTGTGTGATCTCTCTCCAAGATATCTCTGCTTGTGTGCACATTTGTGCTCAAAATTTGGGACAAGTGCAGACTTTGCTGGTTGAGTTAGAGGTCTGCAAAGAAATGCAAGGAATACAGGTCACAATTTTTAAAAAGGAAGCATTTAAAAACATTTCTTCTAAATAGCTAATATTTCATTAAGAAATACACAGAAAACTCAACATCCATTAAGGGGTATTGGGGTGAACCTGAAGATTAGATTCAGTCATTAAGTATCAAACCATGATGATTTCAGTGCAGTTCTCCTCACAATCTTAACTTACAGTGTCATTAGTGAGACCTCCATTGTACTATTGACTATAGAATTTTACAGTAACATTCTGAAATACTACAGCATACTAGAATTTACTGCTGCGTTTGGTGATTTTACCCTAGAATACTATCCCTTTATTTTTAAATAAGGCTTGGCACCAAGCTAGCAGACTCTATTTGTTGATAGCTCTCTAGCACATTTGATACTTTGATTAATACACATTGATATCTCTTGTTTCTGCTGGGAGGGAAGATTTCTCAGAACAGAAAAGTGCTGGAACTGACTTTTCTGGGAAGGGTGTTTAGAACCTTGCTGCATTTATGGTTGTGGGTTCACGCTAAACATGACATACCTGCTTTTGCCTGCTATTCCGTGGCTTCACATGACAACATATTTTTTTTTCAAAGACAAATTGCTTTTGCAGTTACCATGCTGAATTTTTAGAAAGACTCCAAACACGACTAGTTTTTCAGACTGACTCTGAACTATCTGGGTCCGTAGGTGAGAAAACCCTGTCCATTTATTTTCAGCATATTAGAATTTAAGGGTCATGTGAAGTATTGGCAAGGAACTGTAAAACTTCTTGAAACTGAAGGCGGTCACATTTCATTGCAGACTAGCATGGGGGCTCAGGATCAGTTGTAAACATTTATTAATTAATTATTTATTTAAAGGAGTAAAATTGAGACCATTTTTTCTGACAGAAAAATGGCTAAAAAGGGCCATTCTTAGGCAAAAAATGGCTTTTGTGTCAAAAAGGGGAGCTTTTGAATGTATTTATAATGCCACATCAAGGCAAGCCATATGGATTTTAAATGGGGGGTGAATATATTTGCAAAGATGTTTTCAGGGGGCTGGATTTTACCATCTCATTCATACTTTGGTACCTTGCTCCAGAAGAAAGTATGAGAAAGCTACTCGGGGTTAATAGTATGTTACTCTGTGCAGCAAGTCCCATTGCTTTCAATGGGGCTTGTCACAAATAGCTAGATGTCTCTGTCTTTACTCACCCCACTTCATCCTTACTCCCCAGCTCAGGTTGTGACCGACTGCAGTCAGCAGAGCAGGGATTATTCACCCTCTGCTGATGTGGAAGGTTAGGAAATAGAAGGAGTCCTCACTTTGCTCTGCCCCCAGTTCTTTCACTCATTACTTAGAATGGGTGCAGAGGGATGGAATACGCTGTTCCACAAGAAAAGAGGTGAAATGACTCCCTCCTTTCCCAGAGCAAGAGCAGAGAAGGGGAAGAGTTGTGTCTCTCAGAAAGTTCATTCCCAGCATTGGTCTTGGGGCAGTCCAGCTGCACACTGCCCGTCCCTCAGGGAAGACTATAAAGTTACACTTGAGTCCAGAATATGGTACTACTCAACATGAGTCTGACTGGCAAAACCTGGGCCATTGGACTGTAAAATTAGCAGAATCACTTTCCGGAACAATTTAGCCCACTAGGATAATGTAAAAATTGCTCCGATTGTTTCCTCCCTGTGATTGATTTTTGCTGTCCCTATTTACAACTTTCAGTCAGGGCTCTGAGAAGCACCAAAACAGAAGGTGGCTACTCTGACAGTATTCCCAGGGTAGCTAGAAGAAAGCATCCTAAATCATAATAGAGAGATCCTGTCCATGTAAGACAGCAGACTCAAGGGGTTTGGGCAGGTCGGATAACTAATGAATAAACGTATGGACACTGATCTGAATTGAACTCAGTGGAGATATCATCCATCGCTGCTTCCCAGCAGTACTGGGGGCTCATCCTGGATGTTGTTTGATGGAATTGTGCAGCTGTCCTGTAGGAACAAGAAGATGGTTTTTCAAGATACTGGGTGGCTCTAAATATTATTAAGCAGGACTGTTAGAACATGCTTTTCCAGCTAGTCAGTGCTGTGAACATTAAATAGTTTGTTGTTAAAAGTATTTGCTTTTCTAGCTGTTGAGTGGCCTCATTTTTTTTTTCTCCTCACTAAAAATGTTGATTTTCCAGCTCGTGAGTCACTGAAAATACAGCAGGCATCCTACCTCCCCCTGTAGATATTTGTTAAAAACTCACAGACCTATTTATTTTCATTTGCTATAGAAGGTGGAGTAAATTATTGGCCCAAGCTAAAATAATTTGTTTTCAGCTACTAGAACAAGCACAAGAGGGTAACACTTAGGCAAATAATGAATCTAACTCTAACCTTGGACTCTGGTAGGTGACTGTACTTCAAAACCCATAACTAGGTTTTCCGTGTGATTCCAAGTACGTAACTACCTCAAATTCAGAAACAGAACCTCGGCTGAGCAACTCATCTGTTTCTTTGATCTTCAGTCTCTAGTCTAGACACAGGTGATCAGCAGTGATCTGCTCCTCAGAGTGTAGCTTCAAAAGGTTTTATTTTTATATAACTGAAGATGGAGAATTTGCATTAATTTCTCCCTAAGTATTTCACGGGAAATCTATTTCCCACTTATTATCCCCCATTTTTGTCTGGCACATTTTCAAGATAGTCTTTTGAACTCACAGGCCTCACATCACCTCTCTCCCAGAGAGGTTGCATTCAATTCTGACAATAATACATAAACTTTGCATTTAATCCAATGGTCCTCTAGGGCTATGTCTACATTGGCAAATTAGTTCGAATTAAGGAAGCTTAATTCAAACTAACTTAAACCTTCACCACACTAGTCTTTCATTAGTTTGAATTAAGGGCTTCCTTAATTCGAACTAATACATTTGATTGCTTAATTAGAATTAACGGTTAATCCAATGTGGCCATGTTAGTTCAAACTAACTAAACTAGTTCGAACTAATCGGCAGATTGACCTTCCTGCAACTGACTAATTTGAACTAAGCAAGTACCCTGTATGGCCATGGCTAGTTCGAACTAGCATTCTAGTGGGGCCGTTCTAGTTCGAATTAAATTAATTCGAACTAACTAAAATTAGTTTGAATTAGTTAGTTTGAATTAACTAATTCGAACTAGATTTTGTAAGTGTAGACATAGCCAAAGATACTTAAACTTAATTCAATAAGAGTTCCTGAGGCCATGCAGAAAACTGACTTATCTATCACAGAAGGTAGGATATTTTCACTGGATCAGGCTATCATTCTTAGGGCAAAAGACACTGGTAAGCTTTCCTCTTTGGTAGGGGCATCTGGCTTTCTGCAGCTTCCAAATCACATATTTGGAATGCTCTTTGCATCAGTTTGGAAAGGATTCAAGCCATTTTATGGAAGCTACAATTAGTGGCTTCCCACAAATAGCATTTAGCACTGAGAAGTGGCAGATCTGTCATGCCATTTATGGGCATATTTCAGGTAAAGGAATTTCAGTGCCTTTCTAGTGGTCTTACCTCAGGAAGCATGTGTGTGTGTGTGTGCCTGTGTGTGTGTGTGTGTGTGTGTGTGAGCTCTGATTTTTTCCCCCCACTAACTTACACAAATCATTATATTTGGCCTTGAGCATCGGGAAGATTTTATTCTACATTATTTTTTTTTCTCTCCAATTTCTTCATAAGATGAAACAAAATGTTCTTTTATATTAGAAACCCAGGTTAGAAACTGGGTATGAGCTGGAAAAAGGGTCCTCAGCAGCTACAAATCAACAAATTGACTTTAATGGATATGTGCTGATTTCATCTGTGGAAAATCTGTCTCAACATTTCCCTCCTTTTTTTTTTTTTCAGCCATATCCTCAGCAGCTTCTTACTGCAGCCACTACCCTTGAGAAAATGGCTGGGTCTCCCTTCAGAGCTAGTCCACACTATTCCTTAGTTGACCAGAGGGGGTCACTGTTATGTGATGCACTCTCTTAATTTCCTTCGAAGGCTGAATGCCATTCCCACCTGCCTGGGAAGTGAAAGAATTAAAATTCACTCTTTCACTGTAGTTGACGGTTCTGATGTGTTGATTTTTCAGACAAAAACAACTCATAAATTCCAAAACCAGAAGGGATCACTGTGATCAACAAGTTTGACCTCCTGTATAACCCAGGCCGGAGAATTTCCCCCCGAATAATTTCTAGAGCAAATCTTTTAGAAAAAACATCCAATCTTGATTTTAAATATACTAACTACATTAATATACTAACAGTCACCTAAGCAGAATGGTGATGATGACTGTAAAACGTGTAGGGAGATTAGAGAAATCACCCAATAATAATGAAGGAATTTAACTATCCCAATAGTGACTGGGAACATGTCACCTCAGGACAGTATGCAGAGAGAAAATTTCTAGACACCATTAATTGCTTCCTGGAGTAGCTCATCCTGAAATCCACAAGGGGAGAGGCAATTCTTGATTTAGTTGTAAATGGTGCATAGGATTTAGTTCAAGAGGTGAATATAACTGAACCAATAAATAAAAGTGACCATAATTAAATTTAAAATCCATGTAGGGGAGAAATAACAACAACAAAAAATCCCCACCATAGTAACATTTAACTTCAAAAAGGGGAAATACAAAAAATGAGGAGGCTAGCTAAAAGGAAATTAAAAGGATCAGTCACAAGAGTGAGATGTTTCCAAGCTGTGTGGAAAGTTTTTAAAAACACATAATGGAGGCTCAAACTCTATATGTACCTCAAATAATGAGGTACAGTAAGAGGACTGAAAAAAACCCACCATGTCTACACAACAAAATAAAAGAGGCAGTTAACGGCAAAAAGACATCCTTTAAAAATTGAAGTCAAAGTCTAATGAGGAAAATAGAAAAGAGCATAAACTCTGGCAATTCAGATATAAAAGAATAATTAGGCAGGCCAAAAAAAAAAAAAAGGTTGAAGAGCAACTACTAAAAGACACTGAAGTTAAAAGCAAAATTATTTTAAAGTACATCAGAAGCCAGAAGCTTGCCAAACAATCCGTGGGGCCACAGGACGATTAAGGTGCTAAAGGAACACACAAGGAAGACAAGGCAATTGCGGAGAAGCTAAATAAATTCTTTGCATTAGTTTTCACTGCAAAGAATGTGCCACTAATAAGTATTAAACAGTAATAAGTCACTGGGATCAGATGGTATTCACCCCAAAGTTTTGAAGGTTCATGTAGTCTGGCCATTTACCCATGTGATTAATAGAATCCAGTAATCCAGTGAATCTTCATGCATGTTCCATGCTCATTAAATTCCCTCTCTATGGCCTCCTGCAAATCTGTAATGAAACCCCCCTTAAATGAATAAGTAGTGAAGTGAAAGCCTGTGACAGAACACTTACACCAAGCTGATTAATCAAAGCTATGCATAAAAGATGCTGGCAAGGAATGCTGAACACTGCATTGTTTCGTGTCCTTTTAGCAAGCTACTGTTCCAAGTCCTGTAGGATGCAAAGGGAAAAGAAGGCCATGAACCCCACAAAATGGTGGATCAAAGGAAATGCAATGCACGCCAGCTCAAGAACTTGAAATGAAATTTCCAACAATCAGGATTTCAAATAAAATAATCCAGGTAATAATATCACATAGCACTAAAACAAAACAGGACTAATTAGCTCTAATTCTTGCTGACAATGGGGGTTTTAGGGAGAGAAGGCAGTGACATTCATAAAAACTGTTAATTAACCCATTCAGTAAATCTGTTTATTTCATTGCCACAACAGAACCAATCTTAACAGGCTTACTGTTTGCTCATTTGGAAATTAATTAGGGTTCCTATTTAGACTTAATTACAGTGCAAAAGGTTGACCATTATAATGTCTGTGACAGCATTGAATGCCTCAGTATCTCAGCTGAACATGCGTCTATAATTATGCACATAATTTTCTTAGCAGAAAACAGAACACATGTATTACCTGGATTCTAGGCCTGTAATTAGAGATAATAGTAATTAGAAAAGAAAAAGTGGCTTGATGCTGAATTACTTAGGATCTTTCCATCATTAACATATTCATGTCACTAGTAGAGGAATCACAGAATAAAGCAAGTTCTTGATTTGGCACTTGTTCCCATGAATTAAAGGCAAATGTAGAAGTGCAGAAGAACAGCGCTCTCCTTGAAGTATGGGGACCTATAGTATCCTGAGCTATGAATTTGAATTACATTGTCAAACAGCTTACGACAGTGATTCTTAAACTAAGATCTGTGGTCCACGATTCAAGGGGCCTATATACCTTTGAGGAACTGGGCCCACAGCATTTCCAAAGGTCATACTTGAAGTTTATTCTGTCACAATAAAGAAGTAGCCTTCACATAAAATAGTGCTGGAGCAAGCTGTTCTCAAAGGCTTTGTTCTACAGAGTCACATTTCTTTAACCCTGACTTCTGATTCTAACCTGGCTTGTAGAGATTTATATTTAATAACTAAATTAAGCTATAAATTGCTATGAGTCTACAAGACAAGTTTGCAATGGTTTGACTTAAGAAAGAAAGAAAGAAAGAAAGAAAGAAAGAAAGAAAGAAAGAAAGA